>ML664170.1:3272533-3586129 GCA_007570785.1 Antilocapra americana | reverse complement strand
ATTGTTTTTGCCATACATTGTCATGATATCACCATGGGTTTACATATGCTTCCCCTCCGGGTCCCCCCTCCCTCCTCCCTCCCCCCCGGGAAATCTCGCTGCACCAGTCCCGAGCATCAATCCTGGGCTGGCGATTGATTAGACACATGACAATTAACATGCTTCAATGCCCTTCTCCCATAACATCCCACCCTTACCCTCATTCACAAAGTCCAAGAGTCTATTCTATACATCTGCGTTCCTTTTGTTGTCTCCCATGTTGGGTTCTCGTTACTGTCTTTCTAAATTCCATATATATGCGTTAATATACTGTATTGTTGTTTTTGCTTCTGGCTTACTTCACTCTGGATAATGGGCTCCAGTTTCGTCCATCTGAGTAGAATTGCTTCAAATGAATTTTTTTTTAATGCTGAGTAATATTCCATTGTGTATATATACCACAGCTTTCTTATCCATTCATCAGTTGATGGGCATCTAGGTTGTTTCCATGTCTTAGCTATTGTAAACAATGCAGCGATGAACATTGGGGTGCACGTGGCTCTTTCAATTCTGGTTTCCTCGGTGTATATGCCCAGCAGTGGGATTGCCGGGTCATATGGCAGGACTATTTGCAGCTTTTTAAGGAACCTCCACACTGTTTTCCATAGTGGCTGTACTAGTTTGCATTCCCACCAACAGTGTAAGAGGGTTCCCTTTTCTCCACATCCTCTCCAGCATTTATTGCTTGCCGACTTTTGGATGGCAGCCATTCTGACTGGTGTAAAGTGGTACCTCATTGTGGTTTTGATTTGCATTTCTCTGATAATGAGTGATGTTGAGCATCTTTTCATGTGTTTGTTAGCCATTTTTATATCTTCTTTGGAGAAATGTCTGTTAAGTTCTTTGGCCCACTTTTTAATTGGGTTGTTTATTTTTCTAGAATGGAGCTGCAGGAGTTGTTTGTAAATTTTTGAGATTAATTGTTTGTCTGTTGCTTCATTGGCTATTATTTTCTCCCATTCTGAAGGCTGTCTTTTCACCTTGCTTATAGTTTCCTTTGTTGTGCAAAAGCTTTTAATTTTAATTAGGTCCCATTTGTTTATTCGAGTTTTTATTTCCAATATTCTGGGAGGTTGGTCATGGAGTATCCCTCTTTGGATTATAGCAGAGAGTGTTTTGCCTATGTTATCCTCTAGGAGTTTTATAGTTTCTGGTCTTATGCTTAGATCTTTGATCCATTTTGAGTTTATCTTTGTGTATGGTGTTAGAAAGTGATCTAGTTTCATTCTTTTACAAGTGGCTGTCCAGTTTTCCCAGCACCACTTGTTAAAGAGGTTGTCTTTTCTCCATTGTATATTCTTGCCTCCTTTGTCAAAGATAAGGTGTCCATAGTTGCGTGGATTTATCTCTGGGCTTTCTATTCTGTTCCATTGATCTATATTTCTGTCTTTGTGCCAGTACCATACTGTCTTAATGACTGTGGATTTGTAGTATAGCCTAAAGTCAGGTAGGTTGATTCCGCCAGTTCCATTCTTCTTTCTCAAGATTGCTTTGGCTATACGAGGTTTTTTGTATTTCCATACAAATTGAGAAATTATTTGTTCTAATTCTTTGAAGAAGACCTCTGGTAGCTTGATAGGAATTGCATTGAATCTATAGATTGCTTTAGGTAGTATACTCATTTTCACTATATTGATTCTTCCAATCCATGAGCACGGTACATTTCTCCATCTGTTTGTGTCCTCCTTGATTTCTTTCATCAGTGTTCTATAGTTTTCTATATACAAGTCTTTTGATTCTTTAGGTAGAAATACTCCTAAGTATTTTATTCTTTTTGTTTCGATGGTGAATGGAATTGTTTCCTTAATTTCTCTTTCTGATTTCTCACTGTTAGTGTATAGGAATGCCAGGGATTTCTGTGTGTTGATTTTATATCCTGAAACTTTGCTATATTCACTGATTAGCTCTAGTAATTTTCTCGTAGAGTCTTTAGGGTTTTCAATATAGAGGATCATGTCATCTGCAAACAGAGAGAGTTTTACTTCTTCTTTTCCAATCTGTATTCCTTTGATTTCTTTATCTGCTCTGATTGCTGTGGCCAAAACTTCCAAAACTATGTTGAATAGTAGTGGTGAGAGTGGGCACCCTTGTCTTGTCCCTGATTTCAGGGGGAATGCTTCCAGTTTTTCACCATTGAGGATAATGTTTGCTGTGGGTTTGTCATATATAGCTTTTATTATGTTGAGGTATGTTCCTTCTATTCCTACTTTTTGGAGGGTTTTTATCATAAATGGATGTTGAATTTTGTCAAAGGCTTTCTCTGCATCTATTGAGATAATCATGTGATTTTTATTTTTCAATTTGTTAATGTGGTGTATTACATTGATCGATTTACGAATATTGAAGAATCCTTGCATCCCTGGGATAAAGCCTACTTGATCATGATGTATGATCTTTTTGATGTGTTGTTGGATTCTATTTGCTAGAATTTTGTTGAGGATTTTTGCATCTAAGTTCATCAGTGATATTGGCCTGTAGTTTTCTTTTTTTGTGGCATCTTTGCCGGGTTTGGGAATTAGGGTGATGGAGGCCTCATAGAATGAGTTTGGAAGTTTACCTTCGTCTGCAATTTTCTGGAAGAGTTTGAGTAGAATAGGTGTTAGCTCTTCTCTAAATTTTTGGTAGAATTCAGCTGTGAAGCCATCTGGTCCTGGGCTTTTGTTTTTTGGAAGATTTCTGATTACGGTTTCAATTTCCGTGCTTGTGATGGGTCTATTAATATTATCTATCTCTTCCTGGTTTAGTCTTGGAAAGTTATACTTTTCTAGGAATTTGTCCATTTCATCCAAATTGTCCAGTTTATTTGCATATAGTTGCTGATAATAGTCTCTTATGATCCTTTGTATTTCTGTGTTTTCTGTTGTGATCTCTCCGTTTTCATTTCTAATTCTGTTGATTTGGTTCTTCTCCCTTTGTTTCTTGATGAGTCTGGCTAATGGTTTGTCAATTTTATTTATCTTCTCAAAGAACCAGCTTTTGGCTTGGTTTTTTGCTATGGTCACTTTTGATTCCTTTGCATTTATTTCTGCCCTGATCTTTAAGATTTCTTTCCTTCTACTAGACCTGGGCTTCTGCATCTCTTCCCTTTCTAGTTGCTTTAGGTGTAAAGTAAGGTCATTTATTTGATTTTTTTCTTGTTTCCTGAGGTGAGCTTGTATTGCTATGAACT
This sequence comes from Antilocapra americana, assembly GCA_007570785.1. Classification (NCBI taxonomy): domain Eukaryota; kingdom Metazoa; phylum Chordata; class Mammalia; order Artiodactyla; family Antilocapridae; genus Antilocapra; species Antilocapra americana. Next base: position 3,582,921 of record ML664170.1, on the reverse strand, counting down.
TTCCCCTTAGCATTGCTTTCACAGTGTCCCATAGGTTTTGAGCTGTTGTGTTTTCATTTTCATTTGTTTCCTGCATGAAAGCAATTTTAAAGTATTCCTCATGATATTAAAATTCTTTAAAGAATATTTACCTATAGTTTGAAAAAGACATGGGTAACTAACAGGTGAGAAGAAAACAGACTTAAAGCTGTTTAAAAAGTTCACCTTTTGGGGAAAAAAAGTAATCATTTCTTAAAGGTAAATCAACTTTAATCAATTCTTATCTTGAAATGACATTTTATGTCAATATACATTGAAAAAATAATACTCTTTTGAAGATAAGGACAAATAATATTTTGACAAAAATACTTAGGGTAAATGTGCCAAATAGGAAGGTAAAATAACTTTACAAAATAAATATGTATTTTTAAGAGGAAAAATCCTTATTAATTTTTGTCTTCAACATTTCAACATCATGCAGATTATAATCCATTTTTAGGAACAGACTAAAATTTCTTTATATTGTAGGGAGTTTGGAAAGGGGTGAAGGATTAGAGAATTTGCCCCAAAGCCGAGTTTGTATATGAATCATAGATTTTATTTTCTTGAGGCTGGGTGCAGGAGGAAGGGGAGTTAAGCAAAATCTAAAATACACACACACACACACACACACACACACACACATGTATATACACATTTATATCATATACATATATATATTATATAATTATAAAATTCTGGTACCCTTTTGATTCAAAAACAGAAACAATATTTGGAGATACACAAATTATGTACTTGAGTAACAGTTTTTAGAAAATGAACTGTTTAAAATGGTATAGAGAATTTAGCCTCTTTCTCTCCCCCATTCTCCCACACCCTCCCCGCCACACACAAATCACACGTACACATGATTAGAAAAAAGTAGTTTCTTCCTCTTTTGAATGGGTCACCAAAAAACTCAAGATTATTTAATTAGTTTGAAATTTTCTGTATTCTAAGAATGTACACTATTCAGACAATACTCTTCAGGTAAAAATATGAGAAGGAGCTAAGAGAGAAGACACAAAAATGAAGGAAGCAAAGAAAGAAGCAAAGGAGGTGGGGAGGAAAGGAGAAAGAAAAGACTCAATTCTTCTGTATGTTTGTCATATTCAGGAGACATGAGTCAGAAAGATGATAAACGTTTGAAAAAATTACACAGAAGCTGGAGGAAGAGGTCTTTTTTGGTCTGAGAAAACAAGTCAGCTGGATAGATACTTAAGACATCTTCAGATTATGTCTAATAAATACAGGGACCAGCCAATCTTGATAACTACTTGGGCCAGAAGAGAAGAAAATAATGGGCCTAAATAATAGCATGAATGACTTAGGAAAAGTAGAGAAAAGATGCAATTAACAGTAAAGGTCACTGAACCATGAATTGGTTGCCAACTGTGATGTCTCTAGGGGTCTTTAAACATGGGATTTATTTTCATTTGGCCACAACAGCTTAGCTATATAACCCTGTCTGGTAAAGAAATAGAATAGTTGACTCTTAAAATGCTTTCTACACTGTGATTTTAAGACTATGGAAATTCAGAGGTAAAGCAGGACAATAGATATACCCCTCTGTCTCCAATATTTTTCTTCCTGATTATGTACTTACAAACGGATACTCTGCTAGAAAATGTCCTGTGAAATATTCTTTTCAGTTAACATTAGCTAAACTTGATGAAGTACTTTATATGCATAGCTCATAATATAAATCCAGGTGACATCAGAAAATTGCAAAAAATTAAAATATTTGCAAGTTTAGCACAAAGGTAAAGTTACAATTTGGATATTTTCACATTGAAATCTCTATTTTTGAAGCAAAATGGCAAAATATTTGAATTTATACTTATGAATTAGATAAAGTATCCATATTCTTCACTGTCAGCAATGGGTCAGACAATTATTTTCATTATTAGTAGCTAAAGAGTAGTGAATCCCTAAACTGATATGATTTTTCTCATTCTTGTACATTGTGTTTTTTGAACAGCAAGGTTCAATGAACAAATATTACAGACTAGAATTGTAAATACCACATTCCAGAAGAATATGAATGGAGTAGAGTAGTGAGTTATACAATTTTTTTTGAGAAGAAATACATTTGAATAAAGTAGAAGAACACTCAAATATTTAAGCAGTGAAGCTATCTGCAGTTGAACTGACAAAACCCAGTCACTGCTACACCAGAAAAATTATATGCATGGATACTCATGAATGATAATATCTCTAACAATTAAAATCTCTCAAGATATTTTAATATGAGACATGATTTCTTTTTAGGGAAAAGATTGAGTTTAACATAATAGCCTGTCATTATGTCTTTCAAGTCTTCAGGCATACAAAATAGAGTGACTAAGAAGGACATTTTTAGAATATATTTAATCGGTACATAAAATACCATGAACTTTTCCCCTCCACTTAACTATCTCACTTTATTCTGTAGATTAGTAGTTCCAGAGACAATTCTGATTGTCACAGCTGAAGTGGGGGTACTTCGGGCATCTACAAGGCAGAGGTCAGAGATGCTGATAAACATCCTACAACACACAAGAAAGCTTCCCATAACTAAGCATGATCCAACCCCAAATGTCAATAGTACCATGATTGAAAACTTTGCTATCTACACAAAATATCTTGCACTATGCCTGATACACAAAATATCTTTCACTATGCCAGAAAAAGTTAATAACCTTCTTTTCCTTCTGTTTCTAAAAATGTCCCCACTGTACCCCAAAACAGTTATTACATGGTGCAACTTGTTATTTGCCTGCTAGAGAGTCTGAAACTGAAATGCAGGTATCCAGCAATCTATGACAATTTGTATGCCATCTGACATAGGATCTCAGGATCATAATTTTGGTGGTATCAGTATCAGTTCAGTCGCTCAGTTGTGTCCGACTCTTTGCGACTCCCTGGACTGCAGCACACCAGGCCTCTGTCCATCACCAACTCCCAGAATTTAACCAAGCTCATGTCCATTGAGTTGGTGATGCCATCCAGCCATCTCATCCTGCCATCCCCTTCTCCTCTTGCCTTCAATCTTGCCCAGCATCAGGGTCTTTTCAAATGAGTCAACTCTTCACATCAGGTGGCCAAAGTATTGCATTTCAGCCTCAACATCAGTCTTTCCAATGAACACCCAGGACTGATCTCCTTTAGGATGGACTGGTTGGATCTCCTTGCAATTTTGGTGGTAATAGTCCCTATATCTTTTTAGAAAGCCAGAAACCTAGATCTTTCTTTTCCTCTAATTGGAGATGGACAATTCATTACCAAATTCCATAGCTTTTATTTAATAACTATTTCTCCATTCCATCCACCTCTTCCTAATTCTATTATAACCACCCCAGGCAAGTTATGCAACAGCAATCACCTGAAATAATGCCTTGCTTTTTTTCCATTCCAACCTCACAAAGCAACCAGAATGCTTAAAAACTAAACTAATCTGATTATAGCACATTTAGCTCAAAGCCTTCAATAGGGTCTCATTGCTCTTAAAAGAGAGCAAAATCCCTAAAATGGCCTTGCTAAGTAACTCTTTGGTGTTTTCTCATATTCTTTCCCTCCCCTACATTTCTAACTTAGCCATGTAGGTCTTCTTACCTTTGCTCCTTATTACTCTTGTTCTGTTTATGCTATACCCTGAGATCCTCCTTGGAAGGAATGTTATGACCAATCTAGACAGCATATTAAAAAGCAGAGACATTACTTTGCCAACAAAGGTCCATCTAGTCAAGGCTATGGTTTTTCCAGTGGTCATGTATGGATGTGAGAGTTGGATGGTGAAGAAAGCTGAGCGCTGAAGAATTGATGCTTTTGAACTGTGGTGTTGGAGAAGACTCTTAAGAGTTCCTTGGACTGCAAGGAGATCCAACCAGTCCATCCTAAAAGAGATCAGTCCTGGGTGTTCATTGGAAGGACTGATGGTGAAGCTGAAACTCCAATACTTTGTCTACCTGATGTGAAGAGCTGACTCATTGGAAAAGACCTTAATGCTGAGAAGGATTGGGAGCAGGAGGATAAGGGGACGACAGAGGATGAGATGGCTGGATGGCGTCACCGACTCGATGAACATGGGTTTGGGTAGACGCCAGGAGTTGGTGATAAACAGGGAGGCCTGGTGTGCTGCGATCCATGGGGTCGCAGAGTCAGACACGACTGAGCGACTGAACTGAACTGAAATGCTCTATTTTAAATTCCTACTCATCTTAGCCCTTAGCTCAAAAAGAAAAATACTTCTTCAAGGAGCTACCTTAAATTTGATACTAAATCTTATCAGAATGCTACTATGTTCTCACAGAGACCTTAACTTTTCTTCTAGAGCATTTAACTATAGTCTTACACTACAAATTTGTGATTATTCTATAGATGTCTATTTCTTAAAATAGCCTGTAAGTTCCATGAGGGCAAGTATTTAACTATTTTGTTTTCTATCATTTCTCTAGAACTTATGGAGTTGAGGACACTATTTACATTGCATTTAATATCTGTTGAAAGAGTGAAGAAATGACAATAATGTCCCCACTACCCAGCTGATGGCACTTTCTTCCACTCATATCTTTAAAAATCTACTTTTTAGATTCTGCTGATACTATAGACATTTGTGTATATCTCTCTTTATCAATAAGCTCCATAAAGGCAGGCCTACTATCTGTGCACTCACTGTGTCTAGTGTATTGTTTTATACATAGAAGGTGCTTTAAAATTTGTTTAGTTGAAAATCTGGGACCCGTATCTTCAAATAGCATAAGTCATGGAGGGTCAGCATTAAAATACATGATGGCATAAAAATAAAACCACTCAACTGACAGTTAAATAACTTTGGATCAGACTCTCTGCAAAATTAATAAGATCTATCCTGTATAAATCACATATCCTTTTATGTCTCAATTTAATGAAGAGCCATCAACATTAGATAACTATGTGTCAGATCATACACTAGAAACCTTCCCAGCAACTCTGTACAAGAGTTCAATATGCCAATTTTGTAGAGAGAGAAATATGAAGGTTAAGTAATTTTCTTAAGATCATGTATCAGGTAAAACATGGAAGACTGGCTCTCAGGTCTGTCCAGCTCTTTAAATTCTGTCTGTTTTTGATATACTGCATGACTTGTTTGTTTAATTTTTTTTTTAATTGTTAAACCTTCAGTTCAGTTGCTCAGTCATGTCTGACTCTTTGAGACCCCATGGATTACAGCACGCCAGTCTTCACTGTCCGTCATCAAATCCCAGAGCTTGCTCAAACACATGTCCATCAAGTTGGATGGTGATGGTTGGTGCCATCCAACCATTTCATCCTCTGTTGTCCTCTTCTCCTCCTTATTAAACCTTATTCTAATGTAAATTTGGCTCTAAAATCTTTTGGCTCCATGACATAAACAAAATAACTTTCAATGAAAAATTATTTACAAGGCAGCCCACTGAATGAGAGAAAATATGTTCAATTATATTTCTGATAAGGGGCTAATATCCAAGAAATGCATACAACTCAATAGCAAAAAACCCAAATAATCTGATTTGAAAAATGGGTGCAGAATCTTACTAGACATTTTTCCAAGAAGACATATAGATGGTCAACAGGCACACGAAAAGATGCTCAACATCACTAACTCTGAGGGAAATGCAATTCAAAAGCACAATAGGGGATGACCCAGGGGGAGGGAATCGGGAGGGAGGAGGAAGGGGGGTTCTGGAGGGGGAGCATATGTATGCCCATGGCGGATTCATGTCAATGTATGGCAAAACCAACACAATAAAGTAAAGAAAATTTTTAAAAAAGCACAATAGGATATTGCTTCACTTATATTAGATTAGCTATAATTAAAAAGACAAGAGGGACTTCTCTGTGGCTAAGAGTATACACTCCTAATGCAGGGGGCCTGGGTTCAATCCCTCGCTAGTAAACTAGATTCTACATGCTGCAACTAAGAGTTCACATGCCTCAACTAAAGATTCTGCATACTGCAACTAAGACTCCATGCAGCCATATAAATAAATAAATATTAAATAAACAAACAAAAAACAAGAAATAAGGAATGTTGGCAAGGATGTGGAGAAAACAGAACACTTGTGTATTATTAGTGAGAATGTAAATGAGTGAGGCCACTATGGAAAACAATATGGAGGGTCCTCAAAAAATTAAAAATAAAACTTCCATATGATTCAGCAGTTCCACTCTTGGGTATTCATCCAAAGCAAACAAAGACAGTAATTCATATATACATACAGATACAGACATAGATGGAGATATACCCTATGTTCATTGCAGAATTATTTACAATAACCAAGACTTAGAAAAAATCTAAGTGTCCATTACTGGATGAATGGATAAAGAAATATAAACTAATTAGCTAAATAAATATATACATACAAAATGGAATACTATAAAGCCATGAAAAGAAGTATATCCTATAATAGAGGCAACATGGCTGGATCTTGAAGGTATTATGCTAACTGAAAAAAGTCAGGCAGAGGAAGAAAAATACCATATGACCTCACTTATACATGGAATTTAAAACAAAGAATAAAAAAAAATAAGTTTATAGATACAGAGAACAGATTGATGATTGCCTAAGGTGTGGGTGAGGGGTAGATGGAATGGATGAAAGAAGTCAAAAGTTATAAATTCCAAATTATAATAAATAAACAAATTTTATAATGGAAGATATAATGCACAACAGAGGGAATATAGTTACTAATACCCTACTGCATTCTTGAAAGTTGCTAACAGAGTAAATCTTAGAAGCTCTCATCACAAGGAAAAAAAAAATTCTAACTATATATGGTGATTGATATTAACTAGACTTATTGTGCTGATCAATTTGCAATGTATATAAATATAGAATCATTATACTGCACACCTATAACTAATATGTTATGTCAATTATACCTTAACAGAAAAGACATTATTTAAATGAATAGTCTATATATGAATATATGAAATTAACGTGCATACGTAATTATTCTGTGTCATATATGGGCATGTTTTACACACATAAAAACATTTTGGGGGAGGAAATCACTCATATTATATTCTATTCTCTCATTAAAAAAGAACAATGTCCAAACAGCCAATTCCATCTCTACAAAATAATGTGATGCAACCTTTTAGGATAACTGCTGGGAAGGATTGGGGGCAGGAGGAGAAGGGGACGACAGAGGATGAGATGGCTGCATGGAGTCACCGACTCAATGGACATGGGTATGGGTGGACTCCGGGAGTTGGTGATGGACAGGGAGGCCTGGCATGCTGCAGTTCATGGGGTCGCAAAGAGTCGGACACAACTGAGTGACTGAACTGAACTGAACTGTGAATGTCAAATGTATGCAACCCAGTGTCAAATATATATGTTCAGTTTGATATACATATAAAGACAACTCTGACTTCAGTTCTTTCATAAGTAAAAAAGAGCCCTCATCCTTGTCTACTATTCAATATCTCAACAATCCAGTACAGAAATTATGTAACTTATCATTATTTCCAATAAGCCTAAATCAGGTCAAATTTACTTATTATCAATTATATTTACTCATTTAGTATTTATTCATTACGGGGGAATAAAAAGCCTAGGTAAAAACACAAGAGCATCCCTCAGTCTCTTTACTAGTGATCTAAAAAGAACACTGTTTGAAATGGCTCTTCTGTCATCCACAACATCAACTTTTTAAAAGTACCTTTTAAAATGCCATATCTATCAGTTTTAATTGTGCAGCGCTCTAAATTTTCTCCTAATAACACTGATCACACAAAATAAATGTCCTATAGCTAAAGCTAACTTTAACAACCATTTAAATATTTTTGTACTCTCATAATTCTGTTATAAAGCAATTACTCAGCTACATTTTGTCTTACACTTATTTTAGTATTTTCTATAGGTGTGTTTATCCTGGCACATTATTCATCAAGTCGAGAATATAACAGTTTAAAAGCCAATTAAAATGCTCATGTGTTTTAATCAGTTTTGCAAACTTTACGTAAGATATTAATAGGTAGTAATTTTTAATTAATAGAGAATCTTTTAAAAAATGAAATAAAAAGGAGCATATTGCATTTTAATTGTTGAAATAAGGTTCAGAGGACACCAGCTGCTGTATAATGTAAAGTGTAACTATTCTAATAATGACCCTAATGTTTGGAATATATAGAAATGATTTGTGAAACTGTAAGGATGAATACTGCTCAGCATCATTATTTCATTCTGTGTATACCTATAAAATATTTAAAATGACACCAAGCAAATATTAAAATTTGATATATGGATACATATGGATATATTGAAAAGTCACTTTTCAATTATCTTGCATATTTAATTTATCCAGTTTCACCACAAGAAAAGGGTATCCTTAATGTCAAACAGCCTAAAATCATTCTCTTTATGATTATTCTCTCTTAAGCAATGAGTTATCTCAATCATTTATGTCCTAGTAATTCTGGATAAACCAGAATAAATACATGTGTAAATTAACTTAGGAATTTTTTTACATTATTCACAATATCACAACATAATTTCGCATCTTAAAGTTATGTAAAATTGTTAGTAATGAATTTAATGTTTTAAAATGAGCTACCCATTAATGACTAGAGCAAAAGACTAATTTGTTTTTTCAAATTTCATTCTCAGGCTGAGTAATGCAGATGCTTTAGATTCACACAACTCAGTTACATCTTTCCAGGTTGTTGTCATTATTTCAGAATGTAGATTTCTAAATACGGTTACTAAATTATCCATCTATATAATTAAGCAATGAGAAAAACTTATCCACCGTTATGTAGATGAATAAATTCCAGTAAAGCTCATAACACAATGGAAGATCCATGATGTGCTGTTTACTAGTGTGGTGCTGTGTCATTATTTGTCACAGAATCATCTTATGTACCAATTATTTCTTGTATCTGACTGCTCTACTTATTTCTTAAAATACTCACTTGGAAAAAAAAAAAAACTTAAGAGAGTGTTTCAAGTTCTCTGTAGGAAGGTTATGCGGAAAATTGCTTTTTCTTTTGAATAATTTTCAAGATTTATATCAGTTTGTGTGAAATAACTGAAAGCAACCCAAAACCTTCATGAGTAAATGAAAGAAATCTAAGGGAATGTCACATCTTCAGCAGTCATTAGGGTTAAAATGGCTCTCTCTGAAAGGCTATAAGAACATAAGAAGCTCTTTACTTTATCCTTTTTACAAATAAAAAAAAAAAGGAAAAGAATCATAGGCCATAATGCTACTGAGTCTCAATCAAATCAAATACCATTAAAAAAAAAAAAAACCCAGCAGGAGTGGAGCTCAGCATCCTATTTATGCCACTGGATCAGAACAGTTAGGAGAGGAAGCCATTCTCACAAATCATTCTCTTGTTAAATTCTGTAGTCGGACTTCATTAAACCTCTTGGCTCTTTGCGCTCTACTTTCAGCCTGTTCACAAAGAGCTCAGCTGGCAATACTGACTCTTTAAAAGTCTTCAATCACACATTGTCTTTGGGGGTTTTCTTTTTATAACCACAAATCATTTCTTTCTCATTAGCTCCTCAAATCTTCAGTTAAAACTTTTTAAAACATCATTTTTAACTACAAAGCAATCAACAGCAACAACACAAAAAGCCACAACAAATCCCATAAGGGGGGTGGCATTCTGAACATTCTTTTTTTTTTTTTTTTAATTGTTTTTGCCATACATTGTCATGATATCACCATGGGTTTACATATGCTTCCCCTCCGGAACCTCCCTCCCTCCTCCCTCCCCCCCGGGAAATTATTAGAATGTTCAACATTAAGAGTAGCAATACATATAATAGGAGGTGATAAATACATATACATACATATTTATATTTATATTTATATATAAATAAAACACTGTGTGTGTGTGTGTGTGTGTCCCATTCCCTGAAGCCCTGAAGTACTATTTACTCTAGAACCACTGACTTTACTGGACCTTTGTGGCTTACTGCCACATGTCATGAAGAATCATTCCCTAAAGAACCGGCCTGCCATCTCTTGTCAGAGTGTGGCAAACATGTCTCACATATATCAAGCTTCTTAAATTCATCAGGTAAAACTTTGAGGGCCTCATAAATATGTGCTTCCTCAAAATGTTGAACTCACAGTTCTTTGTTTTTTTTTAATCAGAAATTTTTATTTACCATTTCAAGGAGTGAACTCACAGTCCTTAACAACAATCTTGGATAGTCAGATAGTAAACCTGACTTGAACCTGCAAAAAGGCCCTCTGACACTATTAGTTTTGGCTAAGTCTCAAATAACCACATTATTGGTCAGAAACAATGTACTATTATACTGCCAGCTTTTCTGAAATCAGCAATTTAAGCAAACTGTTCCAACAAATGATTTAAATGAAGTCGACATCAAAGAAAGGGAATTCAGAACTGAAGGGTCCAGTTTTTTTTCTCATTACTTCTTTTCTGTCTAGATATTATATCAGCTCTAAAAAGTGATATGACTCTTACGCTCTATCAGATCTCATATGCTGATAAAAAGCTAAACATGGTGAAGCCTGTTTATTGGAACCACAAATTTACAAAATGGCCTTCTTTCCCCTAGAGTTTGTTTTTGAATGCAAGTTTATAGAAGTTTATCCCTCACTACTGGCAATAAAATCCACAGTCAACTACATTGTTTTATTTCTCCTTAAATTTTAATTTTACATCCTGAAATAATTATATAGTGGTCCATAAAAAAAAGGCCAGACATATAACATGCAGCACTGTGTAAGATTCACATGTAGTTTGGTAATCTTCAAAGTTGCTGTTTCACATCTTAGAAAAGGTTCAATGTACAAATGTGCATTTGTTTTAATGTGCACTTCTGATCCATTTTTGAGACTGTTAAAGTTTTAAATTATATATAAGTTATTACTGGAGACCAACTATCAAATTATTTTTAACTCTTGTTAATTCAATTATTCCAATATATGGATTATAACTATGGCAGAAACAATGAATGAATTCAGTATTACTTATCAGGAAATTTAGCAGCATTGAACATATTAGGAGGGAAAATAATTATGTTTAAAGATCAAAGGGAGTCATGTTAATTATGGATCTGTAATAAAAAACTATTTGGGTCTCAAATGTATATCAAATACACACAATTAATAAAAACAAAAAGCATTTTAAACTAAACGCAGAATTTTTTTTTGTGTACCTAACTTATTTTATGTTTCTTGAGGCACCTAGAATAAGAATTGACATTTTTTTTAAACCACAATTACAGAAGACTTGATAGTCATTGTTTACTTAAGTGTTTATTGTGTATCTATGTAAAGTGATGGAGGTGCACATATGACTCTGACTTTAACCTTTTCGTACAGCCAGTGACAGGCAGCTAAAGGGCACTAAAGCTACATGTAGTCCTGATTCTGACACATATGAAGACACGTCACTGAAATGACCTCTTTCTCTTTCTACTCCTTCTCCATATCATCTTTATTGCTTCTCCTTTTACTGAGCATGTTCAAGGCTTCACAATGTGCTACCATTTCATATTAGCTCATTAATTTCCAAAAAGTCCTATAAGGAAGATATTTTCACTCCCATTTTACAGATGAGAAACCTAAGAATCAGAGATCTCACTTCTTATATATTCAGCTTTTGAATCCATATGTGTGTCAGAAAGAGTGTGTTATTAGTTCTACAATACAGAATTTTCCTAAAGCAGCAGCAAAAATATCTCCCTAAAATACAGTCCAACAAATATTGAGGACTGATTTTGGCAGACTGGCCTCAGTATTATAGAACCACAGAAAATTATACTTGCAGAAAAGCGAAACAATCACCAAACTATGCGTTGATCAGCTATAGAAAACTTTCAAATCTCTATGGTCAAAATAAATATTATTGGGACCCTAATGGGTTTTAAGGTGTTTTGGAAGAAGATGATGAGAAAAATAACCATAACAACCATCACTTTTGCATAAGCACTTCATAACCCATAAACCACTTTTATGAGACTTTTTTAATTTTGTTAATTGTCTTTTAAAACTTTCTATCATGTTTGATGTTTACAGTCCATGTACATTCATTTTCTTTTCAACAGATGAGTACACTGACTCAGGGAAGTTAACTGACTTGCCCAGGACCCCACAGCTGGTATGTATCAGGGCAGTCCTTGATTGATTCAGACAGAAAATGGTACATGAACATCAAGGATGCTCCTCAGACTGCAATAAGCAATGAGACTGAGAAGGCAAAGCAAACAAAGTGTGCCTGTAAGGAACTCACAGTCAACTGAGCAGATGCTGAAATGCAATAAAGGTGGCAACAGAACCCAATGCATCCATGAATGTGTATCCTTAGCCTGATACTGGGGTGAAGACGGTCTGCAGAGCTTTCTGGAAGATGCCTACCTAAGCTGGGTCCAAGGGCAGGAGTAATGACAGAAGAATTACAGAAAGAAGATGTAGAAGATGGGACAATGGGGGCAGGGCATTTTAGACCAAGACTTACCCAAAGAAAACCCCAGACATAATCGACATGGTGACATTTACGTGAAAAAAAGATGTAAACAATATAATACTTCTACCCTGATGGAGGAACCCGAGAGGACTAAGTAGCTAGGCAGAGCAGTATTGAAGTATTTTGAGTCCTATCGTTAGAAGGAAGCATGACTATGTTTTATGGATGGAACTAATATAACTCAATTTGTGTTTGAGGTCAATGTACCTGTTATGTGTCAGATGGATTCTATGAGGCAAGATGGAGGCAAAGAAACGGTTTAGATGTTAACAGTTTCAAAGGGCAAGAGATAATAAAGCAGTGATAAGAAGATAAGGAAGGTGTTGAGAGTTGAGAGATATTTAAAAAGCAAAATAAATAAGATTTTAAGGTGACTGGCATTTGAGAAATGGAAGAGTAAAGCATGACCCCACCAACACCTAAGCTGCCTACTACTGTGTATCTGCATGTTGCATTACCACCAACTGAAATGAAGAATATGGAAGAATTCAGCTTCTTATGGCTCATCTGCATCTGTGTTCACTCCATCACTACTATTTCCTCTGAATTAATACTCCCACACTGGGTTAGGAGAATCTTAAAAGCTTAGACAAACCTCTGATAGCTCCTTCTTGTTTTACTGAAAATCATAACTATTGTTAAATTCCCAATTCATTAGGGTGTTAAATAGAAAACTGTAGTGCCCAAGATATTTCAGCAAAGGTTTTCTGTTTTGGTTTTGAGGCACAGAGTTCACCAGCAGCAAAGAGAGGAGCTCTAGGAAACATTCCATCAGTAGCAGTTAAGTTAGCAAAAAGACTGCACTGGGTTTTTTTTTTTTTTTTTTTTTTTTTTCCATTGTGTCTCTGTCTGGTCTCAGTCAATCTTAGGCTTTAAGATTCAGCCGTCCAGAGGCTGTCAGTGTTTAATCAATTCTAACGAAGAAGCGCTCTGTTCCTTCATTGCATGGAAGGCAGAATACTTATGGGAAACATCAGACAAAATAATAGTTCTTCAGGACAGAATAGAATGCACATCCTTTTGATGATTCATGTGAAGATTCCTATTGTATGCCAAGAATACATTTAAAGAGATCGCAACATCATTCATGATACCATATTTTAGAACTAAAAAAAAAAAAAAGAATAATAAAACAGGTGATGAAATGGAGAGAATGGAGCAATTTCACATCAAAGGAAGAAAAATGGACAAGCACTTATAGGAAAAGAGCTGGAGTTTCACAGAAATCCCATTTGTCTGGTTACAGAGCATCACCTGGTTTAGAGATGTGTGGCATCTGCCTTTTCTTTTAACAGAGCTATTGCTGAAAGGGCAGAAAAAGCAACTGTTTCTTAAGCTTCAAAGAATAACTGGTCCCTGTGAGAGGCCTGTGGAGAGTGCAGTGGGGTGTGAACTAAGCATCCAGCTTCCTGTGTCTGACTGGCCCAGCACTCAGGGCTCCAGGGAAATGAAGGACTATGTGTCTGTTAGTGCCTATTGTAAGAAAGACATACAAAATGGGATTAGATTTTCTTAATGGTTCAAGTCAGCAGAGATAACATGTGGATTGCTTGGGAAATGGCTGGTATATGGAAGCTCCTTTTCATTTCGGTTTCCTGTGACAGACACAGCGATGGGAACACGATCGCTCTGGTGATAGAGAGTCACAAATTTACTTTGTCAATGAAATTGTGACAGTAATAAGAGCTGCTTTATCTGTGAAGTTGCAAAGGGAGTGGAAAGATTAATAATGCCATCAACTTTACCCTGTTTAAGCAATGAATATCACTGAAGCAAAGAACTGTAAAAAATCTTAGGGTGGAGGACAAACTTGGAAATGGGAGAAATTTGATTTTATCGACTATCTTTCTTTCAAGAGAGCATGCTTCAAAACATGGAATTATTTAAAAAGTTATAGATATGATTGCCATCATAAACAAATCCAAATTTTAAATATTTTGCCATTACTAGAAATGGTAAATAAAGTTATTTTTCTCCTATAATTTTTCTATTAAGTGTTTTGAGGGGGCATCCACCATGATTTTCTGGAAGGCTACTTTCAACAAAGAAAAAAATGTGCCCACTTTTTACTTAACTATGAATTTATTAAAAAATAAAAGCAAGTAGAAAACTTTAGGTTGGCCATCATGTGATTTTAAGAAGAAGCTCAAGGCCCACCTGGCACACATCTAATAAAAGCCTAATAGTTTTAGGTTAAGATAGTAAAATCATATAAAAAAAACCCACAACCATTCTCAAAATACCAAGCAGAGGCATAAATTTCAGCAGTTTCAATGGCACACTGTTTAAAAACTTGGATGGGTGCCTCTCTGAATCTATGCTGTTCCAGTTGGACTTTACATTTTATAGGTATGTCACAACCTATGAAATGGTTATAAATGCTACATTATATATCTATTTCCTTAAAAGATGGGGCCATTGAGCAATATTCAACAATAGTTTAGAAGATAATTCATTCCTACTGTGACAGCAATCTTAATACTTATTGACATTAAAATGCAAATATAATAATGATTCAGTGACTGAACAACAACAATGTAATCAATCAAAATTGACACAATATTTCTTTAAAAAGATGCTTGAATTTGTTTGTGTATTTTAGGTTTACAAAGAGAATTCTTGAGGAGGTATGTAAATGTTATTATCGGACAGAGGGAAGATGGTGGATAAAAACATGAAGCATAAATTATAACAATATTGATGATTTACATTTATAGATAATAATATTTTGATTATTTCAGAAAATGACAGAATATCAGGTTTAGTTTAACTGAATTTTCGGTTAACTCAGAGTTAAACAGAAACACTTTTCTACTGCTATCATTACAAACAGCATTACTTCATCACTTTTTATTGGTCATGTAATGGACATTAATAATATTTCAATAGGTCAAATTACTACAGATCCTTTGAGTTGCTGAATGCTTTTCCATAACAGTAACACCCCATTACACATGAAATGTAATCATTTTTGAAATCATTTCTATTCCCAAAGGGTCATAATTTTCATGAAATTATCTAGTTATTTTGTATAACCTCAACATTAAATCTAGCACTACTTGGCATTAACAAGATCCAACACATTAAGTTTAAGTCAAAGTTTTTTTTAATAAAAATGTAATGATTTATATTTGAGAAGAGTTTTAACAATGTGTTACATAATAAATTATCATGATTATATTACTTCAGATTTCTCATTTACAACTGCAAAGGAAGAACTGTCTAGAATTATCTGAATATTACTATTTTTCTAATGAAATAGCCTATATTATTAAAATTAAACAATGAAGCTATCACTATCAATAACACTTGTATAGTACAATGCTCCTTATTTATAAAACACTGTAACTCACAACACGTTAAGCTTTTTATATGTATAATATAATACTTGAAAAATTCTGTGAGGTTGGTATTATTGTACACTTTTATACACGGGGCAACTAAGACTCAAGAAATTTAAATAACTTTTTCTAGGTCACACATTAGGTAAATGACAGAAATAAGATTCAACAACATTCT
Organism: Antilocapra americana; assembly: GCA_007570785.1. Taxonomy (NCBI): domain Eukaryota; kingdom Metazoa; phylum Chordata; class Mammalia; order Artiodactyla; family Antilocapridae; genus Antilocapra; species Antilocapra americana. Next base: position 3,566,925 of record ML664170.1, on the reverse strand, counting down.
ATCTGACTCCAATGTCTATTTTCTTCACTACACGATTCTTTGTAATGTACTTCTTCCAGCTCTGGTAATTCCCAAACTCTAGAGTAATTTTTAAAGCCCTTTATTCTTTCTGCAAATTCATCCAATAACTTCTCATTATAAGGACTGATGAGCTTGCTTGAAAACAAAAAATAAAAACAAGTTTCTGTACCCCAACGAGGATCTATTAAATCAGGTTCTCCAGGGGTTATGCTAAATAACCTGGATATTTAGCAAGCTTCAGATAAGCTCAGATATAAATGATGAGATATTTCAGATAAGCTCAGATAACAAACTTCATCTAAGTTTATAAAACCCTGTCAAGACCCAGGTTAGACCACCAGGCAGTCATCATAGATGATAAGCTCTTCAAATTTGATTTAATGCAACCTACTTTTGGCACTCAGAATCAAAGTCACCAGGAGATGCTGAATTTCCCCTGGGACATCCCCGTGATACTTCTACCACTCCAGTAGAAGGCTGGAGTTCAAACACCTATTTCAAATGGCAACAAGTATTATATAAAGTGTCTACTAGATGCTTAGTACCATGCTAAGCACTGAAGAGTACAAGATAGAAAAGTCAAAGAAATCACGAGTTGAGAATGGAATATTTAAGGAAATACACAGATAGTCTCTAAAAGAGCAGAATTGAGATTTCAAAGAAAAAAAAATAAAAAGAGCAAGTGATTCTCCAATCAGGTTAATTTTTAAATGCTAGAACTAACCGTAAGTGTACTGGGGGTGGAAAATCAAACGCTCAACCTTACTTAAGAAACTTTTTTCCCCCAAACTTCTACCTGGAGTACAGGGTTCTATTGCCCAACATCAATTCTCAAAATTAAATATTTATTGCATGAGGAATGAGGAAAGGAAAAGGTTATTTTAAAGCTCACACAGACTCCAATAGTGCCTTTTAAAAGTGAACCACAAATAAAATACAGAAACCAAAAACAACTATGCTACTAAATTTCTTATAACTGTTTCCTGCTGTCACATGGATTCATTTTTTGATTGGTTTCCTTTGCAGTAACTAGTGTTTTTCTTCATTTAATCTCAAGGAAAAAAAATATATATACAGCTTTTCAAGTTACCTTTGAAAACTTTCCTTTGTTTCTATTCCTTAATTATCTTTTGCTGTTGGCGATCATTTTACTTTCTTTCACATTTGTGCATATTATTCTAGCTTGTATTTTAACATTGATGGTAATGAACATATTTTAATACTTGAATAAAATAATAACTTCTCAACAATATACAGATGTTTCATAAGTTTATCAAAAAACCCCAATGCAGTAGAAATAAGAACTTTTAAATTCCTTAAGTAGTTTTGGATTTGATCATTTGTACCCCAGTTTTCACTGAAATCCAGGCTTTAGGAACACAAATTCCATATGGAAAACTTAAGGCTGAATTAACTTTGGAACTGAGTATGAGATTGAAGGAAGAAACTCTATTTTGATGCCAGTGTCTACTATAGACACAGAATAGCTATTATTTATAAAAGCATCAAATTCCCAAGGTAAACGACTTCATAAAGTGAAACATCTCTCTGACTAATGTAATAGACAGTCAAGCTCCCTGTCACCATTGCCTGGAGATAGACATACCTTTTCATGTCTTGTATTCATCCTGGGCTACTTTCACTCCCTCTGGAGGGCTTTTGAACTTGAACTTGACATCTCTTAAATTTATGCTTTTTCTAAATGCAAAGGGTTTCTTTTTCCTTACAGTCTTAGTCTTATGTGGAGTTCAAATCTAACTTAGATTAAAGAGAAGCAGTCTAGGCCTTAGAAATTCAATGTTTGTTCTTGATCTTTTCCCTTTTTTTCTTTTGTTTTTATGAGGTTGAGCTGAAAACCCCAAAGTGGGACATAATGGCTTTAGAGACAGGAAGGAAATATTCTTTATTCTTTTTTTTTTTCTACTGTAAAAAGCCCACAAGGCTCTTTTGTAGAAAGCCCGCAGTAGATGCACTCCCTCAAAAGGCACCTTTTTCTTCATAATAGCCTTAGAGGAGACAGAGCTCAGAAATGATGACAAAGCAAGTGTTGCTAATGTCATGCTCAGAAACAAGCTAAGTGGTTTATGGCCAAAACCCCTTTTTACTCTATATACTTGTCAAAACATGGAATTTTTTTTCACCAGCACAAAAGTCGCTGTCTCTCAAATTCCACAATAGATAATGTGCCTAAAAAAAGAAAGTTCTCAGATAAGACACAGTAAGAAATAGTCAGCATGACATCATGGAAGAAGGAAAAAGATATTATCACAACCAAAAGGCATATGAAATTATGGAGTCAAAGGAGGTGACAGAACCATTTCTGCATATCAGTTATAGACATGACTTTGACGTTCAAAGACTTGTAGAATATGGCATCCATTTTGGTTCACATCACACCAAATAATAAATCTGCATCAAAGTTAGCAAAGCACAAACGTGATTCATTCACTCAACAAATATTTATTGAGTGTCTGTTAAGTCACAGGCACTGTATGCCCAGAAAAAAACTGCAAAGCCCCTACTCTGTGGGTGGATCTTACGTTCTAGAAGGAAACAATCTTTTCACTTTTTGTGCTGAACAGACACTCGAAAGTGCATGACTTGAAGGAACCGTAGATTTATTTCCATTTAAAAATCAAACTTTTGTGGAAATACCTGTCATTTAATTAAAGCTCTATGTTTGAAGACTCAGAGATCAAAGCATATTCTCTTCCTCTACTTGCCCAAGACAAAAAAGCTCTTGTACTTCTCCTATAACAAACACTTATAGGGCTCCCATAAGCAGAACAATAATTTCCTTTAAATATGCTTGAAATAAAATATACATAGCACTATTTAAAGTCTATCATTTACACAAACTAATATATCATATTCTAAAATATCAATGTTGTATCTCATATTATAAGTTAATCTCAAAAAACATTCCCGCGATCTTACCTTGGACCGTCAGAGTAGCTGATGCTTCAGCTTTTCCAACCATGTTTTCTGCAACACAAGTATATGACCCCATGTCACCAGCTGTCACCTTCCGAATTTTCAAGGTATGATCATCTCTGATTTCATATCTAGTGACATAACAAAAGGAAAGCACATTTAAGTGAGCTTCTACTTGAAGAATTCCATCGTTACAATTATGGCATATTTAGACATCAAATCACATGCAATATTCTCTTCAGAATATTTAAAGCAAAAGGTAAATAATGTGGCAATCCTCTATGTAAGCATGCACATAGAAATGAGCATTTTTTATGTTCACATGGGGCAAAAATATTACACTACTTTTTTTTTCTTAATTTCTTTTTTTTTTCTCCCTTTTATTGTTTTTGCCATACAATGTCATGATATCACCATGGGTTTACATATGCTCCCCCTCCAGAAACCCCTCCCTCCCCCCTCCCTCCTCCCTCCCCCCCGGGAAATCTCGATGCACCAGCCCCGAGAATCAATCCTGGGCTGGCGATTGATTAGACATATGATAATTAACATGTTTCAATGCCATTCTCCCACACTACTTTTTAAAAATAAAACTTTTTTACTTTTAGTTGAAGGATAATTATTTCACAGTATTGTATTGGTTTCTGCCAAACATCAACATGAATCAACCATAGGTATACCTATGTCTCCTCCCTCTCCAACCTCCCTCCCACGTCCCTCCTCATCCCACCCATCTAGGTTGTTACAGAGCCCCGGTTTGAGTTCCCTGAGTCATACAGCAAATTCCCATTGGTTATCTATTTTACATATGGTAATGTATATGTTTCCATATTACTCTGTCCATATACCCCACCCTTCTCCCTCCTTCCCACTTATATGTCCATAAGTCTGTTCTCTACGTCTGTATCTCCATTGCTGCCCTGCAAATAGATCCATCAGTATTATCTTTCTAGATTCCATACATATGCATTAACATAAGATATTTCATTAAACTACTTTTTAACAGAATATTTTGGGGCAAAGTTGGCACTTATTCAGTTCTTTCCTCAAACTCCTGCACTCAGAGTAAAATTTAGGTGATCATTAAATAAATTCTTATTACATAACAGACTTTAAGTATTCTGTAGGTTTTTCTATTTTAAAATTCTTATAACAACTTATAAAGTATTATGCTCATCTCCATTTGGCAGATGAGAAAACTGAGGCATAGGAAGGTAAGGTAAACTGGCTTTGTTCTTCAGCTATTTTAATAACCGAGTTAGTATTTGTACCCAGACAGTCTGATGCTAGAATTCTCTTGCCTTGTCTCATCTTCCTTTCTCTTAAATTTTGGATGTCCCTTGAAATTTCACTTTGGTCTTCTTTTTACTCTACATGAAATTCCAGAGTCAAACTATCCAGTAGGTTATATAGTGATCGACTTCACAAATATTTCTAGCTCTTATTTTATCTAAGCTCAAATTCATTATCCTGACTAGTAATTAGACATCATATCCCACAGACACCTACTATTTAATATGATATATAAAACTTTCTTTTCTTACCCTAGCACATAAAACAACTCCCTCTCCTAACACAATTTATCTGTCTCCCTTCACCAGCTCCCTATATGTAACAAATCATTCAATTCATCATTTTGGTCTTGATAATGGACCCCTATGCTATTTCCATCTTATCTTCCCATTCAGGCAATTCACATCTCTTATCTGGACAACAATGGTGACCCAGCCCCTGGCCTCACCCCCAGTGATGTAATAGCCCTACCGCTAAAAATTTTATTTTCTCTAAAATGCAGTCGGCTTCATAGTAATGTCTCTCTTGGCTCATCAAGTACATGCCATATGATTAAAAAGCCTTTAATCCATACAAAGTCTTGTGATTTCAGCCTCTCTGTCTCCAGCCTGATTTCCCATAACTTCTTGCCCCTGGCCCCATGTGCTGCGATGCTAACTTTCCACCACACAAAACATTCTTAGATTTGTGTTTGTGTTACAATGTCTCTTTTCCTGAACATTCTTCTCCTTTTTCTGTTTATGAAGTTGATATATTTTTCAAGATATTGCTTCTCTGTCACTTCTCTTTGAGAACTCTCTCCTGATTTTCTGCTTCCACAGGTATACCTTTATGAAATAAAAAGGCTTGCTATGTTACACTGAATCTATCCATACATGTCTCCTGTGATGATTCACTGACTACAGAAGCTTTATTTAAACCATTGCTATAACCTGCAAACCTAATAGGGGCTCAAGCTATGTTTGGTGAACAAATGGCCACAGGAGAGATGACAGCCTCAAGACAGTGCCTGAAAGTTTCATTTCATTACCTCATTCCCTAAGGCTGGGAGTGTATCTCTGCTTCTAGGCAATTTAAAGATTTGACAGATACCAAGAAACTCTGACCTCTTCTACCATTCCCTGGTGATACTGTAGCTAAGGAAAAGGAAGTCTGCTTTTTAATTGGTTCATAGTTATATCTTTAATGCTGTACCTCCCTTCCTTACCTACTCCCATATAAGACACTGGTATTAACTGTAGTCTGGTTGGACAAAAAGAAAACTGTTTAAGCAATAGCACATCTTACAAGGGTACCTGGGCAGGTTGGGGTCATGAATGTACAGTCTTACGAATGAATGAAACTCTCAGAGGAAGCATGGAAGACTTCTGATTCTAATTATCTCTGCTACTGTGTCTGGCCCAAGGAGATCAAAGAGTCCAGAGAAAACCATTCTAGTGGCTTATATGTGAACAGTGGTCAGATGAGAACCATAGAAATCCCAGGTAGATGAATCCCATCATTAAATTCTCATTCATACCTGGACTTGGGCAGTTCCCCATCATCTTTCCTCCATCGGACGGTGGGCACAGGGTCACCTCGGGCTTCACATTTAAATTCCGCACTGTCATCCACAGTGACTGCCAGGTTACTAGGTCTCTTCACAAAGGACGGTCTCTCTAAAATTAGAAAAAGTCATCTCAAAAAAAATACAGAAACTTAAAGCCATTTCGGATGTTATGGAAGAGCAGATTTATAATTTAAAAAAGTATTCAGCAGAGTTCTCCACTTCTCCTCTCTTGGTGTGGTGTCTTCTCCTAACTGTTTATGTCTTGGCTACTTTATCTAAGGCTCCTTTACTAATTTCATCTGTCTTTTTTCCATTCCCAAATACTGGTTTACCTTCTAGAAGAGGCCATTTCTTTTTCCCTTGTTGTTGTTTAGTCGTCCAGTCGTGTCCGACTCTTTGTGATCCTAAGGACACTAGCCCTCTGTCCCTGGGATTCTCCAGGAAAGAATACTGGAGTGGGTTGTCATTTCCTTCTCTAGAGGATCTTCCCCACCCAAGAATCAACCTGCATCTCCTGCATTGGCAGGCAGATTGCTGCATAAATGTACTAAATAATAATAAGAGATTCACTTTACAGTTAAGCAAATCAAATAAAACTGTACTTACCTAACACAGTGAGCTCTGCTACTTCACTCTCACGCTCCCCAACCATGTTCGTACCAACACAAACATATTTGCCTGCATCACTTTTGCGGGTGTAAGTAATCATAAGCTTTCCTCCTCGTATCTTAAAAAAGAAGTTTCACATGAATATCATTAAAATTGCTTTAGCAATTTTTATATGACAGGGGTCTTTGTAAGTGAAGTCAACTTTCTAAGCATGCAAAGAGCGCCTAATTAAAGAAAAAAGTCGATGTGTAGTATCTGCCATATTTATAGGTAATAACTTTGAACATAATTTATTCCAAAGGTACCATATAAAAGAGGCAAAATATTTCCTTACCTACATTTCTTGTAAAGTTATTATATTCTGTATAACTAGAAATGTGTGTTTTTAGACTGGCTGGGTTCTTTCATATTATTTAATTAAAGGAAAACCAAAAAATTGCATGAGCAATTTGGTTAATAAGTGGAAAAAAAAAAGGAAAATTTTTTAAATTCTTATATATTTGATTTATAATACTGTGTTAATTTCTGCTGGACAGCAAAGTGATTCAGCTATAAATACCTGTACATTCTTTTTTATATTCTTTTTCATTATGGTTTATCACAGGATATTGAATATAGTTCCCTGTGCTATACAGTAGGACTGTGCTGTTTGGGAAATTCTTAATACTATGGGACTATAATTAATATGCAAATACATAGTAGCTATGAGTAATTTCAAGAACCATATTCTAGTACTACAAGATGTGGAAACAAAACTGTTTCTCATTACTTAACTTGCCAGAGTTGCTTTAAAGGAATATATCTTAATTTCCAAAACACTGCAGAAACTAACATGTCCTAAAAAACATGCAACAGTTTCTTAGGGACGTAGGAGGCAGACACTGAACAGGTCCCAATAAATCATCTGGAAATTCATTTGGATACACTCTTGAACACTTAATTACTTGAATTAATTACAAATATAAGCAGACTTGCAGTACAATAAGTAGGCTGAAGCTAACCATGAATTAAGATTGGGATGAGGAAATTGAACTATCTTTACTTAATTTAACATGCTTTTGGTGGAGAGTGGAGTTCAATTAACCATGAATATCTATAAAGCTCTGAACTTTAGAACAGTTCTGTTAGAGAGAACTTTTAGAATGTTTATTTATGGAGGTTTTGACCTCAAAATTATTCTGTACAGCCTACAGATTAAACAAAGGAGGAAATAAAACACTAAAGAAAGAAAGCAAGGAGAGAAGGAAGGGAGGAAGGAAGGAAGGAACCATTCAAATAGAATTTTTTTTTTCATCCTACACCAGGCGTTTACTACTTTATAATGGCGGAGGTCACACAGTTTTGAAATACCTAAACTGCTTCATTTCAATTCAGATACCCAAACTAGAGACTGTAACCAAATCTTTATGTATTAGCACAAATAAAATATTAACAAAGTGGTTTTAATTTGGGGGGATTTAGAACTTTATATTTTTTGAGTCCTTTTATTAATAAAAGATCATGACTCTCCAGGTATCATTTTAAGAACCTTCCTGTAACTTTTCTCTACATTGTTCACAATTCTGTCCTTCATGCTCAGAAAAACATCTGCATAGAATAGTCACCTGAAAGATTTTTGATGAATGCAAATGGCTTTTGTAGATAAAATTAGTGTATTATCTAAAGAAGCATTTTTACAAAGGTTTATAGCAGTTACAAAACATGTTAATGATAGAATTATTCTTTTCACATATACTTACCCAAATTCTCAAACAGAAAAAAAATAACAAATAAATGTCACATTAAAAAAAAGCCTTCCAAAAGTTAACTATTGTCAGCACTTTGTGAACATTTTTAGTTTGTCCCTTCCTCTCTCTCAATGTAGATATAGATGAGTAGATATGGATATAGAAATATTAAAAAATACATCACACACACACTCTTACTAAAGCAAAATCATGTGATATATGCTTTTCTATAAGCTGCATTTTCAATTCAATGACATACTACAATACACAGGAGTCCACCACATAAATAATATTATCACACACTCAAAATGTCAATCCTGCTGAGGCTGACAAGCCTTGTTCTGAAGACCTGACTCTGACCTAAAGATAAATGCTGAATTAAAATGACAAAAGGAGGGAGGGGTTAAAATTAAATAATATCATAAATGTTTATTCTATCTGAAAAGAGCAGTGAGAAAACTCCCCAGATTAGTATAAATGCTCCCACATAACTTCCATCCCATCAACAAGACATTTTCATTATAAAATCCTACATTCCATCTTATACTCCCTGGAAATGGAAAATCAAACAAACCTCACTAAACCTGGAAGAAACTTTTTTCCTTGAGATGATAGAGACAGAAATTGACAAAAGTGAAGGAAGAAACAAAAATTTACCGAAAACAGAAGCAGAAAAAATAATGGATGAAAATGACAGTCTTCAATTTCCATACATTCAAATTGCTTTTGGCATTATGTCAATGGCTGAATTGAAACAAAGCAAACCAAAAGCCATAATTCTATTCTCTATGGTCACAAATGTGGACTGCATGGTGGCCTCTTCTTTTCAATAAACAAAAGAATAGGAAGAAAAACCTAGTGCGGTAACCCCAATCAAATATAACATACCACTTTCAAACAGTGACCTACTGTTAACAATCACCATTTTGTGTTGAGTCATTTAAAAATATTGATTGTAAAAGGTGACTTTGTATATTCTAAATCTTAGTCCCCTTTGTAAACCAAAAATTGACATTTCCTCTCTCTACAAAGAAAGGAAAAATATGTCTTCTAACACATACAAAACACTATAAATGTGAAAATAGCACTATTTAAAACAAGCTAAGAAATATTTCTTGGCAGGTTTCTTCCTGCAGCTGGATCTGACAGCCAAATTGTAAACCTATCAAAAACGAGTTTGTATAACGAACAGACACAATGTTAAACACTGCACTGCAGCAGGACTACTTCAATTAACATAATCCGGGTAGTGGAGATGCAGAACATGTTAAGCTTTCAGACAATATGCTGGCATCTAGCCTGTGTCAAAAGTCCAAGCAGAAGCCCCTCTTCGTCATTACCATCTACCTAACCAGCCCTCAGTTGTAACCACATTAGAAGCCCACATTTCCATAAGCTCTAGACAGCGCTTAAAGGGGGGTGGGGGCGCGCAGCTATTTGGTGTTGCTTCTTTGGGGGTAGGAGCCAGAGGAGGAGAAAGGAGATGGTAAAAATTTTTTAAGTTTCAAATAACTTTACATTTAATATTTTTCTTCAGAACCAGTCTCAGGTTAAAAAAAAAAATAGTGACATTAAGGTAAGGAATACCTCAACGTTATTTAACATGTGGGATACTTATATACTAGCATTTTCCCTTTAAGAAGCTATAAATGATTTTTTCCTTAGGGGTAAAAGCCTTCTAGTACTTAAAGACATCTCTGAAGTCATTGAAAATCCCTTCTAGAATGCTTTCATCTCCTTTATTGTGTTGTTTACTAACAAGAGTATATAGCAAAATTAGGAATAAGATGTAGCTTGTCAAACAAAAGTGGAGACAATCATTTCTTTTTTTTTTTTTTTTTCTGGTGAGCACAAAAAAACTACAATCAGAATTCTTATTTCCAGAATACAAGAAGGGACATTATCTTTGCACACAGAGAAGCAAGCTTTCTTTTAGAAAGTAAATTAAGGTTTTTGTCTGGTTATTCTATAGCATATACAGCTTACCCCGTGTGCTTAAAATCAGAAATAAAGATGAACTTGAAATGAACTTCTTGGTATATCTTCATTTTCTACCCTAAAGCAAGTCAGATGATTTGCAGTATCTGTTACACAGGAATTTTTTTTCAGGCATCACCCCCACAATGTTATCCATACACCTCTAGGTTAACATACTAAACCGACTGGGGCTAATTAACTAGTTCGGCTACACAAAATCTTTTCTGCTTTTAATTACATTAACCTAATGTGACTTGAATTCAGCAGACCAAAAAAACGAAACCACTAATTATATTAAGGGCTTCAAAGACGATTTCAAATTGCTAACCACCAAACTGTCATATAATTTATCTCATTTCCTTAAGTAGATGTTGCATTCAAAATCTGTGTTTCTTACTATAAATACTATTTTTAAAATAGATCCTAACAATGGATTAAAAGAACACTGATTTAGAACTCTAGAAGAGAAATATGTTTAAATAATACACATAAGGCACAAATAAGTGTCATTATACCTATGGGAAATTGGGCAGTACTTAATTTTTACAATTTTCTGAATGATTAAAGGCTCAGAAATATTCATTTACAGTAGTAAAGACAATAGCAGGGTTAATATGAGTGGCAGTATTAAAGCACCCAGGTTTAGAAATTATTTTTTTTTCTGAAAAATGATGCTTTATCATGTTTCCACACTGCTTTGCAAAGTAAATGAGCAGAGATGCTTTGAATTAGAGTACAGGGTATCATCCTTAAACAATTCACTACTAAGCCTCTTTGGGAGGAATATCTCTTCATAGCAATGCTGTCAGTTTTGCCTGGATCTTTGACCTGAAGAATAGACGCCAAGCTGTTGTCAACTAGAGGAAGGGTACTTTGCATGGATTTAAGACTTAATGACCACCAGACACAGGTACCCCAGATGCCAGTCATAGCATCCAGACATTCACCACGGTGAACTAAACCTCAGGGCAGTTTTGGATAGTCCTTAAGGACTCCTTTCAACAGAGACATGTTAAGAAGAGTCAGAGTAACAGTTTTTATTTCTTTGACCTTTAGAATTAATTCAACAACAGTAACAACAAAAACCACCCCGACCAAAGATATCTTGTTTAATCAGGGAGCAGAGAGTGAAAAAATATCCATCACTTTCCAGTCTGGTTGCAAGTGTATCAACCATTAATATGAACAATTCCAACTGAGGCATTCATGCCTTCTAACATATACCATATCAACTTTCAAAAACAAAGGTTGCATTCTAAATGAAGGAAAAACATTGGTGGTAGTGCAATTATACTGTATATATGATAGGCAATGAGTTTGATAAAATACATGTCCCACAGCAATCTAAAAAACTATAGCCAAATAAAAGATAATTCACATAATTTAGATCTTACATACTATCAACAGTCTTTCTTATTTGGCAACATTTCTTTTTCACACTCTCAGGTAAGCAGTTCAATAAGAACATTTAATAAAAAAGCCATGCTGAGAATTAAATAATTTTATGTTTTTACTAATCATGGTTTAACTTCAAATATAGGTACTTCATATTTTTTAGTATACATATTCAAAGTTTTTCGGTTTTACTTTTTGGAACATAAATTTTAATGGGGTTAGCAAATAGATCAAAATTTAAATTTTTTAAAAATTTCAGTTATCAAAAAACATTGATATAAAATAATTTATATCTACCTACCACTCGAATCACCATCAATACTTAAGTATAGACAGAAATTTCAAGAACTTAATCTTTATTCTATTTATCTGTACTAACCTTGTCACACAAAATAATGTTTTTAAAAGTGATCTTCAAGTACCCATAACATGATTTCATATTGAAATCTCCAACATAAGTTTTATTTTAGGTAAATAAACAAACTAGTAAACCATGGTTAGGCAAATCACAGTTCTTCCTGGCTAACAAAGTTTATTTCCTCTCTACTTTTCATAAAGGCTATTGCCTCTCAATATATTTTCCCCCCAAAATTCAGCTCTTTCTATTCCTGTTTCTTTCTGGTTCACGGGGACCTTTAATAAAAGGAGAGAGAAGAGAGAGACAGAGGAAAAGTAGGAGAAGAAGGAAGAAGAAATGCATTGTCTTAAATACTTCCCACTCAAGCTTCTTAATGATGTGTAATCTGATTTCATTCTGGTTATCCAAAGGCTGTTATACCTAGCTGCCATGTACTCATGACCAGTTCAATATGGACTCCTCATACAAAATGAGAGACTGTATAACACAGGTGGGTTAAACTAAGAAAAATAAATTTTATACTATTATTTACAATATTTTCTCAGTGTAGATAATAAAAAAAAATTAGTAAGATTTCCATCAGACTAAAAAATTTTCATCTGAATGTTAGTTATCCATTTGCTTGTCCATTCTTAGGCCAATCATCCTTGGTCTTTATAGCCTACTTAACGGTAGGAATGACATTCAAGAGATTTTCACACACAAAACGTCTTGTACAACAAAAGGATGCTTGGGTAAGTACATATACACTGTACAGAAATTGTGAAAATGACAAATTGAAAACAAATGACTATTCTACATTTTACCTGGTGACATTAAAAGGGAGAGTGTTACAAGGGGGAAAAAAAATGTAAGTTATTGTAGGTCTTTCAACTGTTCTCCTAGGCGGGGAATTGAGAGGAAAAACAGGCAATTAGGATCTCTCCATTGGCATTCCATATTTGCTTGGGCTACATGCATACAAGAGAACATGATCCAATTTCATTTGTTTGCTGGGCCACTTTACAATACCATTTAAAAACCAACATGATTTCTGCCAAGAGTTTAAACACACTCGATCATCAGAGAGAAGCAACAAGAGACTCATGCAGAAAAAAGCAATTATCCCAGTGGGGACACGTGGCTCTCTCCACAGCTTGGGGAGCTGCCAGCTGAGAACACAGGCCTGGGAGAATTGCTGCCTAGGACTATGGCAGCTGCGTTTCTCTGTGATTTTCATTTCTCCAACTAAACTTCTCATTTCTTCCTCATAGCAGTTTATAAATTGGTAGTTGGCTGTTTGATGCTGCAGAAGCACACCTAGGATAATTTGATTATAGACTATAACAGGAAGGGCTGTACTGCTAATTGCAGGCAAGTGGCAGCCACCCTGCAGAGAGATATAGTTAAGTTAAAGGGAGAGGATGATTTTCTGTATAAAAGTATAAATTATTACCTTTCTGTATATCTAGTTTTTATCACCAGATGATCTTGCCATGAATCCTAATTTTAACAAGGAATAATAATTAAAAAAAAAAAAAAAGGAAGTCCTGTCTTCTTAAAAGCCACCTATTTTGCTTGCTTAAGTGTGGTTCCAAGTCAATATGAAGACCTGGATTTGGCATTTTCTCCTGGACACCGCTTTATTGAACCAGTCAACCGGGAAAGCCATCTCTAATTTATTGTATTCCAAACCAGGGGCAGACAACTGCCGACTGCCGGTGAAATGGAGAGCAGATGAAACAGTGAGGGCTTTTAGTTGATTCCCCAGGTGTCTGGTTCCCAAGCCATTAAGATCAGAACCCAAAAGGGAATCCTATAAAAAAGGAAGCAATATAAAAGAGTGGTTTGAGAAGAAAACAGCCTGTGCCAGCCATCCCCGCAAAGTAAGTTAAGTTGATTGATTTTTACCTTTGAAAATTCTACGTATTTCATGGTAGTATTCTACATGCATATGAGAAATTAATTTAGTTCCCAGCCATTAAAGTTAATGTATTAGTTCCTTCACAGATCTCATGAAACAATGTCCTGCTGTTTTAAAGGTAAAAACAAAGTCTTATGGGCAATTTTCACTTTCCTACAAAAACAGGATTGCTTTTTATCACCTCTTCCAACCATCTGGCTATAATTCTGAATTTACATACAGTCACTGTTAGGACAGCCTGAAATAAAAATCTATGGAGGAATTATGACTATATTCTAGAAATAAGGATGACAAATGCTCATCATATTTGAGAGGAGAAAAGCTCATTTTTAAGCACTTGGCTCTTTTGAGTTACATGTCCACCAGCTGAATATATTTTTCAAACAGTAAATCCTTTTTTTTCATCACCATGGGTTCTTACGCTTAGCTCTTTTTTACAGTTTTGGTCCAGTGTGAGAATTTCCCTTACCACCAAATGCCTTGCTAAGATAATGCCTTTTCCAGAGACATTATTTTGTTACTTGTGAAATTTAAATTCACTTCTATTATGAAGAAAACATATAACCATGGCAGAGAAAGTCCAAACCAAGGCTGAGTATGCAAGGGATTCTTGGATTCAGAAATGCAGAATGACTTTATAGAAATGAAGTATAGAAATTAAGTAAGGAGACTTGTTTATGCAAATAAATTTGTAACCTGCAAAAATAAATAGGCAATAAAAGCATTTAATACTGTTTAGTAATATTCTATACGAGTACAAAGATCCCTAAAATAAGCCGTAAATTGAAATAAACACGCATCCCCATTCTGTGGTATTTTAATCTAAAAGAATCAAGAGAACAAGAAGCAACTTGCATGTGACAAGTTTAATTGATTAATCAGAGTCAGAGGTCCTCAGACAGGGTCAGAGATTCGATATCCATATGGTCAGTTGCTTCACTCTCTTTTATTGATCACAAGACTATGCTGGAACCTAGTTCACTTATTTAGCAAATGCGTGCCTCATTTCGTAAGAGACACACAATAAGATAAAGGATGATAGATAACACCCTCTTCCCCACCACAACACATGGTAAAACAAATGAAAATATATCTACATACTACCTAAGAGAAAGCAAGAAAGGATAATTTAAACATGTGAGGGACAGAATAGAATCTTGGGGAGAAAGGTCTGAGGTAGGGCTTAAAGGAACTCTTTTTCGTGGCTTACATTAATCTTCATAATTACGCATATGTACTTTTCACTATTTCTAGAGAACTAATGGTCATCTTGTGGATAAATAAATCAAAATAAATGTATACTGTCCCTTATATTTCTATAGCTATCTGCAAACACAAAAGTGAAAATGTACCTGAAGAGTATTTCAAACACCATTGGGAATGATACATTTGCAACAGTGTTTCTCCAACCATAAACAGTAAAGTTCCCCAGTGAAGACAAAAACATTTCGAAGAGAAAATATGCACAAAGAGTATGAATAGTGTTAAGGATTTCAGTGTTCTGGATTGCTCCCAACCCTAAGGCTATAAGCTATGTTTGAACTTTGATATGAAATTCAGAATTTCGTGAATCCTAGGTTTCTTCCATACAAACCTAAATAGGAGGTTTTCAGCATTCAGAACTTTTCAGGTGGGCAAGGTTCTGATGTTTGTGCTATCAGTCAGTGGGAAAATGAAAGAGTAAGATTAAAATCAATAAGAAACAAAAAACAAACAAAAAATTCTATCTTATGCTTACTGTTTCCCTTCTATATAAAATAGAAGGTCTACAGTGGCAAGGAGTTTTCTGTATCTCTAGAATCTTGCTCCACTCCCACAGAGAAAGCACACTATTGGATTTTTCAAGATCTGAGATGTAGGATACATAGAATTCTTTGATTTTGGTCATCATCTCTTCATTGAAAGGCTTGATATTTTAGAATTTGTTAGACATACACTCTTTTCTATTGCTGTACAGAGAAAAACTCAAATTCTGATGACCTCATACCAAAGTAATACATACATTTAAAGATGCTAACATTTCAGTAGGAGTTTTTAAGTGACTTAACAACTGGAAAAACCTGAAAAAAAGTTATGTCCTAAGTGTAAAATGCTTTGGCAGTCTTCTCCTCAAACACATGAAAAATACATCAGTGAATCTATGGTAAATTTCACAAATGTACTACTGTATTTAAACAACAACCTGAAATATCATTACTGTCATGATTAACGAGAACCATGAGTGAGCAACATGTGCTGTGTATATGGATGGCATTGTTGCATGCATCATCATTCATTTTTATAACAGTCTCACAGGTGAGATACATTTTTCTATTAAAGGATGAGAAAACTAATGCTCAGAGCATATCAGAAACTTGCTCCAGATCATTTAGCAAGTGATTGGAGTTCATTCTACATAAATCCAAAATAAAGTTTACCTAAGCACTTACTTGTGGACAGAAAACAAGGGCTCCAATTTTCTGTGTTTCTCATGCCACAAACTACACATCAGCAATGTCTCATACAGATTGAGAGACTCAATGGCTTGGGGAAGAAATAGGTGCTATTGGTGGACCTCCCTGAGAGCATTAGATTGATGGCCCTCCTTCCATTACACTCCATATTTAAGCCTGAGTGATCCGAATAGCCTAACTAATTGTCATTAATCCATCTGGCTGCCAGTGGAAAAGACGGACCTGTTTACATTTCACATGCGCACGTGTTCTTTGTAGGAGAAATCCAGTTAGGTAAATATCTTACATTAGTTCCTCTATGGAGGGATGGCTCTTCTTTTCCCATGTAAATGTGTACTTATAACTATGACATACTTAAAATTTGAACAGGATATGTGTAAGTTTTCCTAATAAAGATGAGAAAATCTGACATGATCTTTTGTAAGCATGATGCATAGCGCAATATGGTGATATGATGTATCTAGGTGAGAGAAGAGCGACACCAGGACTGCTAAAAGGCAAAGAAATAAGAAATAATGGATTCCTTAGCAAATTACACTTTATCCACTCAAGGAGACCGAGTTCCATTGTTTTCAACTAGTATTATACAGATTGAGTTCAACTGCTTTTGAAATTTTCCTATACAATACGATGCTCCTAAAAGTGACTTAAACATGAGTGTTTTTCTAGTGTGATCAGCCTTTAAAGCTCTGGGATCACCTAGATTTGTAAGATTTAAGAAGAGAAAACCTGTGCCATATGTTAGTAATTTTCTTAACGCACACTGGATTATTTTACAAGTGTATGATTTATCATACTATCAAATTCTTCAGGCTTAAGGAGACAAAAATTGAAGTGGTCAGATGTTACTAACAGAGTACTAGTACTTTTAAAGCAACTCGCCTTTAAACAAAAGGCAGAATCAGCATTAAATTAGACATCAGTCTCAGCATAAGACTTGGGATTATTTTTTGAGAGACCATCTTTAAAAGTGACAATATGAACAAGATGGAGATATAGATAAAACCAATTTTAGCCAATTACAGGTAATGAGAAGGAAACCCCAATCCCTTTGCTCAGATTAAAAATACTTTTAAATATAAAGGCTAAAAGTAATTTATGTGATTTCTGCAGTTTGAACCATTTTTTAAGGGGAGAATGCTGTACACTCATGCATTTTTCAATTTACTACTTTGTTTTTTAAATATTACAATTCATTCTTCCTGTGGTAAACAAAATTATGTCTGGGTCATCATGAGCAAATGCTGAAATTACAAGCATTTAGAAAAGTCAACTTCTTAAAAATAAAGAATTTACAAAAAGTATTCTTATATCATTTAAATATTTTCCAAATTATAGGCAAGATTTATAAGCAAGGTTTTAAGATAAATTTTAAAAGTGTATCTCTAGAGAAACATTTCATCCATGATTAATAGAACATCGAAAATAAAATAAACTGGTTAGAACACCATCCTTGAAACCACAAAAAGATTGTACCTTTAATTTGGCAAACTACTTTAACCTATAATTAAACAAAGTGCTCCCAGACAGTAGTAAAATGCCACTAGTCCTTAGCTATTTTGAAGACTGTAATGGCCTGATCAAATATATCAAAGCGATTGGAATGTGAAGAAACCCAGTTGCTTGAATGAGCATGCAATATGAGGAAGAAACAAAGGGACAACAACATTTGTAAATCAACTATCTCAGAGTATCAAGCTAATCGGAAACTGCTATTACGAGCTCCGTCTCTAACCACGTGTGTTTATTTTGCAGTTATAGTACTTATGGTAGTGTACTCCATTGAAAATTACTTTTGAGTTATGAGTTATAACTTTTTCTTAGCTAATCACTCAAATTTCTGTGATGTTTCCTGCTTTCTGGAACATCTTCTCTGATTGAAGGATCCTGGATGCTGAGTGGCTGTGTACATCCACATCAGGTTATGGCCCAGTGAATTTTAGGACTTGGCTGAATTCCATATGGAAGGTACCAGGCACTCCTGAAACTAATGTTTGGCTGAGACTAGCTTTTGGGAAAATATTCAAAATTATTTTGGAGAAAACATATCTGGAAAAAAAAATTCAGAAGGCCAGGAATATTTTGAAAGATTTGAAAGAGTAGTGAGAGTCAACATGAACACAAAGCAGGCTTAAAAAATCAATGTTGTACAATACCAAAACTGTTCAAGAGTATTCTGATTTTTCACGTTAGGACTTTTACTCATGTGAAAGTTCATTATACTTCTTAGAGGAAACGTAAAAGTGCTATAGTATATTGTTTCCTGATGTCACCAAATATTATTTATTAAACTAGAAAACATTTCATCTGGCACTCTTTAGCCTCTGCTACTTTATCTCTGCATCGAAACATACTTGCACCCTCTCTCTGACACTTGAGTCATTTTATACGGACTTACAAGGATTTTATTAGGAATTACAAATAGGTATCCTAAGGGACCCAGACAAAAATGGGCAAGTAGACTATAAATTACAGAGGCCCCGAGAGTATATGTCATACAGAAGGAGGCCTATTTTATGTACACTTAAAAAAAAAAAACTGATCAAAAACAGGATATGCGAGTTTTATCAGTGTTGGTTTTTTGGGGGGTTTGTTTGTTTTATTTTGTCCTCTAAATAATACAAAAGGGTTCTTTTTTATTCTGAACTTAAAAATCTCTGATCTCTCCCCTCTCCAAGTTATTAATATCAATGTGGAGCGAACATTAACTGGAAATCAAGAGAGGACTATTGAAAATAACACTTGACAATGAGGCTGTTATTGTGATTCTTCAAAATACTCTCACCACTCTGGCTTGATTCTCATTATAAACTTACTAAATAGGGAAGCTATTATTAGCTTAGTATTTGCACCAATTAAAGGATGTGACCAAGGTCTACTAGTTAATGCAGTTTCAAAAAACGAACTTCAGACTTCCCCAAAATATCCACAAGTTAAAGTTAAGTTAGCATTTAAATTGTTGTAGTTTATTTTTATTGTTTTGGATGAAATCCTGAGGCAACTTAAGACAATCACTTAAGATTAACTTAGATATGTTCTTAAAAGCATACTATAAAGCTAAAATGTGTAGAGAACTATTCATCAAAGCGACACAAGATCATGTTTGTACCCAGTGGATCATTAGTTGAAAATAATAAGGGAAAATATTGAAAATAATACTTACTATGATTGGAAATATTGAATATAGGATACAAAACAAGTAGCAAAATTGTATGAAAGGAGTCCAGTAAACCACTTTACCTGTGGATTTCTTTTGTTAGGAAACATCTTAAATGTAAGTATTTCTTTGAGAACAGGTGATCAGGTGTAGTTTGTCATGGGAAAAACAAAACAGGCATCGAGATGTCTGGCTATTACAGCTGACTCATGATACAGATCCATTAATGACTCAGGGCAAATCAACTCCCTGACTTCCTTTTCTTGCTTAAAAATGAAGGGATTTGCCCATTTACAATCTCTCATCAGCTCCATCTCTAAGATTCTATGCATATTTGTAAGCCACACAGAAATATATTTACTCACATAATTAACCTGTGTAATATCTTTTCCTTATCCTACTAATAAGCCAAAGAAGAAAAGATGTTTTAGAAAAAAGAAATGATGTGGATGATATTTCCTTTCCAGTTTATAAGAGTAAGAAAATAAATATATAAGTGCATATGGAAATAAAGTATGTTCAAATCAGCAATTTTTCAGTTCTGCGTATGCTAGTAAGACATTGTTCTGATTTATATTTCATTCATTTAATGTCTGAAGAAATATGTATTGGGCTCCAACTATTAGACAGAGGGAATACAGCTGGCACTTATGTGTCTTATGTATATTAGATGAGTAATATGTAAGTAATGATTTGTAACAGACTAAAAGCAAAATGGTTATCTAAAGGAAAGGGAAGTGATAATAGGAAGATAAATTCACTGTAGAAGTTCAGGGTAGGGTTTTGCAGTAGGTTACTCTTCAGAACTCAACTTTAAGTTCAAACTTGAAACAAGTGAATTAGATAAAGAGGGTGTAGGCCTCAAAACATCCCAGACAGAGGAAATAGGATAGGCAAAGACTTTCATAATTTGGTACTGCTAGCTCTTAGGATCTAAGCTGTTAAATGCACAAGCGAAGTGAAGTCGTTCAGTCGTGTCCGACTCTTTGAGACCACATGGACTATAGCCCACCAGGCTCCTCCATCCATCCACGGGATTTTCTAGGCAAGAGTACTGGAGTGGGTTGCCATTTCCTTCTCCAGGGGTATCTTCCTGACCCAGGGATCGAACCCAGGTCTCTCGCACTGTAGGCAGGAGCTTTTGCCATCTAAGCCACCAGGGAAGTCAATGCACAGCTAACACCCAAATAATGAAAATCTAGAGCAACGATCAAATAAATACTCATTGGGATTACATTTATAATTATATTGCATCTAAACTGATTTGTGTGCTGGAATTGAGAAAGCCTTCTGTTTATTAAAATCCTTTCAAAAGAGTACTTGAGCTTCACAGGTAGTTCTAAGATGTTGGATTTCATTTTTCTAGTTTCAGCATCCAAACATGAGGAGTGTATGTATAAATATTTAAATAGAATTACAAGTTTCTAGAAAGTCTCAAGATGTTTCTTGGGATGATAAACCAATGGTTCTCAACCAGTGCACTTCATCTGAATCACAGCATTTCTCAATTCCCCTGAAAAGTGTACATACCTAGAACTGTTCTTGATGCACAAGAGAAAAGTCTATTTATTACACTGAGTGGATGCCTGAGGGCATTAGGGCTTAATTCTCTTGTCGAGTCCCCCATTGGTTATTGCATTTCACAATAAGGATGAACAAAGATTCAAATTAGTTTGTTAATACCAGTATTAGTCTGAAAAATTATTCATAATATTCACTTGTACTAAGTACTCACGCTGATTCTGTAGAAATTTGTTTTCTCACAGTTGTAAATCAATATAAACAGAAAATTAGATGAGACAAATGCCGAATCTGTTTCATATATACATATATACAAGGTCTTCTTGTTTATTTGGAAAAGTTGAAATTGCTATGGCATAAACAGTTCCCGATTTTTTTCCACCCAGTTTTTGATTGCTGAATATATCTAGAGGTCAGGCAGATATACTAAAAATAATGAAAACCACTCTTTACTAATCCATAAAGAGTGTGTCACCATTTAAAATGACGTATGTATTTTTTCACTGATTTCCCATAAGGACACCTGTAAACTAATACAGGTATTATTAGACAATTCATGTCACAGATGGAAACAATGAAATTTACAGAGATCAAATGTCTATAAAATCATGCATATAAGTTTTAAAAGCTGAATTTGTTAAATGTCTTATATAAAACTATATTGACTTTTACTAATACACTGGATCTCAGTGATTAAATTTGAAAATTAAGTAGAACAGGACATAAATTTACTTTTTAACTCATTTCTTTGGTCCCAGATTCATATAATAGATTCATACTGATTACCTTATATTTAAATCATGAATAAAAATTTATTCTTAAGAAAAGATGAAATATATAACGTGCATAACTATGTAAGACAGGAAAAAAATTTCGGTTCAATACGCCAGTTTCCTTTGACCTTCACACAACAGAATGACCTATTTACTTTGCAGGAACACAAATTTCACTTCTCAGGGAAAAGGGGCTCTATGACATCAACTCCATAAAGCATGTTGATTTCCTGTCGGGAAACAGAGGGGAAAAGGAAGCAACAGACACTGAACAACAACAAAGAAGTTGGAAGACCAGAGGAAAGCACTGATCGAAGGAAGGGAGGAGGAGCAGATGGCTTAGGAGGGAGACATGTGGGAATTGGGGGGAAAGGAAGCAATTGGCAAGCAGAGGGCTGAATGCCAAATTTATGAAGGATCTGGAGGACCCTGGGGATCTGGATGGGATGTGAGTCAGCTGCTTTTTACCAAAATATCACACCAACAAGGGAAATCAAAGAAGCCTACAAAGACACACAGGAAGCAGAGAAGGACTGGAAAAAGAACTGATGACATATTGCATTCTAACAATCATACCTCTTAGCATGGGGAATGGGAGGTGTTAAATCATCTTTTATGTATAACTGAATTTTTTTCCGAACTTCACTAATGATTTTCAAACCTTTAACTTGCTTATGAAAGAAATGATACAAATACAACTCTTCTATTTAAACTACATTTTACTGATACCCTGTATTGGTGTATTTTCTCATTCATATCTAAATCAATTATTTTAAATCATCTAGGCTTAGGGTGACCAACTGTCTCAGTTTTCTGATAACTAAAGGTTATTACCCTGGAACTGGGATTCTCGGTGCTAACACTAGGACAGTTCCCTGCAAACCAGGATGGTTAGTCATCTTATCTAAGTAAAAACCATAAGAAAAGGACACTAAATGCCCTTACTCTTCATACTAAAACATACAGACACTGAAAATTTCCCCACATTTTTTAAAAGAAAAATGAATAAGGGCTAAATATAGGGATGTGATAAGTAGATAAAATTGACAATAAAATGGTTTCTGAGCTATGGCTTTGATAAGCATAAGTAACTTGCAATGATAGCATTTCTTTTTAATTTATTTTTTCAACTAAGTAACAAAAAGTCTATAAGACATATAACATCTTTGTAGCAGGCTGCTTTGAGGACAGGTAGGAAAAAAATTAAAATTCAAGACACAGCTTATCTGAAAAGTTAAGACATGTCATTTAAAAACGCTATGTCACAAAGCCACAAAGAAGATGGAAATAATATATATCATTTATCTCTAAATTTTAACCTAAAAGTTAAGACTTTCAAACATGAATGTCTTTTAAACTCTTCCTTTAAATAATAAAATGACATAATTCTGGGTAAATGACAGTAAAAGGTTATTTGGAAGAAAATTACCTGGAATTTCAGAAATGAGTCCAGGATGACATTTGCCATCTACACTGTATTGTTACTATTTAACTTTTACAACATTTTATTGTATTTATATGAAATTGCAAAGCTACTACATCAATATTTTTATTTAATTTCCCATTCATTTAATTTCTCATAATTGCTTAATTTTTCAGCAATAACTTTTGATGTGTGTACAGTTGCTGAAATTAGAATCTACCTAATCCACAAATTGCACAATTGACTATATAGTCAGTTAAATCATTCTCTGACACATTCTCTTTTAATATAAATCCTTCTTTCATTAAATGCCAAATGGTAAAGAGTCATTTACCATCCTCTTTAAATAATCTCCTAATATCTTTTGTGGAAAGACTTCTACTGTCCAGCATAAATGGTTTTAGTTTATTTGAACCCTTGGTTAAACTATAACTTGTTTAGGTGAACTTATTTGATTGAACTTGGCCACTTAAATGTCATCTTTTGTGAATGTACCAAACTTCAAATTTTATAGACCTTTGTTATATTACAGTTGTTATTACTGGACATAATATGGACTAATTCTCAAATGTATCTAGTTTAGTTTCAAAACCACCATAACCTCCACTGTGCGAACTAATCTCTCCAGACCCTTACAAACTCAAAGACAATATTTCACAGTGGAGACTAAGAGCTGCGGCAATTCTGAGTTGAAATTTGCATTGATAGGAAATTCTCAGTCTTTATGTATGTGGCAAAATCTATAGCACCTTTAGAAAATGCTGTCAGGAAACAAAAGGCAGATGTCTCCACAGCCAGTTCGGAGTTAACCGCTGCATTAGTGAAATTTTAGTATTTATGTGACAGGCCTGCTGTGAGGATAAAATGGTCAATATATATATAAAGTGCTTAGAATGGGGCCTGGCATATAGTAAGTGCAGCATTGTTTAATGTCAATATCCTCCTCCTCATTATCATTATCACAAGCATCAGCCTCCTCCTCATCTCCATTAAGACTGAATTGACAGGTATAAGTGTAACATAATGGAAAGAACATAGCTTATTCAATGAGTTTCAAAGGAGATGAAATGAGATAATATAAAATCTGTAAATGGCAGTGCTCAACATACAACAGTTACTGTTATTACTATGGTAGAGGAGTAAATTGTTGGTGTCCTTACGATAACCAATCATCAGGGACTTTCCTACAGCTCAGATGGTAAACAATCTGCCTGCAATGCAGAAGACCTGGGTTCAATCCCTGAGTCAGAAAGATCCCCTGGAGAAGGAAATGGCAACTCACTCCAGTATTCTTGCCTGGAGAATTCCATGGGCAGACAAGCGTGGCAGGCTACAGTCTACGGGATCGCAATGAGTCAGACACGACTGAGCAACTAACAAACACTCACAAACAAGTATTATTGCATCACTGATGTAATGGACATGAACTTGGGCAAGCTTCAGGAGATGAAAGGGACAGAGAGGCTTGGTGTGCTACAGTCCATGGGCTTGCAAAGAATTGGACATGACTGGGATACTGAACAACAACTATTGTGGGGCTTTCCTGGTAGCTCAGAGTAAAGAATTCACATGCAATTCAGGCAACTCGGGTTGAATCTGTGGGTCAGGAAGATCCCCTGGAGGAGGAAATGGCAACTCACACCAGTATTCTTGCCTGAGAAATCCCATGGACAGAGGAGCCTGGCAGGCTACAGTCCATGGGGTCGCAAAAGAGTGGGGCATGACTTAGCGACTAAACAACAGGTACTACTGAATACCTCAAATCATTTAACTTTTGAATACATTTGCTTTTATGCTTATAAATGAATTAAATAAATTTTATTTATATCTTCTATGAGAGATGGGCTATTTCCTTCTGACACTATGCCTGCCATACCTGTAGCTACCATCAAGAGAATGTTTATTTTGTAGAGAACCAATAAAGAGATATGGGAAAAATGCCGCAGACATTGAACAGTTGTGTGACTTTCCCAAAACTAGCGTGATTTTAACATACTTATCTTTTTACTAAGGTAACAATATTAAAATTACCCCAGGTCTACAAATTTAAAATAAATGGCACATTTTTAAATAAGCTTAATGCCATTTCACAATATTTTGGCACTAGTAAGTTTCTATTCTCTTTTTACCAATTATGATTCACTCCATTCAGAAACTTAAAATCATGCTAACAATTTTTTTCTTGGCCTTTTTGGGTCTACTTGTCAGCAACATAATTCTGTAATTGACAATCTTTACACACAGTTATGCCTTTTTGTAGTCTAGGAATTTATTTGTGGTATGTACTTTCAACTGTATTTATCTTTTTCTTTAATTCAAGGGCAATTTGAGTTTTTTGCTTGAACACAGATTTTTTTTCTCAATATATAGTATTATTTTCCCCACTCTTATTCATAACATTCTCAGTTTTCCACTCATACAAAATAATCTTGATGGGCTTTCCTGCTCGATCAGTGATTAGGAATCCTCCTGCTAATGCAGGAGACACGAGTTTGATTCCTGATCCAGGAGGACCCCACATGCTGATGAGCAAATAAGCCCGTGCACCACAACTATTGAGCTTGTGCTCTAGAGCTTGGATGCCGCAGTTACTGAATCCACTCAGTGCAACTACTGAAGTCTGTGCACCCTAGAGCCCATGCTTGGAAACAAGAGAAGCCACTGGAATGAGAGGTCTGCACACTACAACAAATAGTAGCCACCACTCACTGCAACTAGAGAAAAGTCCATGCAGCAAGGAAGAACCAGCACAGACAAAATAATTTTTAAAAGATCTTGAATTTAAGAACAATATTTCCAAAACATAGTGAAATAAAAGCAACATATCACTTTTTATAAAGTATATCTAAATCTTCTCCATCAAAAAAAGTCTTTGGTTCTCTAATTCATTTCTATGGGAAAAATTAATTTCTTAATAATAATGGTTATGTCTCAGTTTCAGATATATGGAGTAAATCTATTTAATCCAGCCTTCCCTTCTATTTCTCATTCTCAGTATAAATACTCAGGTTTGGGTGGGGTAAGACAAGAAAGAAAGAACACTAGAGACAAAAACCATTTAATGCCTCTTTCAAATTATTAAGAAATACATGCCAGAAAAGTTCTAAAAGATTCTCCTCTCAGGTAGGAAAATAAGAAAATGCTTTTTATATATTCCTGATTTATAATCATCATAGATCTAAAATTTGGCTTGGAATACTGGTCAGGGTAAAAAGAAATGACTTAGAACATCAAAAAATGCAGGTGCAGTTACAATTCAATTACATATTATCCTTTTTCGTAGGGTGTGGCTTTGTTCCTACAGCTGGGAGCCTTGTACTTTAAATTTTCAACAAAGAAAGCCACCACATTAAAGAACTCTAGAAATTCCTATAACCAAAACTGTAGCAATAACCATGCAATCTTCATATGCCTTTCATAAAGATAATATGTGCTTTAATCTCCTGTTTGTCTGTACTCAACACATTTGGCAAAGTACTTTAACAACAGAAATGAAAACAATCATTCAAGAACAAAGCTGAGGAAAGAAGAACCACATAAAATATCTGATAACCAACATCTCTTAAGAATTTACTTTGCATTTTTGAAAAAAAAGAATTAGAATTAACATCAGGCATTATGTTTCTGTTTTAAGTTTTTGTTTTAATTACTCAATTTTAGTTTGCCTAAGGGAAGAAAATCCAACAAAAACAATTATGATCTAAATAAGAGCAGTAATTTTATATACAAACTGCCGACTTTTCATCTATCATTTCCCTGCATGTATAAATGTGCTTTTTTACCTCCAGTGTTTTATCAGTTTAACAGTCATAATTTACACAAAACACACAGATGGTCTTAGAAACAGTAAAAGTTTCAAAAATGTTACAACTTCCTGGCATATGGAACACTATCGTAGATCATCATGTTGGCAGCATTTAAATGATTTTAAAATTATTTATACATTAACATCTTGGAATCATTTTGTAGTCATAGGTTATTTCAACTTTAAAGTGTTTGATTCCTGATAAGAGGTGGTTCTTATACCGATTTTAAGCTACTAATGTGTGGAGGCATTGGTGCCCTTTATTTACAGGATAGCATCTTCTAGACAGTAAAATGTAAATGAAAATTCTATAATAAAGCACTTTGGCATAAACCACAACATTTCTTCTAGTTTACAATATAAAAGGAAGTTCCAAGAATTAAAACAAAAATAAAATTTACTGTAGCAGCTTTACACCTTTTTTGCCACACAAAAAAAATGCACAGATACATATATATGCACACACACAAAACAAAACCTTTAAGATTAACTAAGACTTTCAAAATGTGAGGCTCCAACACCTTTACGTTTTAACTATTTTATTAGATACAATACAGAAAAAAATGTCTATACAATTCTAATGTGCCTGATTTCAATCTTTCCAATTTCTTTTGAACCAGTTCAGTGAGTTTTAATACCACTATTAAATTGAAACTGCTATTGTCAAGGTCATTAATGACCACCAAGTTGTCAATTCCAACGGTCAATTCTCAATCCTTATATTACTTAATCTACAAGCTTCAATTGACTCAGTCATTGCAACCTCTGCAAAGCACCATCTTCAGTGGCCCACCCTTTTAGTTTTCTTCTTTTCTTACTGACTGCTTCCTTTCAGTCTCCACTGCTCTTTCTGCCTCTTTTCCCTGAGAGCTAAATGCTGGATCTCTTTTCCTTTCTATGTATAATCACTCCCTTGGTGATTTCAGTCTCCTGTTTAAGTAATATGTACATGCTGATGGCGCCCATATTCACTGATAGGCTAATGAGTCTCTGCTAAGAAATTCTCTGTGATTTACTACAACAAAAACTTATTTCTCCTTCTTTTCATATGGCCACCAGGGGAAGACAGGAGTGTGGGGTGGGAAGTTCTGCTACACCTAACTTAGGCACCCAGGCCCTTTGGGTGTCCTGGAACATGTGTCTTCCTTGGTTGCCACATGGTAAAGAGAAAGTGCTGGAGGCTCACTCACTAGTATTTCACATCTTTAATTTTCACTCTTAGCTCATGAAGCTGAACCAGCCAAATGGGTTTGCCCCATAGCGAGGAAACTGGGAAGCAGACCCTTTCTTCTGCCCAGAAGGAGGAGACGACTGCCTGGTAATGAGTACTTGTTTTGTCTACAACAGCTCAAATTTTTCTCCAACCTCAACCTCAACTCTGATGTTCTGACTCATGTTTCCAACTGCCCATCTGACGTTTATACTTGGATATCTAATACGAATTTCAAAATCACAATATCTAAAACTGAGCTCCTGATACTTCCCATTTCAAATCTTCTCTTTCTACAACTAATGGCATCTCGACCTTTTCAGTTGCTCAGACCAATGGACTAAGATAGTCCTTTTGTTTTTTCTCACAAGTCACATCCAATCTTTTAGCAAATTCTGTTGGCCATTGCTTCACAGCAGATCCAGAACATAACCCTTCCTCTTCAACTGCCTCCTAAAAGAGATTACTGAAAAAGCCCCCACTGTTCTCAGATGTTACCATCCTTGACTGTGTACTCCAGACAGTGGAGGACTCTTCTGAAACATCTCTAATGCTTCACACCTTGTTCTGAGGGGAAATGAAACTGTTTACAAGGTCTACAAGGTCCTAGACAGTCTGGTTAGCTTTTTCTTTTTTTCTTACTTTTTATTGGTGTACAGTTGCTTCACAATGTCATGTTAGTTTCTGCAGTACAGCACAGAGCACCAGTTACACACATACACAAAGTCACTCTTTTTAAGACTCTTTTCCCATATAGGCCATTGCGGAGCATAGAGTAGAGTTCCCAGTTCTATACAGCAGGTCCATATTAGTTACCCATTTTGTATAAAGTAGTGTGTACATGTCAACCCCTATCTCCCAGTTTCTCCCTCCCTGCCTTCTCTCACTCATAACCATAAGTTTTGTTTCTACATTTGTAACTCTATCTCTGTTTTGTAAATAAGTTCATGTGTACCTTCTTTTTTTAGATCCCACATATAAGCGATATTGTATGATATTTGTCCATCTCTGTCTGACTTAATTTCACTCAGTATGACAATCTCTAGGTCCCTTACCTGCCTCCTGTGAAACCTGTATGCAGGACAAGAAGCAATAGTTAGAACTGGACATGAAACAATGGACTGGCTCCAAATTGAGAAAGGAGTACATCAAGGATATATATTGTCACCTGGGTTATTTAACTTCTATGCAGAGTACATCATACAAAATGCCAGGCTGGATGAATCACAAGCTGGAATCAAGATTACAGGGAGAAATATCAACAACCTCGGATATGCAGATGATACCACTTTAATGGCAGAAAGAGGCTCTAGATGGAAGGTGAAAAGAGGAGAGTGAAAAGCTGGCTTAAAACTCAGCATTCAAAAAACTGGGATCATGGCATCTGGCAAATAGATGGGGAAAAGGTGGAAATAATGTCAGATTCCATTTCCTTGGACTCCAAAATCAATGTGGATGGTGACTGCAACTGAGAAATTAAAAGACACTTTTTCCTTGGAAGAATAGCTGACAAAGCTAGAGAGTGTATTAAAAGGCAGAGATATTACTTTGTTGACAAAGGTTCATATAGTTAAAGGTACAGTTATTTCCAATAGTCACATATGGATATGAGAGTTGGACCATAAAGAAGGCTGAGTGCCAAAGAATTGATGCTTTCAAACTGCAGTGCTGGAGAAGACTCTTGAGAATTCCTTGGACAGCAAGGAGAACAAATCAGTCAATCCTAAAGGAAATTGACCCTGAGTATTCATGGGAAGGACTGATGCTGAAGCTGAAGCTCCAATACTTTGGCCACCTGATGTGAAGAGCTGACTCACTGAAAAAAAAAACCCTATACTGGGAAAAATTGAGGGCAAGAGAAGTGGGGGACAGAAGACGAGATGGTTGGATGGCAGCACTGACTCAACGGACATGAGTTTGAACAAACTTAGGGAAAAAGTGATGGACAGAGAAGCCTGGCATCCTGCAGTTCATGGGTCACAAAGAGTCGGACATGACTGAGTGACTGAACAATAGCAATCGTTTTGCTATTTCATTCTTTTTTATGACTAGTTGTCATCCTTGATGCCATCTCCTACAAATCTCCCTTTGCTCATTCTGCTCCATTCAAAATGACCATTCTGCCTTTGGTTTTGAATGTTAGAGGTACGTCCTGACTTAGGGTCTTTGAAGTTACTATTTTGTCTGAGCACTCTCTCTTTATCCCTCCCTTGGTTTTTTTTTTTCACATTTTTATGTGAAACATTTTTTGTCCCCTACTAATATTTAAAATTGAAATTCTACCCCAATCCTAATTAATCTGTCTACCACATCATTATTTTTATAGGACTTATTATAGTCTAATACACTACATGTTATACTATCTATTATGGTTTTACCTGTATAATTAATCACAGAACATAGCTTCAGAAGGGCATTGCCAGATTTCTGTTAATGCTGCATCTCCAATGCTGGGAAATTTATCATTAATTTGTATCAAACACAAACAGGTAATCAGGAAACAGCTGAGGAGGAGATGGACAATAATGAGTTTGAATTATTAGGGAGGGAAATGGAAATTACAGATAAGAGTGATTAAATGACTTAAAATATATTTTTAAAGGGAAAATTTATCTTAATTTTGCATAAGTCTAAAAGGAATCAGTTATCAATACCAAAGGAGCATTTGGCCCTAAACTCTATTCCCTTGTGCTCTTGATTCTTTCTCCCCAAATCAGTGTTTCTGCATATGACACATCAGAAGCCATATTGCTAGGTGGATCTTCAGCATCTCATAAAAGTAGAGCTATGTCCTTCTCATCCTGATTCCTAAAATTAAAAAAAAATCATCTGAGAGGCTCATGCTAATTCAGATCAGTGCAGAAAGAAAATGCTTTACTTTAAGGTCTCTAAATCCCTGTCTACCACAATTTCTCTCTTTTTTTCCCCCACTATTTAATTTTCGTACTGATCTGCTAACTAGTTGTTCAGAAACAGTACAAGCATTTATTAAGATTACATGGTCCATTGTTATAACTTTTTTCTTCAACATTACTGAAGACCTCTGCTTTACATACACATTCTCGTGGAAAACTTTAAATCTTGGTCCATAAATTCACAAGGAGATCAAACCAATCAATCCAAACAGAAATCAATCCTGAGTTTTCATTAGAAGGGCTGATGATGAAGCTGAAGCTCCAATACTTTGACCACCTGATGCAAAGAGCTGACTCATTAAAAAAGACCCTGATGCTGGGAAAGATTGAAGGCAGGAGGAGAAGTGGAGGAAAGAGGACAGAGGATGAGATGGTTGGATGGTATCACTGATTCAATGGCCATGAGTTTGAACAAGCTCCCAGAGATGGTGAAGGACAGGGAAGCCTTGCATGCTGCAGTCCATGGGGTCGCAAAGAACTGGATACAACTGAGCAACTGAACAACAACAGCAACGTGAACGACAAAGAAAATAGTAAAGGAGAATACTGTACAATCATGGAATCAACGAGAGTACAGTTACTTAGGTACTTTGGTCAATTCCTTATAAGACAGAAAAAGAAGTCGCACAGAATTGCTGTTAACAAGAACAAAATGCATCATTACTTATTACAGATAGCTTATGTCTCTACTCATATCACAGCAGAAATTCGAAATCCAATAATCTAGTCACATTATTTTATATTGCCATGAGGCCAATCCATCATTAACCATTATTCAGAAGAAGATTTTACTTTTCAGAAATGACACCAAACTCTATAGAACATAAAAGCAACTTAAAAAGGAGAAAGATAAAAATTCTGAAGTGACTTAAGAAGCTTTCTGGAAATTATCCTGTATTTACAAATTCTATTTATAATTTTTTGCTATAACACCTAGAAATGGGACATGCCCAGAGTTATTAAAATAATTATGTCATACATAGGAGTGTTAACTCTCAGACACTGAAAACAGTTTTCTTTTACTGAGTAGCAAACTAAACAACATGCATATGCCTCTTATTTTTATGTCAATACAGGGAGAATGAAAACATATTTCTTTTAAAGAAGAATTGAAAATGAGAGCTGTTGCAGTCCTGTGTTTAAAAGAATCCACATTTTTCTCTTTTTCTTTGTTGGAGATCCATAGAGTTAGATTTATAAATGTTCCCCACTGCTGAATTAAATACTCACAGTTATTCTTTCGTCTCTATCATCCAGTGGAGAGCCATCTTTCTTCCACGAAATGGTGGGCTCTGGATGGCCTCGTGGGGGCTGGCATTCCATCACCGCAGGCTCTCCCACAGCCACCATGACATCGGAAGGGTTTTGTCTGAAGTCGTCCCGTAGTACTGTAGGAGCAAGATTAGATCATTACGCCCAATGGTGATGCATACAGTCCTTATCTCTGAACTTCACAAAGGAGACGCTGATTATAGTAAATGACTACTAACAGCTACATCAGTACATCTTGGGAAATCTATATCTACTTACAGACGTACGCAGTTTAATAACGATATCTGGCCTTACACACACAATGGAGATACTTTGATATTCTTCACAGGCCAGTGGGCAAGTGTTTTCTGCTGCCTAGTGCCCTGACAGCATCTGGCTTATCTCTTACTTGCATTTCTTCTCTGCCTACTGCCCACATTTTCTCATGCATGTACTAATGAATAGAACTGAACCCTCCTTTTACTTACATAACATATTGGGGTGATGCTTTCTATTATTAAATGAATATATATACATGCAAGCAAAAATATTAAAGTAAGATATACTTCCAACATGGATTTGACTGAGATATTTTAAAGATATTTCACACTAGGGTATAAGAGTATCTAAGCACTACAATTTAAATATGGCCATTATAAACACTCTAGACATATCTGCAAAATTACTAACTTCAAAATACTGTGTGTCTTTCCATTATCACTGAGTGAGGGGCAGTGTTAAAAGGCAGCAATGATGACAGCAGTATTGCTACCAACAATGCCATTTTGTATGTTCTGTACTTTTCAGTTTTTGTGGATTTGGTAGGGGGTACATATTAATAATAGAAGAAAACAACAAAAGCAGAAAGACTAGAGATCTCTTCAGGAAAACTGGAAACATCAAGGGAGCATTCCATCCACAGATTGGCACAATAAAGGATAAAAATGGCAGTAGATGCTGAAGGGGTCAAGAAGAGATGGAAAGAATACAAGGAAGAAGTATATAAAACAGATCCTAATGAAGCAGATCACTATGGTGGTGTGGTTAGTCACCCAGAGCCAGATATTCTGGAGTGAGAAGTCAAGTGAGCCTTAAGAAGCACTGCTGTTCATAACGCTAGTGAATGTGATCAAATTCCAGCTGCTCCTGCTGCTAGGTCGCTTCAGTCGTATCCAACTCATAGACGGCAGCCCACCAGGCTCCCCCATCCCTGGGATTCTCCAGGCAAGAACACTGGAGTGGGTTGTCATTTCCTTCTGCAGAACTATTCAAATCCCTAAAGGATGATGCCATCAAGGTTTTGCATTCATTATGTCAGCAAATCTGGAAGAAATAGCAGTGGCCACAGGACTGGAAAAGGTCGATCCTCATCCCAGTTCCCAAGAAGGGTAGTACCAAAGAGTGTGCTAACCATCAGACAATCACACTCATCTATCCTGCTAGTAAGGTCATGCTTAAAATCTTGCATGCTAGGCTACAGCATTATGCGAATCAAGAACTTCCAGATGTCCAACCTGGGTGTAGAAAAGGAAGAGGAAGTCGAGATCAAACTGCCAACATTCGTTGGATTATAGAGAAAGCAAGGGAAATTCAGAAAAACATCTATCTCTGTTTCATTGACTACACTAAAGCCTTTGACTGTATGGATCATGACAAACTACTCTTAGAGAGATGGGAATACCTGTCTTCTGAGAAACCTGTACGTGGGGCAAGAAGCAACAGTTAGAACCCTGTATGGAACAACTGATTGGTTCAAGATCGAGAAAGGAGTAGGATAGGGCTGTTTGTTGTCACCCTGTTTGTTTAACCATCATGAGAAATGCTGGGCTGAATGAGTTACAAGTTGGATGAGTTACAAGTTGGAATCAAGGTAGGCAGGAGAAACAACAACCTCAGATATGTGGATGAAGTACGACAATGAAAAAAAAAATCTATGATTTCAAAAGTC
Organism: Antilocapra americana; assembly: GCA_007570785.1. NCBI lineage: Eukaryota > Metazoa > Chordata > Mammalia > Artiodactyla > Antilocapridae > Antilocapra > Antilocapra americana. The sequence continues at coordinate 3,532,703 of ML664170.1, read as the reverse complement.
ACCCTTACATTTTGGTTTCAAACCCCCAAATAAGTTTAGAGACTTATAAAATCCTAATACTTTATTCTTGCGGTTCTCTACTTTTCCTTTGTTGATGCTAGCTAACTGTGTGTATACATCTGAGTAAGCCATAATATTCACTCAAACAAAACCATATTTTTCATCTATCTATTAAGAAAACCTGGGCACAATAGAACAATATTAACACTTGGAAAATATCTCTTAAGAAGGAGACTTGTGTCTCCATCTTCAGAAAGAAGAGTAAAAGGAAATATGATCGTACCACACTGCTGTAAGTCTAACTTCAGTAGATACAATAGTTATTAATTGTAATAAAATATCTATTACATACATACAAAGATAAAGTTGAACTGAAACTTGCAGCTACTGTTAGCACATTATAAATGAACAGAGTACAAAGACTTCCACCATTCATGAACTTTTATTACTATTATGTGTTAAGAATATACCACAAATAAAATGTAAGGTTTATTAAAAAAAAGCAAATGAATTGACCTTAACAAATAGTATGTGCTTTTGCTGGATCACATTATTAATCTAAGATAACACTTCTGAAAAAATTTAATACTCTTGATACATGCAAAAGTAACATAATTTTCAAATAAAAATAAATAATTTGTATAACTTTTCTGCTTGGTGAGCTAAAAACCAATTTAGTAACACTATATCTTATTTACAATTTGAGATCATATCTCAAATAAACCAATAAATAATAAAATGTCTTTCAAAAATATCAAAGGTCAGAAAAATCAAGGTTTATCTTTTTTCCATTTACTATGTTATTTGGGTTTTTACAGTATATAATGAAAAGCTAACAAAATGTAATCCATTAAAGATTGTTGCTTAGATAATGCTCATGTAATTATTTTTGCAGCTGTAAAACATAAAACTCCAGCATTGCCTATGGCTACAGCCAACATTGCATAAAGTTATGAAATTAAGTTTTTTTTTCTCTCTTGTATAAAAGCAACTTTTCTTCATACTTGTCCTGAACATTTCCTTTTGGGGAAAAAAAAATAGTACGTGTCACATTATAAAATTCTATGAACTTTTAGTTAAATTATCCAATTTTCTTAATTCATGTGTGTATTTAAGTGATTAAAATAAAAACTGCATTCAAAGATTGGCAATGTCTTGGCAGAAAAACCAATCATATCCGTGAGTAAAATCAAAAATAGATATTTTTTTAAAATCTCCTTTTCTTCTCTAACTTCTCTGTTGATTGTATATTTTCAAATGTTTTTTGACTTGAATAGTATGAAATTCTAAAATATGGAGCTAACTTTTGAAAATAAGATTTAATAACAATTTAAATAGGAAAAGAGAGCAAATAGCATATATAATAGATTCAAGTAGATATCACTTAAAAACTGTTAAATCCCAGTTCTGTCTAATATTATATTTCTTCCATATTTATCTAATTGTTTTGTGTTTACATGTTGGTACATGTCATTTGGCTCAACTCCTTTTCACTTTTCTTCATTCTGTTAAATTGGGAAAAAAAACAAAACAAAACATAAGCTTCACTGAATCTTTGACGCTCCAGAAACTTTTTGGTCTAAAGAATGACCAGATAAAGTTTATTCTTTAAAACAAAACATATAATCATTCATCTTTCTGAAAAGCCATACATCAATTGCAATGCAGTTCTCAGAGTAACTGAATATGTTTTCAGAAAAGGATTCTAAAATTCAGTAGTGACTTGGCAACCTATCTGGCTAATATTGAAAAGGCAGGTGGCAAAGTGAAAAAATAAGTTAAATAGAAACTTTAAGTATTATGGAGATTTTAATATTTGCAACACATACTTTGTGGGAAATCTTAGAACTGAATGAAGCATAAAATTATGGAAAGGACAGTGGTCTTTGATAACATCTAATTTATCCCACAATTAGAGGCAACGGAGTCCCAACTTTGTCGCTAGCCTGTGTTATTTGTCAGGCAGAGACCAGAAGAGAACATTGGCATCCTGATTTTCAAGGCAGTTCTCTTTTTAAAATGTTTTACTTTCTCAGCATTTTACTGTAAAATGCAATTTTCCTGTTTAATCTATTTGCAGCAAATCCACTTCATTATTACAGAAGGTTTGATTTACCAGTGATTGTACATCAGTGCACTGCAGTCTCATGACTACCCGATTATGTTGAGGCTCAAATGCTCCTAAAATTAATTTTGTTCCCTAATCATGTGGTGAACAGCTGTGAACTGTAATACTTGGTTTCATGAATCTCAGAATCTTGGTGTGTAGTTAGAGGACTAAGAGATGTGAAATCCAAACTTCTTTTAGAAATTAATCATCTAAGGCTCCTCAGGAGGAGAGGAGCTCATCACATAAATAATAATAATGATATTGTTAGCAGTATAATAATAATGTTAGCAATGAGTGACATTTATTGGATATTTACTAAATAAGGACCCATGCCAGGTATCCACTCATTTAATCCGCATTCCAAAGCTATCAAAAAGTGACCTTATTAGTTCCCTTTTATGAATAAGGAACTTGTAAAGACAGGAGCAGAGTCTATCAAGGACACTTTTCAATCAACTTGATTACATCTGGTCTTAAGAGCATGTGCACAATTCTAAATGAATCAATAGCTATGATGAATACTTCAGCCTCTTCCCTTTAGAACTGAAGTTGCATGAGAAATATCCTTCTTGATACTCAAACAAACAGCTACCTCTGAACATATTCTGCATTTTTGTATTTTCTCAGACTTTTCCATGTTTGGAAGAGGCCACTGCATATTTTCAGTGGCATACTGAGAATTAGAAATCATTCAGAAGATATGTGTCACACTTTACTACATATGTCATGCTTTTATTCTTCTATTTCAACAACAAAATGATTGAAAAAGCTGCACAATAACATGCATTTTAATTAAATATGGACATTTTAATTAGAAGTGAGTATCTTTGGAAAAGCAGAGGAATAATATGCAGTCCTGGGAATTTGTCTTTCTATTTAAAAAGACTACATTGTCAGTGAAATGAAGCCTCACAGCCAATAGGAGTAAGCTGTTGACAGGGGAAAGAAAAAAAAATGAATGAAACCCTTAAAAATAAGGCATAGTTGAGGAGAAAGTAAACGAGGAAGTATGTTCCCAAAGAGGACAACTTCAAGGATGCTCAGAGACAGCCTGCCTGGGTTACAACGTACCACTTCAATTACTTTCAAAATCACTACTTGCTTATCTTGTCTTTAACTGGCAGAGGTTATGTTACCTCTTTGATACTTTTAGTTCTCTATTTAAATGCCTAGTTAACACAAGTAAAGGGTACTTAATTTTAAAATAACAATCATTCCCTTTTTAACACATTTGTACTGAGCACATACTTTGTGCTTGGCATCTGTGCTAAGCTTTTCTGAAAACTGGCATAGGTTTTGTATTTTTCTTGCAGTGCAGTTTACATAAATGGTGAAGTAGGTCAAGAAACAACATTAATCTTAACCTTGTCAGGAAATGGTAATACAATAAGATTTACTGCAGGTTACTTTGCACTCAGATATATACTTTCGGATCCAGCTATGGAAGTATATCAACAATGCTTTTATAACTACTTGCATTCTTATTTTTTAAGCTCACAACATTACCCAGAAGAGCAAAGTGTTATCTGGGGTACAAAAGTTATCAAAACTCCTTCTTAACATTTCTCAAAATAAAATCATAATTCTAAACTTATAAAAGCATTTCAACAAAAAGATGAATGTACAGAAAGATATTTTAACCAATTGAAAAAACTAACCTTTTATGAAGTATTATCTTTATAGCATCATATTCTAAAGCTAAGGCATTTGATTTTTAAAATCATGCATGCACACATCAATTCTGTATAAAGTTATGATTTAGTCATGATTGTTTCCTAAAGGCTGCACATTTACCTTTTAAAATTTGAATATATATCTATGAATGCTCTTCAATAATTACATTATCTCCCACTTGTGATTTTTATAGCATGCAACTTTATTTTGAAACCTTAAATTATGCTTTGCTTAAGATCCTAGAACAAAATATGCTGTTTAAAGCTCCAACTATGGAAGCTTTTAAAGATTCACAAACCTCTCATGCTCTACCATAAGAAAGCAGTACTCAAATAAAAAAGTAACATAGGAAGGATGGATGTCAAGTATCACTCAGTCTTAACTAGCAATGAATACAGAGCCCTGCAAATAGAGAAGTTAGTACCAAAATTAATAGTAATGTATTATTTTTGCTTTGTTCTTTAAAAAGAATTATTGGAGTATAGTTCCTTTATAATATCGTGTTCATTTCTACTCTACAGCAAAGTGAATCACCTCTACGTGTGTGTGTGTGTGTGTGTGTGTGTGTGTGTGTGTGTGTGTGTGTATCCCCTCTTTTTTGGACTTCCTTCCCATTTAGGTCACCATAGAACACTGAGTAGGGTTCCTGAGCTATACAGCAGGTTCTCACTAGTAATCTATTTTATACACAGCATCAGTATATATGTCCATTCCAATGGTTTTTGTTTTAAACAACATGTAATGGAATAACAGGCTTAAACACAGCTGTACACCTCTGTGCTCTGCTGGGTGGCAGCAATGGGGACAAGCCATCTTTGCTCTTTTAATGACTGGAATTCCAGGTTGGGTCCAAGCTTAAACTACATTCTCATTCTGCAGAAACATGGGCAGCAAAATGATGCCACTTCCTAGGAAAAGTCCTCATAGCTCATTGCAGTCATTGCTTTCTGGCTTCATTATTCTACTTCAGGACTCATGTGTGCTTCAAGATGCACCCTAGAGTTTATCACCAAGTCATCAAGACAGAGAGGAGGGAAGTTTGGCATACTTGACTTACATTACTTACTCGACTTACATTAAACCCACGATGCATTCCAGGGAAAGGTGTATGTACCTCAATAAATACCAACATTTAAACAGTTAATATTCAACAGACTTGCTCTCTGGGAGATCATTAAAAAATGAACTGCCAGAGTTAGGTTACTAAAATCATATGTTCTCACTTAAAGATGTCAGTAGCTTAATAGATGTTTGAAATTTACACACTTTCAACTATGATCTGAATGGATTTATTAATGAAAAATGCAGCATTTGTAAAACACCATTTGTAGATAGTACTTATTTAGGAGTCAAAAAAAACAGAAGTCAGGAATTTCAGAGTAACCACATGTATCCCGCTACTAGCCCACAATTTTAATAGATATATTCACAATGGCTCAGTTATTTCCATACAAAACAGAGAATTTTACACCCTATCTTGTTAGGGTTATTACAAAGACTAATTATTTAGTGTTTATACAGGACTTGCCATTTATATAGTGCATTACATCTGCAAAGAAGTATTACTATTACTCACTATGTAAGGAATTGCCAAATTTCTCAGCTGCCAGTACAAGTGGAAAAGAGGACAAAGAATGCCATTGATGAGGGTTTCTAAGTGCCAGAGCAAAAGTCACATTCAGGAGTAGCCTGGCAGGGTTAACAAAACACAGACAGAATGAGGCTATCTGAGGTATGGGACCCTGACTGGGGCAAGAGAGACATGTGTTCTTTCTTTCCTAAAATCCAACTTTCTGCTTAGCATCCTGCACTGAGATAGTCCTTGATCAAGGAATATGCTTACCTATTTATTGTCTGGCTTTTTGTATGTAACTGTCAACTCCATGAGAACAAGAAGTTTGTTTTTATCAATCTACTTATTCAGTGCCTAAAGTAATGCCCAAGACATAGTAAACATTCAGAACATAAATGTTTACAATATACCTTCTGAAGCTAAGGATTCTGAAGCTAAGTATCTGAAATAGTGCTAACATTTGGAGGAGTCCTACGTTCACAGTGAGCAAGGAATGGGGAGAAGACAGACAACAGTCAACTAAACACATGCATAGATATGCAACTTTAAATGTGATACAGGCCAGGTACAGGAAAAGAATAGTACCGCTGTGTGAGAAACTAATGAGGGACATAATTTAAATAAGCCTGAAAAATGAGTAGAACTTATCCTAGAGGAGTGAATTGCAGGCAGGGGAAATAACCTAGGCTGAAGAAAGAATCTTTAAAAAACAAACTTTGCCTAGTGGGACAGGTTGACAGTGGTGCATCATGATATTGGTAGGGGAAGGGGGTACCAGATTTGCTACCCACAGCATTCCTGATAAAGGTTCAGCTTTTATTTCCATTCCCATGGAAAGCCACTTCAGTGATTTTTAAGCAGAGCTGGAATTATCATACTTAAATATTAGCTTTAGTGGCTCTGACAATGAAATGAAGAGGGAAATAACTGAAGGGGAGACCAATTGTAGTAATTAAGGGAAAAAAATGAGGATGGTTTTATATAACTATAATGACACAGAATAAGTGCAAAAGGAAAAGGAGAGGTATGTGCTGGAAGTAAAAAACAAAATAGCTTCTTGAGTGACTGAAGTTGAAAGAAAGATGGCAAAAATGATACCCAGTTTTCTGTTTTGATGAACTGAACATGCCATTTGAAAGTATATATTACATAAAACCATGTGCCATTTAAGGTATATATTATATTATATGTGTGTGCTTAGATGCTCAGTCGTGTCTGACTCTTTGTGACCCCAGGGACTGTAGTCTGCCAAGCTCCTCTGTCCATGGAATTCTCTAGGTAAGGATACTGGAGTGGGTTTCCATTTCCTACCCCAGGGCATCTTCCCAACCCAAGGATTGAACCCACGTTTCCTACATGGGCAGGTGGATTCTTTACCACTGTGCCACCCAGGAAATCCTCACATGTATATATACATGTGTGCATATATATATATATATATATATATATATATATATATACATGTGTGCATATATATATATATATATATATACACACATTATATATATTATATATATTTATACATTTACAAATGTACTATATATCTTTATATGTATATAACTAGTTAATTTCAGGGATTAATAAGAACATTTCTTTATAGATTAAAAAATACTATGGTTTCAAATTCTGCCCCTTAGTATTTAAGGCAGGACTCATTTTTTATCTGTTTAAACCTTTATGCCACCATATTCCAAATCTCAATTGGTAACTCATATCTCCCCATCAATTAATCTATATTATAATTATTAGGATGACAAATTTTAATTTAGTTTGATGCATACAATTTTAAACTGAAAATGAGAAAAACTACTCCAATTTTATATATGTGACTCAAATATGTGACCATATATGAGTGAGGTATATGATATATATATGATCATTAACTTTTGTTTTGACCTCCATACTTTGCAGCAAATTAGTAAAAACTCACTTAGTCATTTTGTTCAGAAAACAACTCGAGAAACATCTGGGCATTTCTCAGGACTGCCATCAAGTAAGCTTAATTTACCATTTAAATACAAGATAATCAACAACATAACAAGTATTATTACATAACTAGAATGATCAGAATATTCCCATTTGTCAGAAGTTTACAAAATCTTTAAAGAAGGATAAAATACCTTGGAAAAATTCTGAATCATGAAATTATTAAGGATATGTGATTCACTCGTTTAGTCATTCATTCAATAAAAATATGAGGCATTGCACTGAGAGGTGGTGGCTAATAAGATAAACTAGACATGGTTGATCTCTGCTTTCAAGGCACTTATTTGGGTTTTTTCTCTTTTTTTCTTGGTCACAGAGTACCTTTTTCAATCAAAACTTTACAGAAAAATTTCCTGTGCAAAACAGATAAAGGGGATACTGTTCCATTCCTCCAACTGGGGCTGTCCTGCCAAGAAATTCAGTTCTAGTGGTAAATTGACATACGAGAGGGTAAGTACATTTCCCCTGCTCCTATAGCTATATTATCTGTAGCTAGTTAAGTGATAACCCTGGATTCATGTTTAGACCTGGATTCTGTGGGATATAATATCCTGCACAGGCCGGAGACCCAGTTTCAGTCCCTGGGTTGGGAAGATCCCCTGGAAAAGGAAATGGCATCTCACTCCAGTATTCTCTCCAGCCTGGAAAATCCCATGGACAGAGGAGCCTGGCCAGCTACAGTCCATGAAGTTGCAATGGAGTCAGATTCGACTTAGTGACTAAACAATAACTATCAGCCTTCTAGGAGATGGATACTCAGATCTGAGTTTGTCTCCTCAGTAGTTTAGAAAAGAACTCCACATTTGTGCCATTTCAAACACTGTCATTTAGAACTGGAATGTGGAGGAGTTTTCATTCCTTGCACTTAAGATAATGCCTAAACTAGGCCTATAAGCTTCTAAAGCCGTAAGTTTATAAACTTTAAGTACAACCTCCCCCACTTCCACAGTTACCCTCAATTGCAAACAAGGACCTGAAATCAGTCACTAACAGGACTCAAGGTTGTACAAATGAATGACTGGGTGTAGTAGGACTAGATCTTGAAACAATTATTTTCATAGCTCGTTTTCATCAAATCATTTTTTAAGTGCCTGAGAAAGACCAGAATGTTTTCTAACTGAAATATTTGCTAGAGGCGGGGGAAGGTGGTTGTAAACAAAACAAAACAAAACAAAAATCCAGGTGTTTCTTTACCATCTCAATCTCAAGATGCCAGCAGCTAAACAGGAGAAGAGCTAAAAGCAGTTTTCAGATTTTATGGGGAGTCTAATGGTAACAGTCTCAAGGGAGCAAAATCCTCACAGTTTAAGATGATCTCATTAAAACCTCTCCAGTAATCAGAAAGAGCCAGAGAAAACAGCTATTGGATTTAAAAACAAAAACAAAATGGAACAACAATAAAAAAACAACCAAACTATTCTCACTAATGTATCTTGGTGGAGCATAATTAAATTGCCTATTATAACATCCTCCCCCCAACTCCAAATGAAGGGAATATTTAAGTGACAAGAAAAAACTAAGTCTAAATAGCATACACACAGACTTATCAACTAAACAAAGAAGTCTTTAATTGGTGACAATCTGCCCTAAATCACTGTTACCATTTCCCAACATAATCAGTTTCAGATCTGTTAATTCCTCATATCTTCCCCTATCTCATGCTGTCTGGGGCTTCAGAATAATAATGCCAAGTACCTAACAGAGCTTTCACTCTCCAAGGAATATAACAAACACGCAATTGTATAGCTGTGTGAACTGCCTTTTCCTAACAAACTACACAGCCCCTGGGAGAATTCACTCAGCCTTCAGCTCTTTGGCAAAGTTTAAGACCTCTTTTCACATGATAGCTAGAGTCATGCTAACAAGCCCGGCCTTAAGGTACCAGAGATTAAATTAGTAGAAAAGCAAATCATTTTATAAGTCTTATTAACCATTGCTATCTTTACCCATAACTTCCAATATTTTACAGAATACTTGTATGCCTCCTCAACAAGTATCAGATGCCAAAGAAACAATTATTGAACATGATAAAACAATGCAATAAAAATAAAAGTCACTCTATTAAAAAAATCTTCCAGTAGTCATATATGGATATGAGAGTTGGACTATAAAGAAAGCTGAGTGCCAAAGAACTGAGCTTTTGAATTGTGGTGTTAGAGAAGACTCTTGAGAGTCCTTTAGACCGCAAGGAGATCCAACCAGTCCATCCTAAAGGAAATCAGTCCTGAATATTCATTGGAAGGAATGATGTTGAAGCTGAAACCCCAATACTTTGGCCACCTAATACAAAGACCTGATTCATTTGAAAAGACCCTGATGCTGGGAAAGATGCAAGGCAGGAGGAGAAGGGGACAACAGAGGATGAGACAGTTGGATGGCATCACCGACTCAATGGACATGAGTTTAAGTAAACTCTGGGTGTTGGTGATGGACAGGGAGGCCTGGCGTATTCAGTCCATTGGTTTGCCAAGAATCAGAGAAGACTGAGTGACTGAACTGAACTGAAAAAAATCTTGAATTGTGAATTACTGCTATTGTGTTTATGTTTCTCTTCACATCAGACAAAGGAAATGAAAACTGTTTACAATGGATGTTAGTTCCCTCTTATAGAGAACACATTTCCACAGCTCTGCACCTGAAACTCAGTGTAAATCTTTGGTGAGTTTTCGTAAAACACCAGCAATCCACAGTACAGGAGACCAGTCTAAATCCTGGGGAGCTCCAGCCAGTGAGGCAATGATAAGAAACTCTGGCCTAAGCTGCATCTCAAGTCAGTTCACAGCAGTCAAAAGAAAGTGTTAGTTGCTCAGATGTGTTCGGCTCTTTGTGACTCCATGGTGTAGCCCACCAGGCTCCTCTGTCCATGGGATTCTCCAGGCAAAAATAGTGGAGTGGGTTGCACTGCCTTCTCCAAGGGATCTTCCCAACCCAGGGATCCAACCCAGGTCTCCCGCACTACAGGCAGATTCTTTGCCATTTGAGCTACCCTGCAAGCCCACAGCAGTTAAAAGCTTCTGTGTAATTCTTTATTTTAAAGTCCTAACTGTATGATTTCAATTGTAAGAAGGCACATTTCATGTGTTGTTCTCCTCCACCTAACAAGGCCCAGTTTCTTGGTCCTCACAAATCCATTTACTGGAGTCCTTTCCAATAATTTGGAAGACCACGTATTCTTACGGTATCTCAAAACTGATACTTGAAAGTTTAAGTGATGGTAAAATTTAAAATTTCTGGTACATTGTAAATAGTAAGTTCAAAATAAAAATTTCTGTGTCTCTTTTAAGTGCATTTAACAAACCATACGGGGGCTTCCCTGGTTGCTCAGCAGTTAAGAATCCACCTACAAAGCAGGAGACGTGGGTTTGATCCCTAGGTTGGGAAGATCCCCTGCAGTAGGGCATGGCAACCCATTCCGGTATGCTTGTCTGGAAAATCCCATGGATAGAGGAGGCTGGTGGGCTATAGTCCTTGGGGTTGTAAAAGAGTTGGACACAACTCAGCTCCTTACCACGCATGCACATATGATGAACCATAAAGACCACCCTGAATTAATACCCACCATGAACTATTTAAGTAGATTAAGCTCTTTTTTAAGTTGCAAATTTGATATTAATATTATTCATTTTACTCTTTTAACTTGTATTTCCATACCAATTAACACTCAACTTTCTCCTCATGCCATATGCTTGAGGATAAAGCTTGAAATATTTGCTGTTGGCTATTGATCAGCCAATCACAGTTCTCTGCTTTGAAATTAGGAACCTAGGAACTGGTCTTGTGTTAACCACCCTGGAGATTTTTACAGCTCTTTAGGTGCACCACAGACAGATTCAGGATGTTCAGATATGTATTGTGTTGGCTGAGAAGTTCGCTCAGAATTTCCTGTTGAAGCATATTGGAAAAATCTGAACAAACTTATTGGCTAACTCAATATTTCCCTTATAGAAGTGAAGAAGGGCAAATATGGAAACCAAGTAGGGGAGATAGGGGAAACCACAAGCAAGGTTTCAGGTACCTCAGTTTTAGAAATGACATATAAGGAGAATGAGAATCTGGAAAATGGAAAACAACCATACCCATACACCTTTGAAATGCATAGGTATTCTGGTTGGAAGACCACTTGCTCCAGGATGGCTAAGCCCATACACCCACAAGTCTAGTTGCCAGCCTTAGAGAACTCACTTCTATTTCAATAGGAGCCACTACTGAAAGGCCCAGAATGAACAGAACCTCATGAATACACATGAATTATCTTCCTTGGACAAAATTTGCTTAAATGTCATTAATTTAAGCTGATGCTAAAATGGTTTCTATGCTTAATTGTAACATTTGAAGATAAAACAACCCAAACCAAATGTCATTATTATACTCATGAGTTGAATAAATTATCTATGATCTAATAGATCAAAATACAAATTTAAATGATCAATAGTCAAAATGGGAACCAAATAAGCAAAAACCCAGTGTAATGGGAAAAGAGAGGCAAATGCTTTCTCTGGAGATTACAAGACTTCTGCTTATAATGAGGAACAAATGGCTCTAGGGACCAGGGTAGCTGACCCATTCTTTAAAATACTCTACAACTAACTTAAAGAACTATAAAACTATTATCAACTTCAAGGAGCTCAAGTAATTACAAAGGAACCTCTCAGTTTCTTTGCAATGCTGGCAAGCTTTGGATTAGTTTTATTCTTTAACAGACCCCAGTTGGAGCAGCAACAATTCTTGTAAATTAAATGTATATAAAGCTTTGTTTTTCTATAAGGAGCAGCTGCAACTTCTGCTTTTCTGACTGTTTTAAAATCTTTTTATTTTCTATGTGCTGAAAGTTGTTAGTATTTTTTTAACCAAGTAGTTTACAACTAGTCAATAAAATCTCTGATGATCTTAAAACTCTTTTAATTATGTTGATAAACCTGTTTTCCAAATATTTGCTAGATTCCTTGAAATATAGGTAGTACAAGTTCTCTCTCAATCAACACTTCTTTAACTAAAAGTTACAATGAAACTAAATAAAGAATGACAAAGTTAGCTAACAATTTTAATCAGGTATCCTTTATCAATTACTAGAAGATATATAGAAATGGACTATTAATAGTGTATAATCTTCTAAGATGAAATTAAAGATAATTCATTTTGAAAAAAGAAGGTGAAATCGGTGACATTATAATTTTAAATATTCATAAAAGCTTGATGCCTAAAATCAATAAAATTTTATAGGTAAAAATAAACAGTTTTTCACATTGCAAAATTCAATATTTTTAAAGTAAACTTGATGCTAAGTTAATTTGGTGTTCCTATACCTAAGTATGTGTGTTCAGTCTCAAAGAGTTCAACTTTATTAAAAATCTACACAGCTGAAATTCATATTTATTTTCAAAATAAGAATATTTTCTTTATTAATAACAATGCAAGATTACATTTTCCTCATAAATTATAAAATAAGTTTTTCTGCTTCTAAATATGCTTTCTTGACTCTTTTAATAGATATCTTAGGCCAGTATACAAAGGGTCCATTTTAAATCCATGGTTAGTTTTAATTGACAATGACATGTTTTAATAAGAGATGAAGTTCTGAACTTGCAGACATCATAGAGGAATCATGAGGTCTTAATGAGCAAAAAGTTGTCTCTCGTAAAGGATTATTTACTAGTTGTTTTTTTTTTAAACATGGCAAAATATCAAATACTCCTTTGACCTAAATACTAAAAGGCAAGCAAATAATAAAATTTGAAACACATTTTTGTTCCTACTCTCAATCATATTTCTACTTGCTATTTTATTTGCTTTTGTTTGTTAAACCATTTGCAAATTCACTATTTAAAAAGTGAAGTTTACATGAACAAATAATAATCTGGGACATAACATCAGCTAATGTTCAATGTCACTAAGCAAATAATGTGGCAGCTTTTCTTATCACACATTTCTTTAATTTTTCTTTTATGTTCTCAACGGAAGAACTAGAGGGAAAAGTTTTTACTTGAATTATCCATACCAATTTCTTCTTTAACTTCTATAAAATAAAATGTCAAGTCCAACATTTCATATATAGAAAAATCAGCTAGGTTTTAACTTTTGTGATTGAAAGTAAAGAGTTTTTATAATTACTAACTTTATTGTCTTTACTAATCAAACTATTATCTTTAAACATTTAAATAATAAAAACAACACTATTCTTATTTGCTTAGAAATGAAAGAATCCAAGAAAGGGATTTCAAAGCATCATAACCAATAAAGAAAAAACATAGCCAGTAATTATATGATGTTCCAGGATGTGAGGTAACCCTAGACACATTGAAAAAGGTAATTAAATGTAGAAGAAGATGAAATAAGCACAATACAATATGATAAGTGACACAAGAAATATGATTTTACTCTCAAACATGTAAATAATTGACAGCTCCTATAACCATTATTAATTGATCTAACACTTGAAAGAAATATATTTCCACATTTCTAACAAGCCTAAGAGCTGGCTGAAAGTCAAGATTGGCAATTAAAATAGCCTATCTGTAATGTCAATTGTCAAAGTTTATCATAAAAAAGAAATGTATAACCTATCAATCCAGATTAACAAAACTGAAATATTTCTGAAGCAACAGTAAGTTTTAGCTAACCATGGTTCCCATATATTCATCATGAAGTGTGATAATACAAGCCTCCATACTTTACAAAATACTACTACTCTTCATCTCCCAATCCCACCTAGTTAATTGCCTTCCTTTTTATTTATTGACCTTTTATTCTATGAATTTTTATTCTAAGGATAAGTGAATAAGCATATGAGGTCCTACTATTGGGAACCATTAAGACACCCTCTCCATCTGTGATGAGTTTCTCTGGTGGCCCAGAGGGTAAAGTGTCTGTCCACAATGTGGGAGATATGGGTTCAATCCCTGGGTCGGCAAGATCTCCTGGAGAAGGAAATGGCAACCCACTCCAGTTATTCTTGCCTGGAAAATCCCACGGATGGAGGAACCTGGTAGGCTACAGTCCATGGGGTCGTAAAGAGTCGGACACGACTGAGGGACTTCATTTTCATTTTCCATCTGTGATGCTCCCAATGTCCAAAGCACTTGTTGAAATTGACTCCAGGGGAACTCCTCAGCCAACTCTCCCTCCCACCTCCTTCATCTCCTACTGCATTTCATACCTGCAACCCCACTTCCTGCTTTTCACCTTATACCTCAAAGACTGGAAGCCTGCCCATAAGGGAATTTAAAGCCCACATAGATAGTGTGAGTAGTTTAATCAAGTTGGATAGGGTGGGGGTGTAAGAGATAATTATGCACTAAAAGACTTAATTTTAGAAGCTGAAAAAAAAAAAAGCTAACTATATTTTGAATGTGGATTTTCTCTTTTTTTCCCTTCAGAATTCTTTCTTTTTTAGTTGAATATATTGACATGTAACATATAAATTTAAGTGTACAACACATTACTTAGATACATTAATTTATTTTATTATGAATGCCATGGTAGCCATATTTCACACTACATAATTATAGTACAATATTGTTTTGTATATTCATTATACTGTGCATTAGATCAATATAGCTTATTTACTTAAACAGCATCAATTTTATCCCCCACCTTCATCCCCAGGTAAGTAAAACTTTGCTCTGATTTTTATGAATTTTCTAGAATTTACATATACATGATATCACACAGTACCTGTCTTCCTCTTTCTAGCTTGTTTCATTAGCATAACGTGCTCAAGATCTATCCATGTTGCTGGAAATGGATGTGGATTTTCAATAGGTAATTGTGCTTTATCTTAAAAGCAGAGGAAAAATTCTAATAGATTTTCAACTGACTTCAAAAGAGCAGGATTTAGTGAAATGTTTATCCACTCCAAGATTCTTGCCTGGAGAATTCCATGGAAAGAGGAGCCTGGTGGGCTACAGTCCCTGGGATTGCAGAATTGGACACTACTACTATTTTGAAGTTTTATACTTTGGAGGCATGAGAGAAATCAAAAATAAGCAATCTGCTCTATGACCTTATTTTATATGTTTATTATTTTGAATTATAGAATGTTTTAATTAAAAGGAACTTAGTGATCTTTTTAGTCCATGTCTGCTTCATTTTATAGATGGGAAACTGATTTGACCAAGTTTACATAATTTGTTTCATGCTATTACAACCCAGCTTCTCTGGTGGCTCAGGGGGTAAAAGCATCTATCTGCCTGCAATGCAGGAGACCTAGGTTCGATCCCTGGGTAGGGAAGATCCCCTGGGGAAGGAAATGGGAACCCACTCCAGTATTCTTACCTGGAAAACCCCATGGACGGAGAAGCCTGGTAGGCTACAGTCCATGGGGTCACAAAGAGTCAGACACAACTGATTTCACTTTCATTATAACCCAAATAGATTAAGAAAGCCCATTGATTTCCAATTAGACTATCACTTTCTACTGAAACTTAGAACAGAATCTAAAGAAAACAAAAACTTTTAATTTCAAAAACGTCTTTTTTTTTTAATTTGAGATGGGATTTTAGTATTTCTGAAGTAGTTTTAACTAGGGCTTTAACTGAAGGCCCTTGGAAGCTACAAGATTTGCTCAAACTGTTTCACTTGAGAGGGGTTGCTTAATTTGTAGTTCTCCTGCAAGTTCAGCCCCAGAAACTCAACACTTAGAAGGGAATTATATTAATATATTAAGCAATATCATTGTATTAAGCATTAACTACACAAGGATATTAACTAAACCAACACCTGTAACAATCATCTAAAATTTTGTTACTATATCTTATAGTTTACATTCAGTTTTGAAAACCTTTAACCTTAGGAATTTCATTCTTAGGCTCATGAATTTAGGTTGAAAACAATATCATCATAATCTCTACCTGTCACAGAGATATAAGGCCTGTACTGATATAATAAATGGTTGATTCTGTCATCATGACAGCTATAAAAAGTGACAGCTCTCTTAAGACTGCATACTTTGGTTTAAAAGGAACATGTACAAAGAATAATTTGACGGTTTGAGTGACTCTTTTTAGTAAAAGAATATATCAGGAAAGTATGGTTGTAATCTGGTTTCAGTCTTAACATCTCATCAATGAATCAATGTATATGTTGTATTTGTTTCAAATACATATTTTGGACCAGTCTCTTTATTGTTATTATATATATATGCATACATATAAATATTTAAAATTAAGGTATCCCATGATTAAACAAGAAAACTTCCCCATTCATTTTTAAAATAATTTCAGACCTTCTTCATATTCTGTATATTCAGATATAATGGGAAGTTGCTGTTACCTACCCAAGTCTTTCAGAGAAGGTAAACGAATCTTCCATTTGGAACTGGTTCTCATCTAGCATTTTGATTATATTTGAAAGAGAGGACTAATCTTAAAATGTTAGTTCATTTGTAAGTCAAGCTTTGTGTGTGTGTGTGTGCTCAGTCATGTCCGACTCTTTGAGATCCCATGGACCATCGCCCCCTAGGCTCCTCTGTGCATGGAATTTCCCAGGCAAGAATACTGGACTGGGTTGTCATTTCCTCCTCCAGGGGATCTTCCCAACTGGGGGATAAAAAGTGATTATCTTAAAAATTCCTTTAAATTTAGAAACATTACATTTATTATGAAAAGAGTGAAGTAAGTCAGAAAGAGAAAAACAAATCTCTAACCTATTTGCAGGGCAGGAATAGAGACAGAGATGCAGAGAAAAGACTTGTGGACACAGCAAGGGGGAAGGAGAGAGTGGGGCGGACTGGGAGAGCAGTACTGACATATGCTATTGCATACAAACTAGATAGCTAGTGGGAATCTGCTACAAAACACAGGGAACTCGGGTCTGTGAGCTGTGATGGTGGCGGGGTGGGGTGAGGGGGGGGGGGGGGAGGCATGAGAGGGAGGGTGTATGGATATACTTATTGTTGTTGAGGAGTAGAAACTAACATAACATTGCAAGACACTTATCCTCCAATTAAAAAACAAATAAATAATTTTTAAAAGCTTGATTTAAAAAGTACTTATAATTCCACATGTATAACAATCTCAATTGTTTTACTAAGAAAGTTACCTTAATGAAAAATAAAAATGTATATATATAAACATAAAAATGCTGTTTTATAAAGACAGTCTTTTACCTAAGAAAAGAGCAGAAGAAAAGCTGTTTAAAAGAGCCCTCATAAAGGGAAAGAGAAAATAAAGTATATTTTTAGGTCATTCTAGTAAGAATTAATAACTAATGGAGTATCACACTAATAAGGTGGTCTTTGGAAATACTGTATAGTGTAAGATAAATACATGAGCAAGCCAAAGATTTCCAGTCTCATTTTTATCATGTTCTTTAATAGAGGGCAAAGCTAGTTAAACAGATGGCACTCAGGATTTCTCAATGAATTCAGCATCTGTGTGTACATGTTGCATAAATGCCAATTAAAATGTGTCCGAGTAAATTTACATCCCTTGCTGATAGAAAGTAAGCCAATCTTGCTGGCTCAGGATCAAGGTTAAACTTAATCATCTGCTGAACTTGCAGCAAGTTGCTCTCAAATTGTACAGAAATTCCCAGTGAAATAATAAAAACAGAACTCCTATTGATTTGTATTTATTTACATTCATAACTCATTTCTAAAGCCTTGGGCTAGAGCTCAAAGAGGAAAAAAATGTTACTATTTGTATGACTTGGCCAAGTACACTTTTAACCATATTTCCAACAAATACCTCTTTGATTAAGTTGCCTGCCTGAATAAATTTTCCTAACCTCCTTCTTGCAACTTCCTAGTTCAGATAATTCTGTTTAAAAATTATCTTTTCAACATGATCTTGAACAAAGGAAAAAGCATGCAGCAGTTGGAATATCATTTATTCAAGAAAGAACAGAATCTGCTTCAGGGTGACAGGTAGCCATGAAATTATTTGCAACAGTTCCTCCTAGAGGAACATAAAAATGGCTTCACCTGACATCTTTTTGACTCAGTACTTTCTCCAGCACCCCCTCATCCCCAGTTCATACTTACCTCCCTAAAGCTTTGCTAGGCTGTGATAAACTTGCTCTTTTTGAATTTCAAACTTTCAGTACACACATTAATTATTCTAAAGAGAAATTTGGGACTTGTTATTTAAAACATTCATCTCATTGCAAGGGGATATTACACAGACATTAAATATAATGTTTTTTAAAAGAACTAATAAAATGCTTAAGATAAAATGTTAATTGAAAAAAGAAAGCATATAAAAATAGGTATAACTGAGTTTCCAAAAGTATGCTCTATAAAATACTAGTTCAAAGTACTCTCAATATGTATTTGCTTTACAAAAGTAAGACATTATGCTTGGAAAATGTTATATTATAGTCCACCTTTGGAAAATTACAATATCCTTTAGCATATTAAAAGTATTGTGAAGTCCTATAGTGAATAAATCCATTTAACTTTGTTACCCTACTATTTTGTTTAACCATGCCAATTTTACTTCATTAAGTCTTTTAACTTATTTGAGAAATAGAATAACAGTGCCCTATTTCTTTTTTTAAATTGAAATATAGTTAATTTCTCACAAAGACTCAGACACGACTGAGTGACGAAGCACAGAACAGCACATGGTTGATTTACAATGCTGTGTTAATTTCTGCTGTATAGCAGAATGATTCAGTTATACATATATATATACTTTCACCTGAGTGTGGAAGAACTGATACTTTCAAACTGTGATGCTGGAGAAGACTCTTGTGGTGTTGAGAAGACTCTCAACAAGGAGATCAAGCCAGTCAATCCTAAAGGAAATCAACTCTGAATATTCACTGGAAGGACTGATGCTGATGCTCCAAAATTTTGGCAACCTGATGTGAAGAGCCAACTCATTGGAAAATACCCTGATTCTGGGAAAAATTAAGGGCAGGAAGAGAAGGGGGTGACAGAGGATGAGATGGCTGGATGGTATCACTGACTCAATGGACATGAGTTTGAGCAAACTCCGGGAGATAGTGAAGGACAGGGAAGCCTGGCATACTACAATTCACGGCATCACAGAATCAGACATGACTGAAGCAACTGAGCATGCACACACACACACACACACACACACACGCATCTTTTTCATATTCTTTTTTATTATGATTTACCTCTGAGTACTGAATATAGTTCCCTGTGCTATATAGTAGGCTCTTGTTTATCCATTCTTTCCACAATAACTTGTATCTGCTAACCATAAACCAGTGAGTGCTCCCTCTAAAATAAAATCCTTAGTAATGTACTTTGTGAAAGGCTGTTTCCAATTTTGCAAAAAAAAAAAAAAATTAAATATGTGTATATGTAGAAAGCAGAGCCACAAAAAGAAGAAAAACTGTTAAGAATAGTCATTTTTGAGTCATGACATTGTAAATGATTTTTAAATCTTTGTCTTTGCACATTTCTAAGTGATTTTCTACATAATTAACCTACCTTGGTTTTATGCAAGTACAAGTGTTCATTGTACTAAACACAATGTTCTTTCTTATACTGCAGAAATATACATGATATCACTTCTAATCCCTCACTACAAATGGCTACAAATCTGTCATTTTGTATGTGGAAGACTTTGAATTAAGAACTGAATCTTATGTAATCATCACAAAGGCCAACAAAGAGTTTGCACTATTTTACAGATGAAGAAATTGATACTTGGCTTAGTATATGGACAAATAAGGATTCTATCCTAGGTCATTCTGATGTCAAATCCAATACTTTTAAACACTAAATTCTGTTAATCTTTGAGGACAAGAATTATGTTTCATATTAGATATTCCCAGAGTATATCAATATAGTACCTAAAATAATAATCAAATAAAACTAATACTTAACACTCACTGGCTATTAGATGCAAGGTATGTTTGTGTGTATATGTGTTTTGAATAATAACACTAACATTTAATGAGTATATTATGCTGTGGTAGGAATTGGGCCAAATGTTTGTTACAGGTTAATTTCATAAATTCCTACCAGAACTATATGAATTTAGTATTATTATCACCAATTTATTGGTAAAAAAACACCTAAGCTAAGAGATATAGGAATACAAAAACCAGGATTCAAACCATATCAGTTTAATTTTAAAATCAGTGCTCTTACTCACTAGATCAGTGTGACACCACAGAAGGAATGATTTTTATCCCAATATGCACTTTTTAAATTGAGTTCTTTTAGGAAAAGGAAACGTTTAGAAGACAAATTCAGTTCCAATTTCTTACATCAGTATATAGGTACTTATTCATTCTACTCATGTTTGTTAATTAAAATGATGAAATTAAACTATTATCCAAGAGAGATGAAAAAATCCATATCATAAATATACCTACATTTTGATAAATATCTCTTTAAAAAATACTTTTCAAAATAAAATGGTAAAAAAGTATTTTATAGAGCTAACCTTCTTTGGTTTCCTGACTTACAGATTTGGACAGGAAAGAAAAAAATTTTTCATGATGAGTGGGTTTACATTACACTCAATATGGTGTACTAGACAGACCATATACCATATAGTCCCTCAAACAACCTTTCCCATTGGCTATATCTTCTTCCTCTACTCACCCTTAGCAAACTGTATTTATTATACCTATTAGCTATAATAGGTATGCAAAAACATTGATTGTTATTGTGCAAAAATGTTGGTTGTTATCTTTAACACAACAGAATTTAGAACACACTATCCCAAAATAAGGCACACTGAATATTTTAAGATGAAGGAATTTGAGAAATGGCAGATAAAATAAGGATCCTCTGATCTGTGCCTTCTTCCCTAAAGGACAAGACCCTCATGTAAGAGATGCCCTCCTATACCCGGAGAAAAGGCGAATCCTTATCGCTGAATATGAAGGAGATGAAGGACCACTGAGAGGAACCTGAACAAGCAGGCCTTGCTTATTTCCATCCCCTTTACTATTCTTAGCTCACACCCTTTTATCCTATCCCATTCTCCATGACTTTCTACTCTTTGTCAAACTTAGTATAAAAATCCTCCCAGGTTTAACTGCTTCTTTAGATTTTCATTTCCTATGAAGACTTCTGTGATATGTAAAGCTTATATTAAATAAATGTGTGTGATTTTCTCCTATTAATCGATCTTTTGTCAGTCCAATTTACAGGGTACCAGCCAGCGAACATAGAAGGGTAGGAGGAAAAACAAATTTTCCTCCCCTACACATATCAACCCTGAATATTCACTGGAAGAGGACTGACACTGAAGCTGAAGCTCCAAAACTTCGGCCACCTGATGTGAAGACACGGAAAAAGAACCTGATGCTTGAAAGACTGGGGTCAGGAAGAGAAAGGGGAGACAGAGCATGAGATGGTTAGATAGCATCGCTGACTCAATGGGCCTGAGTTTGAGCAAACTCCAGGAGATTGGGAAGAGCAGAGAAGACTGGTGTGCTGCAGTCCATGGGATCACAGTCAGACACAACTGAGCAACTGAACAACAAACACACATCTTATCAGTTTTATGACTGAATTGCTTTAATTAAGCTCAATGTCCATCTTTTTATCTACACCAAGCTTCAATACCAGAGAAGGCAATGGCACCCTACTCCAGTACTCTTGCCTGGAAAATCCCATGGACGGAGAAGCCTGGTAAGCTATAGTCTATGGGGTTGCAAAGAGTCAGACACGACTGAGTGACTTCACTTTCACTTTTCACTTTTATGCATTGGAGAAGGAAATGGCAACCCACTCCAGTGTTCTTGCCTGGAGAATCCCAGGGATGGCAGAGCCTGGTGGGCTGCCGTCTATGGGGTCGCACAGAGTCGAAGACGACTGAAGTGACTTACCAGCAGCAGCAAGCTTCAATACCTTGTTTATCTCAGGATAGCTGGAATCTGGTACTGTTTCTAAAAAGGACCTAAATGCATACTTTTCTGGATGAACAAAATAATCCCATTCAATCCCTAAAACAATCAACAAGGTGTGCTCATTTTTTGTGTGCTCGTTTTCTAAGTTATGAATTTTGCCCAAGGAATTGTAGCTATTGTGTGACAGATGGGGCATAAACCTAGGTGTGTCAAATTCCACAACCAAGTCCTTTCCATTTATCTGTTCATTATCATTTAGTTCAGCTCTGATACTACAAGCAATCATAAAAGCTGGAACAATCAAAAGCAATTACATAATTTAAATATTCCCACCATCTTTAGTGTTTTCACAAGTCACAATGATCTTTTAAACTAAGCTTACATAAAAAAAAACTCCTTTAAATATTTTATACTTTATCATAACAAAAACTGCTAAAACAAACTTTAATAATAATGATAATAAACAATAAGCATTTACTATATAGCACAGGGAGCTATATTCCATATCTTGCTATATACTACAATGGGAAATGAAGTATAGATATATATTGATACATACACCTATTATAACTGAATCACTTAACTGTACATCTGAAGCTAACAATATTGTAAATCAATTATACTTCAATAAAAAAATGATACTCGATCACTTGGATGTACCACAGGAAGCACACTTTAACTTCTATAACCTGATGAACATTAATTTTTATCAAACAAATAAGAAAAGGCATATGCAGTTCAAATTTTGCTCCTTTCTCAATAAAAGTTTAGAAACAACCATTAACACCAATAGTCTCCAAAGTGTCTCTATTTACCATGTATAGCGAAAAACATTCAGAAATGACCTCTGCTTGCCTTACAAAGAATGAATGACTTGAAAATGTATTCAGTATTTACCATTTAACAAATTTCTACCAAACATATATTCAGTCACTGTCCACTGGTAGTTTGAAAATACTCTTCAAAGCAAATCATGAGAGCTAAAGGTTACTCATAATTTTAATATATTGGAGTGGCTGTTTTCCAAGTTTCCTATATTTAGTGTTTAACATTTATGTTTTTTTTAATATATCATAGGCTTTGAAGAAATCCATTACATATGCATATCCCTTTGTGCAGAATCCCAATTTGTAGCCATCATAAAACATATCTGATCAAATGGTAAACCATCCAATAAAATTCTATCTTTTGGCCAACTTAACCTAAAAATGTTTTTCCACTAAATTACCCAGATGAACGCAAATCTTGGACAATTATATCCCACTAGCTCATGTGGGTAATTATTAGGGTGGAAAATTGCAGCAAGGTACAGATGTTCACTTTCAGATGACCAAAATAAGGGGAAAATATTCTTTTCCACACTGAATTCTATGTATGTAATACATTTTGCTTTAGGCACACTTTTCTATGAGAGACACCTCTTCATGGTTCTAAAATATAAGTAAAATAATTAAAATGAGACAGGTGAGACTATTAAATCATATACTAGAGGGCTACAAGTATTTTCTTTGAATTAGCACTTCAGTCAATATCCAATAATGTAGTCACAACTCTGTACAAGGGGGGAGGCCAGGCTATAGGGAAAGTAGCAATGGTAGTTTCCTTTAAATATGTGTGAAGACTGTCCTGCATCTTGCTGAGAACAAAATACAAGCTATTTTAGCTTTAAGGCTTCCAGAAGTTTTCTAACAAGCTCACCTTGTTTTCACTGGGGTGCTTTGTGCTACTTGACTGTAGTGTATTCCTCTGGCTCCAGTTTGTCCTGCTGTTTACTACAGAATTATTGTCTGGGAACCATTTTTGACCTTCTACTAACGTGTGATTCTTTTTAGTGGCCTTAGCTATTGTTTTAGATAGTTTCTGATGAGGTCTGTGCACAGACCAATCCAACAATTCACTGGATGGTTGCGAATTTAGCATCTAATTTCACAGGAAATGTGTGAGAAGCCAAGTAAGGGGCACAGCACTTTCCATTCAAGTGTACTCTACCCTTTTGAATTCAGGACACACTTATGGAATCAGAATGTTATCCTGTGGCTATGTGTATATCACATCATACTACATGATAGCATGCTATCTCTTTTCTCACTTGTCTCTTTCCCCCATCCATCTAAAGTCGCAAGAAAGTTTTTGTCCACAGCACACAGAGTAGTATCAAGGAGCAGCAGACACTTAAAAATGATTCAGTTAAATGACTCAATGAAGTAACTCAAAGGACGATTCAATGAATGAACCTCACATCCCCAAAAGGTACTTCTCTGTATGAAGAAACCCTTTAACAGTGTTTCCATAAGAAATTAGCCCTCTGTGGCCTTTAATACGATTCAATAAACAACAAGTAAACCTTTGGTTATTGCTGGCAAAAAATACATTCACCTGCTGACACTGGTATTATCCTCTGCAGATTTATTTATATTAAACTAGACTGTATAAATCTGGGTAAAACAGTGTTTAAGAGCAGAGACCCTGGAGCCAGACGGCCTGGGTGAGAAACTGGGCTCACTTGCTTACTTAGTATATGACATTGGACAAGTAGCTTAACTGTTCTGTGCTTGAATTTCTTCACATGTAAAAGAAGAATGAAACAGGGATTGATAATAGAAACTCTATCAGAGAATTGTGAGGATTAACTAAGTTGCTACGTGTGATACACTAAATAGTGCCTAATGCACTGAATAATGATATTACTAATAAGTCTTATCTAGGTATTATGGTTAATATTAATGTAATTCATATTAATATTATTGAAAGAGGACTATAATCTCTAGGAAAATTACAGGTATTAATCTCATTGGGAAATTGGTAAATTGAACTGGACTTTAAGAGGTTGAATGTATTTCACTTCAGTTCAGTTCAATCACTCAGTCGTGTCCGACTCTCTGTGACCCCATGAACGCCAGGCTTCACTGTCCATCACCAACTCCCTGAGTCCACCCAAACCCATGTCCATAGAGTCGGTGATGCCATCCAGCCATCTCCTCCTCTGTCATCCCCTTTTCTTCCTGCCTTCAATCTTTCCCAGCATCAGAGTCTTTTCAAATGAGTCAGCACTTCCCATCAGACAGTCAAAGTATTGCAGTTTCAGCTTCAACATCAGTCTTTCCAATGAACACCCAGGACTGATCTCCTTTAGGATGGACTGGTTGGATCTCCTTGCAGGCCAAGGGACTCTCAAGACTCTTCTCCAACACCACAGTTCAAAAGCATCAATTCTTACGCACTCTGTTTTCTTTATAGTCCAACTCTCATATCCATACATGACAACTGGAAAAACCATAGTCTTGACTAGATGGACCTTTGTTTGCAAAGTAATGTCTCTGCTTTTCAATATGCTGTCTAGGTTGGTCATAACTATCATTCCAAGGACTAAGTGTCTTTTAATTTCTTGGATGCAATCACCATCGGCAGTGATTTTGGAGCCCAGAAAAGTAAAGTCTGACACTGTTTCTACTGTTTCCCCATCTATCTGCCATGAAGTGATGGAAACAGATGCCATGATCTTAGTTTTCTGAATGTTGAGCTTTAAGCCAATTTTTTCACTCTCCTCTTCACTTTCATCAAGAGGCTTTTTAGTTTTTCTTCACTTTCTGCCATAAGGGTGGTGTCATCTAGATATCTGAGGTTATTGATATTTCTCCTGGCAATCTTGATTCCAGCTTGTGCTTCTTCCAGCCCAGTGTTTCTCATGATGTACTCTGCATATAAGTTAAATAAGCAGGGTGACAATATACAGCCTTGACGTACTCCTTTTGCTATTTGGAACCAGTCTGTTGTTCCATGTCCAGTTCTAACTGT
Organism: Antilocapra americana; assembly: GCA_007570785.1. Taxonomy (NCBI): domain Eukaryota; kingdom Metazoa; phylum Chordata; class Mammalia; order Artiodactyla; family Antilocapridae; genus Antilocapra; species Antilocapra americana. The sequence goes on along the minus strand of ML664170.1, from coordinate 3,506,784 downwards.
TGCTTTCTGACCTGCATACAGATTTCTTGGTCAGATGGTCTGGTATTCCCATCTCTTTCAGAATTTTCCACAGTTTATTGTGATCCACACAGTCAAAGGCTTTGGCATACTCAATAAAGCAGCACGGTGTTTTACTGGCACTCTTGCTTTATTAATGATTCAACGGATGTTGGCAATTTGATCTCTGGTTCCTCTGCCTTTTCTAAAACCAGCATTAACATCTAGAAGTTCATGGTTCACGTATTGTTGAGGCCTGGCTTGGAGAATTTTGAGCATCACTTTGCTAGTGTGTGAGATGAGTGAAATTGTGAGGTAGTTTGTACATTCTTTGTCATTGCCTTCCTTTGGGATTGGAATGTAAACTGACCTTTTCCAGTCCTGTGACCACTGCTGAGTTTTCCAAATTTGCTGGCATATTGAGTGCAGCACTTTCACAGCATCATCTTTCAGGATTTGAAATAGCTCAACTGAATTCCATTACTTCCACTGGCTTTGTTCGTAGTGATGCTTCCTAAGGCCCACTTGACTTCACATTCCAGGATGTCTGCCTCTTGGTGAGTGATCACACCATCATGATTATCTGGGTCATGAAGATCTTTTTGTACAGTTCTTCTGTGTATTCTTGCCACCTTTTCTTAATATCTTCTGCTTCTGTTGGGTCCATATCATTTCTGTCCTTTATTGAGCTCATCTTTGCATGAAAAGGTCCCTTGGTATCTCTCATTTTCTTGAAGAGATCTCTAGTTTTCCCCATTTTGTCGTTTTCCTCTATATCTTTTCATTGATCGCTGAGGAAGGCTTTCTTATCTCTCCTTGCTATTCTTTGGAATTCTGCATTCAGATGGGAATATCTTTCTTTTTCTCCTTTGCTTTTTGCTTCTCTTCTTTCACAGCTATTTTTAAGGCCTCCTCAGACAGCAATTTTGTCTATTTTGCATTTCTTTTTCTCGGGAATGGTTTTGATCCCTGTCTCCTTTACAAAGTCCGAAACTCCATCCATAGTTCATCAGGTTAGATTGCATCATCATTCCAACTATCATGATGCATCATTACAATCAATCATGACGCATCATTGCATCATGGTTGGATTGCATCATCGACTCAATGGACATGATTTTGAACAAACTCTGAGACATGGTAAAGGACAGGGAACCCTGGCATTCTGCAGTCCATTGGGTTGCAAAGAGCTGGACACAACTGAGCAACTGAATAACAACAAATCCATAAATAAATAAATGTGTAAAATAATCTGTGCCTAATTTGTCCATTGGGTCATTTTTATCTTTCTACTTTAATAATTTTTCTATTCCATATGTATGTGTGACTATATCTCTCCATTAACCAAAGCCATCTCCTCAAACTTTTCTCAAAAGCACTTTCACCTTCCTTCCTCCACAGCCAAACATTCTTGAAGTTGAGGCACACTAAGCTTTTCTGTCTTCATCCTACTGAAAACACTTCTCAATTTAGATTTTAAAAAATCTCTTAATTGCCATGATTAGAAAGCCTTTTTTCACATTTGTCCTACTTGAGTGTTCTGCAAAATTGTTTTTGTGGACCACTGTGCCTTGCTGGCAGGCTTCCCAGGTGATTCGGTGGTAAAGAATCTGCCTACCAATGCAGGAGAGACAGAAGTAGTGGGTTCAGTCCTTGTTTCAGGAAGATCCTCTGAAGGAGGAAATGGCAATCCACTTCAGTTTCTTGCCTGGGATATGCCATGGACAGAAGAGTCTGGTCAGCTACAGTCCGCAGGGTTACAAAGAGCCGAACATGACTGAGTGACTGAGCACACGTGCATGCCTGCAGCCTAATCCTTCTTGGCACCTAATCTGTCTTTGGCCAATCATATTCATTTCTCCTGCTTTTCTTTCCTCGTCTCCAGCTGTTTTCCTTCTTGATCTTTATGAATTTTTCTCCATATGTTGTCCTTTTAAAGGTTCTTTTTCTCTCTTAATTTTTTTTTTAAATTTTACTAAATACACTTCCTGACTCAATATTATTCAACCATATGATGTTCTCTACTTTTTTTATGTGGGAAGCTTCAGTATTTACAACCCTAGCCCAGATGTTTTTACCCAAGTGCTAAACCAATGATTCCACTTTCATCACATATAACCACTTGGATCCCTCATCCTTCGCAGGACTGAATTCTAAACACACATGGTCTTCACCAATACCACTTCTCTTAAAAAAAATAAATAAAAATAACCACTCTTATTCCTTGAGTATTTCCTCTCTCAGTATATGAGAACACTGAGAAATCCTAGAATCAATGTGAAATGCTCACTCTGCATCAACTTCATATTCATATTTAACATATTTTCCCCCCAAATCAGCAGCTTCTCTCCAACCCCAAATTCCCATATTAAACCAAATCCTAAGGAATTCCCTGGTGGTCTGGTGATTAGGACTCCACGCTTTCAATGCCAAGGGTGCAAGTTCAATCTCTGGTCAGGTAACTAAGATCCCAAATTATTTTGATGTAGCCAAAAATAAATTTAATAAATAAACCAGACTGTAGCCAGCTTGTTTGTCTAGATTAACTCTATGAGTTTAATTCAATCTTGATGAATTCAAAGCATATAACCCAGATGAATATATAAAATCTCTAGAAAGGTATAGCAATGGATATAGTTTGAAATAATTTCCTATGTGATTCTAATATAAAATAATACTCATCTCTCCTGTTTTCTCTGTGCTCAGGGTTGAACTCACTCTTCTAATCCCTTTATATGGTTTGCACCCATGACTTCACACTAGTATTCCCTGAGATAGAAAAAATTCAAATGTATGCATCCCACATCCAGAGATTCAGAAGCAATTGTTTTAGGATGCAATCTGTTCTTTCCAATACTCAGGCAAAGTTGAGATCTCTTCTAAACAAAGAATATCTAAAGTTAGTGAGCAATATTTCTGGTCTACATAAAATAATCCATTGGTACAGGATATTAATAGAAACTGTATTAATATGTATTTTAAATCTAATCTTTAAATTTTTAATAAAATTTCACATGATGTTTAAAAACATATTTCATAGCTCACCATCAGTATATAATAGTACACAGCAAATGCTTTTGCAACACCTGTAGTGTCAGTTCAGTTCAGTCGCTCAGTTGTGTCCGACTCTTTGCGACCCCATGAACCGCAGCATGCCAGGCCTCCCTGTCCATCACCAACTCCCGGAGTCCACCCAAACCATGTCCGCTGAGTTGGTGATGCCACCCAGCCATCTCATCCTCTGTCGTCCCCTTCTCCTCCTGCCCTCAATCTTTCCCAGCATCAGAGTCTTTTCCAATGAGTCAGCCCTTCGCGGGAGGTGGCCAAAGTATTGGAGTTTCAGCTTCAACATCAGTCCTTCCAATGAACACCCCGGACTGATCTCCTTTAGGATGGACTAGTTGGATCTCCTTGTAGGCCATGGGACTCTCAAGAGTCTTCTCCAACACCACGGTTGAAAAGCATCAATTCTTTGGCGCTCAGCTTTCTTTATAGTCCAACTTCCACATCCATACATGATGACTGGAAAAACCATAGCTTTGACTAGACAGACCTTTGTTGGCAAAGTAATGTCTCTGCTTTTTAATATGCTGTCTAGGTTGATCATAACTTTCCTTCCAAGGAATAAGTGTCTTTTTATTTCATGGCTGCAGTCACCATCTGCAGTGATTTTGGAGCCTAACCTGTAGTGTAACTGCAAATATTTGTTACTAAACAGGCATATAAAAACGTAAAAGTCTAAAACTCTTCCCTGAAAATTCTGTAGCTTGCAATCTCTTGATGTACTGTGCAAACAGGTCTCCTTTCACCCAGCCTCCAATCTTGTCAGGCAAAGTAATTATTCCATCGTGAAAGTGTTAGTGTTAGTCACTCAGTCGTGTCTGACTCTTTGTGGTCCTGTGAATAGTAGCCCACCAGGCACCTCTGTCCATGGAATTCTCCAGCAAGAATACTGGAGTGGAATACATTACCTTCTCCAAGCGATCTTCCCAACCCAGGGATGAACCTGGGTCTCCTGCATTGCAGGTAGATTCTTTACCATCTGAGCCACTAGGGTATTCCACACTGTAAATAACATCTAGTGTCCAACAGATGGTGTCCTTGTCACTCCCTTGCTTTAAAATCTCTGTTGGACTTCCCTGGTGGTTCAGTGGTTAAGACTCCATACTTCTAATGCAGGAGGGTGAGGGTTCAATCCCTGGTCAAGGAACTAGGATCCCATAGGCCGCATGGTCAAAAAAAAGGAAAAAACAAATCTCTATTGATTCCAAGTTGCCTTGTTTAACTTCAAGTTGAAATTTTAACTAGGTGACCTATAAACACCTCCATCCCCATATCCTGTGCTTCAATATTTGCTCCACTATCCAAACATACCTCCTCTCTGTTCACATTTGCTCTACTCAGTCTACAACGGTCATTCATTTCCTCTGTTGCCATCTAGTACACCTCCATCAAATTTGCAAAAGACAAAACAGAGCTCTTTTCTCAAACATTCCAGGATTCCTCTAGATAGCATTAATTAAATGACTACCAGAGTATTTATTATGTTATATCACAATTATTATCATACATATTCCTTTGTTTCCATTAAATACTGCCATATTCAAATACTAAAATTTACTTTTTATCTTTATATTTTCCCAAAATTTAGCATTGAAGTAAAGATACCATAGTGGCTTCGTATATGTCTGTGACATCATTCAGTTTTTCAATAAATATTGATTGATTGCCTACTATGTGTCAGTCACTTATGTAAGCAACTCTGAAAATATTAAATATTAATCCCTGAATAAACACATGTATAAATAAAAGTTTTAAAAGTGATTGTTTCTACCAATTTACATTCCCACCAACAGTGCAAAAGGGTTCTCTTTTCTCCACACCCTCTCCAGCATTTACTGTTGGTAGGTTTTTTTTTTTTTTTTTTAGTTCTGTCAGTTTATTGCTACCAACCCATCTCCTTCCACCCTCATGGACACATGCTCAGTCATGTAACCCATGGACTGCAGCCTGCCAGTCTCCTCTGTCCATGGACTTTTCCAGGCAAGAATACTGGAGTGAGTTGCCATTTCCTTCTCTGTGTTTGTAGGTTTTATGATGGTGGCCATTCTGATCAGTCGGGGATGATATCTCATTGCAGTATTGACCTGCATTTCTCTAATAATGAGTGATGCTGAGCATCTTTTCATGTGTTTATTGGACATCTGGGCCACAGGCCATGGGGTTACAAACAGACAAGACTTGAGTGATTAACACACTCAGAGCATGTCTCCTTTGGAGAAATGTCTGTTTAGGTATTTTGCCCACTTTTTGATTGGGTTGTTTGTTTTTCTTTCAATTAAAAATAAATATTTTCTTTTTAAAAAATGAATGTTATTTGTTACAAGGAAAATCTGAAGAAAAATTGCCATTACTAAAACAAACAAAAGTAACTCAACATTTACTACACAGCCAGGATTCCAGCTACCCATACAATTAATTCTGTTTTCTTTCTCTTAATGGTACTTCACTACTAATGGAAGCTCTAAACACATACCACACAATGATAAATTAGTTCCAGAGTAGTGCATGCTTGCTAAGTCACTTCAGTCATGTCTGACTCTTTGCAACCCATGGACTGTAGCACGCCAGGCTCCTCCGTACATGGGATTCTCCAGGCAAGAATACTTGAGTGGATTGCCATGCCCTCTTTCAGGGAATCTTTCCCACCCAGGGATTGACCCTTCATCTCTTAAGTCTCCTGCATTGGCAGGCAGGTTCTTTACCACTACCACCACCTGGAAAGCCCCTCCATAATAGCAGGTACAGGAAATTTAAGATTCTAAAATACATCTTATTCCAAGATTCTTGTTGTTTTTCAGTTGCTAAATCACGTCTGACTCTTTCGCAACACCATTGACTGTAGCCTGTCAAGCTCCTCTGTCCACGAGTTTCCAAGGAAAGAATACTGGAGTGGGTTGCCATTTCCATCCCCAGGGGATCTTCCTGACCCAGGGGTCAAACCAATGTCTCCTGCATTGGCAGGTGGATTCTTTACTACTGAGACACCTAGGAAGCTGTTCCAAGATTAAATTATGCCTACTTTACTCTTAGGTTTTACTGGCTTTGTGATATTCTAACTGCAGGAAACATTCAGGCTTAATACAATAATAGTAGTAGAAGACATAAATTCATTACTTTACAGAGAAAAAAGCAAATTTATAGAAATAAAATGCCTTGCCTTAGGTCATGCAACTAGTTAATAACTGAACCACTGGTATAAATCATACCTCCAAAGACTGCACTACTTAGACCATACTAAATTAATTCTCTTTTGGTGAACCAGGATATCTGTGCCTAGATTAAATCATGCTATATTATACGTCACTGTACAAGGAACAGAGAGTTATTATGAATGGAACATTGTCCCTCATTGTTTAAATATAGTGCAATTTGAGAAATCTAAAACATGTTTATGGCTCTATGAAAATGGCAGCCCACTCCAGTATTCTTGCCTGGAAAATCTCATGGAGAGAAGAGCCTGGAGGGCTACAGTCCATGGCGTTGCTGAGTCAGACAAGACTGAGTAACTTTCACTTGAACTAACTAAGGCTTTTAAGCATCAAAAGCAAGAGTGATTGCTAGGGAAGGGTGCCTAGTTAATAGGAAAATAAGATATTTTAAATAATTGTTTTATACTTTCTTAAATATGCTAACATATATAAGCCTTATCAGTGTATAACAATTATAACTGAAACATTTATAATTAGTCATACAAAGATAAGAGTTGCAGCTTAGGTTAGCTGAGGTTGAGAGTGAATTCAGGGTCAAACTACATGTTTACTATTCAATACCTCAATTTTCTCATCTGTAGAATGGGGATAATGATAGTGCCTATCATTGTTACAACTAAATGAGATTACTCATGTAAAATCCAAATGTTGTTGCAGTTAATACTTAATTAAAATACTTAATAAAGGTGAGTCACAATTAGTTTTACCATCAAACACATAAAGAGCCAGTACAGACACAGGTAGAGGTTAAGAGCACTGGCACTGAGTTCAGTCAGGCATCAGTTCAAAATTCCAGTTCAAAATGTTGAGTTATGTGGAAACATACACCATTTCTAAGGAAACATTAGTCGCTCAGTCATGACCAACTCTTTGTGACCCCATGGACTGCAGTCCACCGGGCTACTCTGTCCATGGGGATTCTCCAGGCAAGAGTACTGGACTGAGCTGTCATGCCCTCCTCCAGGGGATCTTCCCAAACCAGGTATTGAACCCAGGTCCCACACATTGCAGGTAGATTCTCTACTGACTGAGCTACCAGGGAAGCCCAATAACTGGTAGCTCAGCTGGTAAAGAATCTGCCTGAGATGTAGGAGACCGTGGTTCAATTCCTAGGTCGGGAAGATCCCTTGAAAAAGGGAATGGCTACCCACTCCAGTATTCTTGCCTGGAAAATTCCATGGGCAGAGGAGCCTGGAGGGCTACAGTCCAAGGAATTGCAAAGAGTCAGACACCACTGAGGGACTAACACTAGTACTGCTACTATGAAAACATCACAATTAGTCACCTTTATATCTCTCATTCTTTTAATCTATTAATTAAAAATCTCTTCTAAGTTCTCTTCTTTAATTTCTGCATTTATTTCCTTTCAATCTGAGACCAGTACAACATGGAGACCCCAAACACTTTCAAAGTGGACATGGTCTACTGGTGAGACGCCAAGCTCTCATTGACTTATCATCTTTCCCAATCAATTATCATTTATGCTTTTACTATTTCACTCCCCTCAATAAACAGAACTGTGTGTTGCTTACTTGACAGCATCTTGTTAACTGTCTTCACCTTCTTTTACTTCTCAGACAGACCTGTCATGTGTGCTCATCAATTAGACAAATCTTACAAATTCTGCTTACGATGCAGTTACTTCTTATTTGAAAATAAATAAGGAAATTCTTTCTCTCTAATGAGTAGCTTCCCTTTTACAATATTGCTTGAAGTCAACCTGATTCCAACCATTCCAATAATTTCTTATACCCAGTGACTTCCACATCTGTCCACCTTACATTTTCACTGTAGCAATGTACAATAACTATTCTCTGTGTACTTGCATCCAATTAGCTTCGTTGTGCAAATCCTAATGAGTATATAAATGCCCTCTGCAAATAATGGATATATTATTTCCCTTTTTTCTTAGTTCATCAGAGTTCACAAAGAGGGCTCTTTTGTATTCAACAGTAAATCAGAATCAGTACTTTTTAAATTGCCAATGAAAACTGGTGGTTCTCAACTATCAAATTCTTAATTCAACAAGAGCTAGTGGTAAAGAAACTGCCTCCCAATGCAGGAGACATAAGAGATGCAGGTTTAATCCCTGGATGGGGAAGATCTACTGGAGGAGGGCATGGCAACCCACAGCACTATTCTTGCCTGGAGAATCCCATGGACAGAGGAGCCTGGTGAGCTACAGTCCATGGGGTCATAAAGAGTCGGACATGACTGAAGCGACTTAGCACGCATGCGCATGAATTAAATGAATGTGAACAAAATTTATTTTGAAAATCACAAAATCAATAAAGAGAAATAGATAAGAACTTAAGTCCTAAGGTCAGACTTCCAGATTTGAAACTGGCTCTATGACCCATTACTCATCACTTTTCTCTGCTTTCCTTTTCCTTTTTTGAAAAGTAAAGTTAATAGGAGTTTCTATCACATAAGTGTGATATGCAAGTAACTTAGAAAAGTGACATTATTCTGGTCACATATTATGAAACTAGCTTTAGTATGAGCAATGGTAGTTGTAGGAAAACATATTATTGACATGGTGTTTTATAAAACAATTTCAGTGAATTTCAAAAATTTTTTCTTGGTACCATTCTTAAGACCATCATAAATTGAATACTTAGTATGTTTCAGGATGATGCTACATATTTAATATGAGCATTTGGTTTAATTCTCCTGGCATCTCCATGATGCAGGTATTATCACTTTACTATTTTATAAATGTGAGATCTGAGTTTTCAGAGAAGTTAATCAACTCACCCAAAGTTACCCAGTTATTGAGTGAAAAAGGTGGAATCTGAGCTTTGGTTTGTGTAACTTCAGAGCCCAAACTCCTAAACTAGTGGCCCTCAAACTAGCTCATCAGAGTCACCTAAGGATCTGTTAAACACGGATTGTTGATACTCATGCTCAGGGTGTTCAATCCAGTTACTTCACTACAGGACTTGAGAATTTGATTTCTAACAAACTCCCAAGTGATACAGAAATCTGCTGGCTAAAAAAACCTGACTTTGAGAATCGCTCGCCTAATTTATTAAACATACTGATTTAAATTGCTTCCTTAAGCAACTTATTAAAAAACAAATTAGTAATCCAGTATGCACAGGCTGATATTTCAAGCTTGCTGTAATATGAAAATTTATAATGTTATTATCTTTATATAATTTAGTACTTAAAATTAACTATATTAATTGAAATGAATACAGCAAGTACTTCAATGATTCTTTGAGATGGATTATGGAAAGAGTAATATTTAAAATAGTTAAATCCAACCATTTATTTAATTGAAGTAAATCAGAAACTTTTTAACAGACCCACACTGATTTTTGGAAACAAGATGTTACTGATTAATTAAAGAAAATGAGTTCATCCAAAGTACATAATAACCATAACTGCTTTCACTTTGATGGGGTTTCCTTTGCCTGCTGCTTCATATTATTTTAAGTAAAAGTCTGATTTAATACAAACTATCACTTCTGTGTGATTTTCATGTACTAATATTCATGTACACTAATTTCAGAACAAGTTGAAAAGACAGAATTCAAAGGTTACCCATAGGACCTAGAACATCCAGTGCTGCAAATAAAATAATTAGGTCTCTGATATTCAAATTCAACTCCCCACTTTGAGTTCAATTATATCGCTTACTTCTTAAGAACACAGTCCTATTACTGTTATAATTTGAAATAATTTCATATCATCTAATTGTTAACCATTTGTTGATGTGTTATTACTTTGTTAAAAAAATAAGTAATTGAAGTTTTAGAGTATTTGATTCTATGATTACAAAATGTGAGGGCTTCTTATTCAGTTTGGCAAAACCAACACAGCTAAAACAAAACCCTAAATTTATAAGACATTAAAAATTAATTGAGGAATTAGAAAAAGATATATCTAAATTACTCTATAATTTCACCATTTTATAAATGTATTACAGAAAGAATTAGATAAGATTTCCCATTATGAAATTTTAATAATGCCACAACTAGTTATAATATTCAGGAGACCAGGTAAATGTTCCTACCACTTATGGGAAAAAATTATGAATGGACTCATTTCACTAACCCAAAACGAGCTGAGACATATACTAAGATATGAAAAGATGAGTGTTGTCATCCAAAATAATAACCCAGTAATAAAACAGTAAGTCTGAATAAAGTGCTAAAATTTATTTCTAACATTAAGTGTTGACAGATCTTGGCAAATCTAGAGAATTATACCACACATAACTAAAATTCAACAAGTCAACACTGGTTTTGTATCCCAGGGGACTAGGATGAATCAGAGCAAGGTTATCATTTAATGGTGAAAATATAGAGAAAAATTAAACCTAAAATATTGTTACTAGTATTCTCCCTTCAAAAACATTAATTTAGGCTTCAACTTTTGGTTCAAATTGGCAAATGGAGTTGGGGTTCAAGTATGAACTAGTCTTTTAATGAATGAGAATAACTACCTTTCCATAATCTCTCGGCACCTTGGAATAAAAAAGTAGATTCACTCTGGGTAATGATTTGTGGCCAACATTTTGAGCAGCACAAATCATATTTCACATGCAAATAAAAATCATCTCTAAAATATAAATGATACACATCATCGTATGGAATCGAAAATTCCCTGTTTTGTTTTTATACATTCATCCACCTTTTATCTTTAGTCTCTTTCACATTCTTCATATATTCTTTTGTCTTCAATAAAGTCTGGTTACCCTGAGAGAATACTGGGAAGCCGATACTCCCTCAGTTTTTTCAGTGCCAGGAAGGAGTGTGAATATTTCCTTTTCAAGCTCCCTGAGACTTTTAGTTCAGTGTGCTCACACTCTCAAAAACTTCCCCCTCCAACCTTATTCCTCAAACCATTCAAACATACAGCTAGCTATCACTGTCACTTTCAGCTACCACCTCTGTTGAATCAGAATTCGGACACTTCAACCCCATGTACTCTACCGATGTCTTGTTGTAGCTCATCATCTATAGAGAGCTCACACAAAATTCTAGCTTTTTTTCTTTAACTTATATAATGGAATTCCCTGGTGGTTCAGCAATACAGAATCCACCCACCAATGCAAGAGACACGGGCTCAATCCTTGGGTCGGGAAGACCCCCTGGCGAAGGAAATGGCAACCCACTCCAGTATTCTTACTTGGAAAATCCCATGGATGGAGGAGCCTAGGAGGCTACAGTCCGTGGGGTGGCACAGAGTCAGACAGAACTTAGCAACTAAACAACAACAACAACTAATCTCCAATCGCAATCTTGTCCTCCAGTGTTAAGGAACCATGGACCCTGATATAAACAGGAGGCTGTTTGAATTCTGAAAGATAAGTTCTCAAATCTCTCACAGCCTACTTTTCCAGTTGTCTTGGTCTTATTATACTTTGTGTCAAAGAATGAATACTTATCTAAACATCAGGTCTTGGATGCCACTCCAATCCCCTCCTTTCTTTTCATATATTCCTCTTTTAGATTTATAATTTCTCCTATGCAGCTTAAAATTCATGTTCAGAGCTTTAAATATTTGTATCAGCAGGGACACTCAGCTCAAAATTGCCAATGCTCCAACTCTACTGGATTCATCAACAAGGACAGAATATTATCTAACCAAACAAAGTGTCCTGAGGTAGTAAGCTCATGAACTAGTCCATTCTCCAGTCAGCAGCGTCCTTCTAGATCCAGGTTTCTTCACTTTTCCATTTTTCCAGAACTCACCTTATGTGTTTGCTTCTGTGTTATATTTGATGGCGACTAGAATTGTAGTTCTCATAAGGAGAAGCGATATGAAAAGGTAGCAGGAGAAGGGAAATGCCATCTCGGTCTTTTGAAGGAGTCTTATCAGACTTCCCTTCCTATTTAATTGTGAAGAAAGGAGTCAACCATCATTTTTGAAGCCAATTATTGCTAAGGAAGTGGGATAGTACAAAAAAGCATTTACCCTAGAGCTAGTAAGAGGACTGCCCTTCCTTAATTAATTCTTATGACAGAGGGATAAACATAAAACTGAAAAGATCAAAACTGGAGATCAAAACTGAAGCTCCAGCACCAAAAATGAAGGAGGGGGTTGGGAAGCTGCCTGATACATAACCAGCAGTGTCTATTTCTCTATTTTCTTGCCAATATCCATTTTCCTGTTGTCACTTTTTCTTCCTATAGTCTCTCATTATAGGCACACTGTTAAGTGAGGCACAAAAACAGAAGAATCTTTACAGTATTAACAGTTGCCTGTGATCCTACCCTGTAGGTTATTATTAGAATACACACTAACTTGCTAAATTGTCTAATAAAAAGAACAGCATGGCAAGCCAGAGAGCATCTTTGCTTCAATAAAACGAAACAACAGAATCTCCACAATCACAGTTCAAACCCTGACTCTGATATTTCTGCCTTAGGAAAGTCGGCAACTTTAAAAACCAATCTGCACGAGCAGATTTATCCTGAATCGAATACAGTTTAAGCTTCAAGGCCCTTCACTGACACAGGTTCCTACAACACTCCTGATTATGCATTCTTGTACTATAAAAAGCCTGAAATTTTCATGAGCTTGAGACTCCTCAAAATCTGTGTCTGCCGGTGCTGATATGTCAACCTTTTCTACCTGCATGCTATTGAGCATGTCACTTACCCCTTTATCCATTCATTATCTTATCCTCAAAATTGGCTTCAAAATAGAAGGAGCCCTACCTTGCTTGCAAAACCGTGATGAGAATGAGAGATACATATTGAGAAGTGCTATGTAGCAATGTTCAGTGTAATTATTATCAGCATCAATATACAGAGTTCTCTTGTGGATGCTTTTTTCCATCAAGAGGCTGCTGTTGCATCTGCTCCTGCAGTTTGTCTCCAGGATATTACAGGAGCTCAGCTTTAAATGCGCGAAGCCATCCCTGACTGCTGTCTAGAATACCCACTCAGCTGCAGGTGTTTGCCAGCTATCTACTGTGATGTTACATTGCTTCAGGCTGTGCTACAGGGGACCCTCCTAGGGTTTCATCTGCTTACCATGTGCTCAACTCCCCTTGGGCCCTGGGGAGCTGACTTTCATGTAGAATGGTTTCAACTTCTCAGGATTGCATGAGTCCTGGGACCTCATTGTGGGAAACTATGCCCTACCATCTGGCATGAAGCATGGTACTAAGAGATGCTGATAGAATTTGTCTCGTAATTGAATGTGGTGATGGTCGGTATCATTTCCATAAACAAGACTAGACAACACAATAGCTTTGGAGGCTTTAATTTTGGTCTGGAATGTGTTTCTTTGTTTTCATCATCCTGTCATTCTTGTAAATGCTATGAGTTTTAAAATATGATTTATTACTGTACCCACTAATGTGCCATTATTAGATAGAGAGCTGCTGAAGTAGCAGAATTCAGTAACAAGCAATTTCACAAGTAATTATGCAGCCATGGGTTGAGTGCATCCAAGTGCTGCAAGTGTTGAATGGACAATAGCAAGTAGAAATCTATCAAGGGGTGCAGGGATGAGCAGCCTGTGTATCAAAGAGAAAGGACTATTCCTGTCCGGGCCATCACTATAGCATTGGTGAGAACAATCATGTAAAATGCGGACTATATCCAAGACAAATTCTATAATGATTTCATTTCCTACCTCAATATTTTATATCAATGAAAACAAACTAAAACCAGCATTAATAGTCTCTAACATTTGTTAAGTTTATAACATTTGCTATCACATTTAACCCTTATGATAATCTTAGAAAATAAGTAACAATATCAATGTTTATGCATGAAGAAAGAGAGGCTTATAGATGGAAGTTAACTTACAAATTACAGTTATTAACTCATGAAGGTGAAATATAAACATGACTCCATCAGACTCCAAAGACTTCATTTTAATTCACTGCTTTTTTAGCCATGAATGCATAATGTAACCTACCATAGAGTTTTTTTTAATAAGATACTCGTAACTATCAATTTGACTAGCTAGAGCTTGAAATCTGACTTAAAAAAAAATTCTATAGTAATTCCAATGCATACTTTATTTGGAATCCTCATATTATTTTACCCTTACAAATAATAATCATCAAATGTCACACAAAGTTTGACGATGAGACAGAGGAAAAACTTGCTAATAATGGGGTCCAAATGCAGGTATATGGGTGAATGCTTTTTTGTTTTCCTTTTGAAATACAGCAGATAAAGCTTCAATAAAATAAATTTTATTTAAAAGCAAAACACTGAAACATTTGTTTATTCAAGAAAGTACTGAATTATTTTGAAGTTTAAATTTAAAGGAAACTATAGAATTATCTATAACCAATTCCTCATCTTAAAAAAGAAAATTATATTAATTATCATCGTGAATTTTTAAACATTAATATTTGGTCAAAGTTTCTACATGTAATTAAAAACATGCACACCACTCAATTTAGAATTAAGAAGCTATATCTATTTTTATAACTTTATTTTCTTTACATTATCGTGTTGGTTTTGCCATACATTGACATGAATCCGCCATGGGTATACATGTGTTCCCCTTCAAGAATCTCCCTCCTACCTCCCTCCCAATTCCATCTCTCTGGGTCATCCTGCTGCACCAGCCATGAGCACCGTGTATCAAGCATCAAACCTGGGCTGGCGATTCATTTCACATATGATAATTTACATGTTTCAATGCCATTCTCCCATATCATCCCACCCTTGCCCTCTCCCATAGAGTCCAAAAGACTGTTCTTTACATCTGCACCTCTTTTGCCGTCTCGCATACAGGGTTATTGTTATCATCTTTCTAATTCCATATATATGTGTTAGTATACTGTATTGTTTTCTTTCTGGCTTACTTCACTCTATGTAATAGGCTCCAGTTTTGTCCACCTCAGTAGAACTGATTCAAATGTTTTCTTTTTAATGGCTGAGTAATATTCTATTGTGTATATGTGCCACAGCTTTCTTATCCATTTGTCTGTTGGTAGACATCTAGGCTGCTTCCATGTCCTGGCTATTGTAAACAATGCAGCGATGAACATTGGGGTACACGTGTCTCTTTCAATTCTGCTTTCCTCAGTGTATATGCCCAGCAGTGGGATTGCTGGGTCATATGGCAATTCTATTTCCAGTATTTTAAGGAATCTCCACACTGTTCTCCATAGTGGCTGTACTAGTTTGCATTCCCACCAACAGTGTAAGAGGGTTCCCTTTTCTCCACATCCTCTCCAGCATATATTGCTTGTAGACTTTTTGATGGTAGCCATTCTGACTGGTGTAAAGTGGTACCTCATTGTGGTTTTGATTTGCATTTCTCTGATAATGAGGGATGTTAAGCATCTTTTCATGTGTTTGTTAGCCATTTTTAAGAATTAAGAACCTTTAGAAGCTACAAAACTATAACAAATAAAAATACGGTAGGAGGTGCCATAGTGTACTGGTTAAGAATACAGATTATGAAACTCAGTTGTCTGGATGGGAATTCTGGCTCTAGCCTCAGCTAGGTGTATCACCCTGGGCAGATCATTTACCTCTCTACACCTCAATTTTCCTAATTAGCAAAAGGGAAATAATAATTATTATGCTTACTTCACTGGATTATATGAAATTACATAAAATTGAAATATATAAAACAGATCTTCCCCAAACACAGTAAGTGCTATTTAGGTGTTCAGTATCATTGTGTTTGGGTGTTAGTCACTCAGTCATGTCCACCTCTTTACAACCTCATGTACTATAGCCCACCAGGTTCCTCTGTCCATGGAATTCTCCAGTCAAGAATACTGGATTGGGTTGCCTTTCCTTTCTCCAGGAGATCTTCTCAACCCAAGGATCAACCCTGGTTTCCTCTATGGCAGGCAAGTTCTTTATTGACTAAGCCCCGTTTAGTATCATTAATGTTATTTTAAGTGGAAAAAAAATCCAATTTCTAATAAAGAGTATGAAACATGTGAGTTGGGAGGAGCCTATTTATTTTACAAGAAGGAAATGAAAACCTGAGTAATCTGGAAAAGCCATATAGAGTCCTGAACAGAGCAAAAGTGTAGTTCTGTGACAATGACATCCTTACCAGTGACCAGATTCTCAGAATTTTAAAAAGAAGCAGCTTCATATGATTCATTTTAAATACTTTTCAGAAAATGAACTTATAAATAGTCCAGTATTATAATCAGATGTAACAGAAAACAAATCATACTAAAAATCATGACATGTTTTCAAACTATTGACACATCATCTGTAGTTTCTTTACAGAAAAAAAAAAATGAGTCTATAAAAGATAACATTTTTTTGCCATTACCTACCCTAGATAAAACAGTACAAACCTAAATTTTGCTCTTCAACAATGAAGTTGATAAATTACACAAGAAAAATAATGAAGCATGATATCAATAAAAGTCAGGGCATCAACTCATACTCAAGGCATCCTTCTAATTATCCCCATTAGTAACTAGGAAGCTATTTCTCAGTGGAAAGGATAAAGTTCTTCTTAACATAATCTCAAGGAGCAAAATCATAGCCTCCCCTTCCCATAATAGAAAATGTGTAACATCCTGCTTTAAAGGACATGTATTTTGATAGAAACTCTTGAAAAGTTCATAGCCTTCATGAACAGCTTTGCATATATAAATAACATTAAGACAGGGCCGAGAAGCCATCTTTATCGAGATCTCAAAGAACAGGATATTATGGGAAGATAGAAAAGAAAAGAAAATACCAAGGTCACTTCTTTCAAGTAGCATAACCTTTCTGGTAAAGGCACAAGTGTAAACATGATGATGATTTACAATTTATCATAAAACTTATAAAAAGGGAGTTTTCACACAGTATTATAATTTTGAACCAAAAGGAAGAAAAATCAGCCTACAGCTATTGCGGTTGAGTTTATAAGAATACACAGAAAATTTTTAGAGTCGATGTTTCTGGAAACAGGAGAGGATTTTAACTCAGGCTCATATGGAAGTTACAACTCATCTCCAAAGGGAGCAGTAGCAGAAGCATGAAGGCATAACTCAAAAAAGTGGAAATATATCTGAAAACAGAGTAGATTTTGACCCTTCACAAATGGAAAGAAAAACCTTTCTTGAGGAATCAATTCTTTAAATGCATTGATGAAGTTCAAGTCCTTGAGAGATGACTCTGACACAGAAAACAATCTAAATTTGAATCTCACTTCTACCACATTTTAGAAATGTGATTTTGTGCAAGTTACTCTATCTCTTTCTACTCTTTAATCACTACAAAATGTAGATGTAATGATACTAGTTGTCTTGTGTGACAGGGATAACGATTAAATGAAATAATTTAGGTAATATATTTGAGACAAAGTATTATATTTGGGGCTCCAATATCACTGCAGATGGTGATTGCAACCATGAAATTAAAAGACACTTACTCTTTGGAAGGAAAGTTATGACCAACCTAGACAGCATATTAAAAAGCAGAGACATTACTTTGCCAACAAAGGTCTGTCTAGTTAAGGCTATGGTTTTTCCACTAGTCATGTATGGATGTGAGAGTTGGACTGTGAAGAAAGCTGAGCGCTGAAGAAATGATGCTTTTGAACTGTGGTGTTGGAGAAGACTCTTCAGAGTTCCTTTGACTGCAAGGAGATCCAACTAGTCCATCCTAACGGAGATCAGTCCTGGGTGTTCATTGGGAGGACTGATGTTGAAGCTGAAACTCCAATAGTCTGGCCACCACATGTGAAGAGTTGACTCGTTGGAAAAGACCCTGATGCTGGGAAGGATTGGGGGCAGGAGGAGAAGGGGACAATGACAGAAGATGAAATGGTTGGATGGCATCACTGACTTGATGGACATGAGCTTGGATAAACTCCGGGAGTTGGTGATGGACAGGGAGGCCTGGTGTGCTGCAGTTCAAGGGGTTGCAAAGAGTTGGACACAACCGAGCGACTGAACAGAACTGACTGATTCCATCTTACATATACCCAATATTTGTTGCCCGTTAAAGTTATTAATATAATTATTAGAGTAAACCAAAATAATAAGGAACATCTTCCTACCGATGAAGAGAGTAGACATATCCCTTAATCACATTCCACTAAAAGATATGACTCCTGAGAGAATGAATCTCAATACCAGAATAGTATGAGTAAAGACACACAGTCTTCCTTTGAACTCATTGGGAGTTGATTCCAGGACTTCCCCCCACCCCCAACCGACTGCCAAGGATACCAAAATATGCAGATGATCAAGTCCGTTATATAAATAAAATGGCATATTTTGCATTTAACCTACACACATCCTCCTATAAACTTTAAATCATCTCTACATTAACTATAATACCTAACACAGTGTAAATGCTATGCAGATAGAATGTAAATAGTTGCCAGAGCATGGCCAATTTAAGCTTTGTTTTCTGGAACTTTCTGGAATTTTTTTCTCATCCATATGAAGTGCCAACCTTACTGTGTGTGCTCGCACATGTACTCGCTTTCCCTGCTTAGGTTTTCTGTGTAATAAACTTGGTGCCTAAATGCCTAAGTAACATATGCTCAGGCTTCCCTGGTAGCAAAGACAGTAAAAGCATCTGTCTACAATGCTGGAGACCCGGGTTCGATCCCTGGGTCAGGAAGATCCCCTGGAGAAGGAAATGGCAACACACTCCAGTACTCTTGCTGGAAAATCCCATGGACAGAGGAGGCTGGTAGGCTACAGTCCATGGGATCGCAAAGAGTCAGACACAACTAGTCGACTTTACCACTAACATATGCTCCGTCATGTTTGACTCTTTGCAACCCTTTGGACTGTAGCCCACCAGGCTCCTCTGTCCATGGAATTTTCCAGGCAAGAATACTGGAGTGGGTTGCCATTTCTTACTCCAGGATATCTTTCCTGACCCAGGAATCGAACCCACATCTCCTGCGTCTCCTGCATCGCAGGCAGATTCTTCACCATCTGAGCCATCAGGAAGCTTATCAAAGAAAGAGCATAGCTATCCCATGCTGATTTATCTAACAGATACATAAACTTCCTTATTTCAATGTTCCTCTCACATTCCAAAATGACTATATCCAAAACTGAACTTCTGATCTTCTCACCCTTCTCTGCTACTACTCCTACTCCCCCTACCTTCCACTATGTTATACCAAATCGTCAGTTGTGTTCAGTTCCTCAGTAGTGTCTGACTCTGCGACCCCATGAACTGCAGCATGCCAGGCCTCCCTGTTCATCACCAACTCCCAGAGTCTACCCAAACCCATGTCCATCAAGTCAGTGACGCCATTCAGTCACCTCATCCTCTGTCGTCCTCTTGTTCTCCTGACCCCAATCCTTCCCAGCATTAGGGTCTTTTCCAATGAGTCAACTCTTTGTCTGAGGTGACCAAAGTATTGGAGTTTCAACTTCAACATCAGTCCTTCCAATGAACACCCAGGACTGATCTCCTTTAGGATGGACTGGTTGGATCTCCTTGCAGTCCAAGGGACTCTCAAGAGTCCTTTCATTCTCGTATTTTATTTTCATTCTCGTACCAAATCCTGCTCCTCTTCTAATCTACATTTAAGTCAAGAGAAAGGACAGAAGTAAGTAAGAATGGTAGTGAAGTTTTAGCCAAATGGACAGAATTGAGAGCTGGATCAAAACTAAAATTGATAGAACCTGATGGCTTTGATCCAGCTCTCAATTCTGTCCATTTGGCTAAAACTCCACTGCCATTCTTACTTCCCTCCTTTCTCTTGACTAACAGAAGCTCATTCCTTATGTCTCCAACCACGTTTCCTGTCTGTAATTTCTCCTCTCCACTATAGGAGTGTACTCTAAACACATATTTGAAACATGTCACTACCTGGGCTAAAATCCCAATGGCTTTTCATTTCCTTTAGAAGAAAGTCCAAAGTCTTTAGCATAGTGTATAATCCATATATTGATCCTTATCATTCCATCCTAATCTCTCATCATTCCATTCCTTGTACTCTAATCTCCAATTGGCTGAACTACTTTTCACTTCATGTGTTTTTTTTTTTGCTACTTCCTACTTATTTCTGGCCACATCTTTGATAATTCTTCCTCCTGAAGATTTTCCTCAGTCTCTAAAAGTCTGGCCCAGGTTATCCTTCTCTTCTGGCATCAGATCGTATCTGCTTTCTAAGTTTACACCTCATCATTATACCCACTTGTTGAAATAAGTTTCCCAGGAGACCAAAACTTCTCAGAAGTTGAGGACATTGTCATTGTTCACTGATACATCCCTAATTCCTAGCCCTGTATCAGTTACACAGCAATGCAAAATAAACTGTGATGGTATTGAATTTTACAGTGTTCTCATCCCACAGTTGGAGGACAGTATGGTTCAGTTATTTCCAAATAATCTATTGCCTTCATTTTAAAATTCCATATGGCTATCAATCAATCAATTTATCTACCTAGCTATAGAATGAGAGGGGCTTCCCTGATAGCTCAGTTGGTAAAGAATCCACCTGCTATGCAGGAGACCCTGGTTTGATTGCTCGGTTGGGAAGATCCACTGGAGAAGGGAAAAAGCTACCACTGCCTACTGCAGTCAGGGTTCTAACATCCATTATGACCATAATGGAGTATCACCATCCTCTACAGCCCTAGTTAGCCATATTTCTTTCTGTTTCTGAGCTGTGGTTACCAAAATACAAGACTGAGTATGTTCCAAGAGGCTGTTAATCAGGGATAATCAGATATCACTCTTCATCCACTTCATAAAGTAGAGAGATTTTGGTGGTAGTAGTAATAACAGTTAATTATATAACCTTGGCTATAATAAAATATTGACTCTATACCAAAATGAAAGAAGTTTCTTAAGCTGTGTTTCCTAAAAACCACTGCTATGAAAAATTATAATCATATATCATTAAAATATATATGGAATGAATGAATATATATGTAATGTTAAACATCCTAAAAATCAGATATTTAGGTGTGATTAAATGCCTCTTGAAATTACGTAATACTTGGTATGAGATAACAAAACAAAATGTGATCTCTGTGTGCATATATAATGACTGTTTACCACGATCTGAGGAAACAGAGAACAGCAATGTAGTATGCTATCACTTATTACACATTTTTGCTCTTCCTTTCCCTAAAAAAAATTAAATAATCCAAATCAAGCACAACTGTTGATATGTTATTTTCCTCATATTGCACATATGGAATTTAGTATAAAGAAGATAAATGCTATTCCGAAAACATTCTATGAAATCTCTCTCTTCTTCATTCTTTCTGGAGTTATTCCTCCACTTATCTCCACTAGCATATTGAGCACCTACTGACCTAGGGAGTTCATCTTTCAGTGTCTTATCTTTTTGCCTCTTTATGCTGTTCATGGGGTTCTCAAGGCAAGAATACTGAAGTGGTTTGCCATTCCCTTCTCCAGTGGACCATGTTTTGTCAGAACTCTCCACTATGACCCGTCCATCTTTGGTGGCCCTACACAGCATGGCTCATAGTTTCATTGATCAGTTTGGTTAGTTTCCTGTGATTGTGGTTTTCATGATAAGAGGTTTATGGAGGCTTCCTGATGAGAGAGACTGACTGAGGGGGAAATTGCATCTTGTTCTGATGGGCAGGGCCATGCTCAGTAAACCTTTAATCCAATTTTCTGCTGATAGGCGGGGCTGAGCTCCCTCCCTGTTGTTTCACCTGAGGTCAAATTATGGTGTACATAATTAAGATAATGGCAACCTCCTTCAAAAGGTCCCATAGAGGCACTGACTTACTCAGTGTCCCCCACCCTGCAGCAGGCCACAGTCTACCCATGTCCTCTGCTGAAGACTCCTGAACACTCACGAGCAAGTCTGGGTCAGTCTCTTGTGGAGTCACTGCTCCTTTCTCCTGAGTTCTGGTGCACAAAAGGTTCTGTTTGTGCCCTCCAAGAGTCTATTTCCCAGTCCTATGAAAGTTCTGGCAGCAGGGTTAAAAGCAAAAGAGTTCCAGAGAAACATCTACTTCTGCTTTACTGACTATGCCAAAGCCTTTGACTGTGTGGATCACAACAAACTGTAAAATTCTACAAGAGATAGGAGTACCAGATCACCTGACCTGTCTCCTGAGAAATCTGTATGCAGGTCAAGAAGCAACAGGTAGAACTGGACATTGTACAGCAAGCTGGTTCCAAATGGGGAAAGGAGTATGTTCGGGCTGTATATTATGATCCTGCTTATTTAACTTATATGTAGAGTGTATCATGCGAAATGCCAGGCAGGATGAAGCACAAGCTGGAATCAAGATTGCTGAGAGAAATATCAATAGCCTCAGATATGCAGATGACACTACCCTTAGGGCAGAAAGTAAAGAAGAACTAAAGAGCCTCTGATTAAAGTGAAACAGGAGAGCAAAAAAGTTGGCTTAAAACTCAACATTCAGAAAACCAAGATCATGAATCCAGTCCCATCACTTCATGGCAAACAGATGGGGAGACAATGGGAACAGTGAGAGACTTTATTTTTTTGGACTGCAAAACCACTGCAGATGGTTACTGCAGCCATGAAATGAAAAGAAACTAGTTTCTTGGAAGAAAAGCTATGACCAACCTAGACAGCATATTAAAAAGAAGAGACATTACTTTGTCAACAAAGGTCCATCTCGTCAACGCTATGGTTTTTCCATGTATGGATGTGAGAGTTGGACTATAAAGAAATCTGAGTGCCGAAGAATTGATGCTTTTGAACTGTGGTGTTGGGAAAGACTCTTAAGAGTCCTACTGGACAGCAAGGAAATCCAACCAGTCAATCCTAAAGGTAATCAATCCTGAACATTCATTGGAAGGACTGATGCTGAAGCTGAAACTACTATACTTTGGCCACCTGATGTGAAGAACTGACTTATTGGAAAAGACCCTAATGCTGGGAAAGATTGAAGGCAGGAGGAGAAGAGGGACAATAGAGGCTGAGGTGGTTGGATGGCATCACCAACTCAATGGACATGAGTTTGAGTAAGCTCCGGGTGTTGGTAATGAACAGGGAAGTCTGCGTGCTGCAGTCCATGGGGTTGCAAAGAGTCAGACACGACTGAGCAACTGAACTGAACTAATATAGTATATCATCATTTCAGGACATCTAAATAAAATTCTTTTTCTTTGGAAAAACATAAAAAAGTTATTTTTATGTTTTGGAAAAACATATAAGTTATTTCTTGAATAGCTCATTATAGGTACTGCACATGATATTTTCAGTAAAGTGTCAAGTAAACATGTTAGAACAGACACATCAAATACACAAAATTACTAGGTAGTATGTATAGATGCTATCAACCTTTTTGATTGACTCATATTTTATTTACTCTGCATTTAGTTACCAAAGCTGCAAGCTTAATAGCTCTGTTTATAAAAACAAAGCTAGGCAAGCTGAATGCTAAGAACAAATATATGTGAACTCATTTTTTAACTTGTGGATGCATGCACACACATCTTTTTATTATCAGCATGCTCCCAAATTAAAATTGTTACCACATGCTAAGTAAACTTTTTCAGATGTTCAACAAAGGAGATCAAAAGAGATTTCATCATATATTTTTAGATCTTTGACCAGTCAAACATATAGGAACAGAGACATGTCAAAACATCAAGTAATCAAAGGTACAACAACTTGGAAATTTTCAGTTCAGTGAAACTCACGAAGAGTAGCTTAGTGTGCTTTCATACTTTCCTTACTGACTCCTTACAGGCAAAGCTTTTCATGGAAACTTATTTAGTATTATACCTATTTGAAGCTAAGACTTGAGTAAGGACTAAAAGGAAGATAAGAATATAGATAAGCTTGGAAAAGCAGTTTAGCTTTACAGGCAGGTAGAAAATCACAAAACAAAATGTGCAGGTGGAAAGTAACATGTTGTATGGGGCCATGAGATAATTAACCTGGACAATTTTCTATTGGAGGTATGAGACTGATAAACTGATGACCATTTTTAGAATTCTCTTGGCCTGTCCCAAATTCTCTGTTAAACCTCTTTTGTAGTTAGAGAAAGTCTAAGAGATGTGTAGGATATATTCTCTGGCAGATAAAAAAACACATCAATTTTATTATATGTTCCATTCTTTCCTCACTGAGTTTTGAGGAAAGATATAGTTTCTATATCGAAACCTATTTCCTACTCTAGTTTCAGAAACAGCCATTTTATTCCACCAGTTTTTTTTAATTTTCTTTACTTTATTGTGTTGGTTTTGCCATGCAATGACATGAAACCACCATGGGTTTACATATGCTCCCCCTCCAGAACCCCCCTCTCTCCTCCCTCCTGATTCCCTCCCCCTGGGACATCTCGGTGCACCAGCCCCAAGCATCAACCCTGGGCTGGCGATTGATTTCACATATGATAATTAACATGTTTCAATGCCATTCTCCCATATCATCCCACCCTTGCCCTCTTCCACAGAGTCCACGAGTCTGTTCTATACATCTGCGTTCCTTTTGCTGTCTCTCATGCAGGGTTCTAGTTACCCTCTTTCTAAATTCCATATATATGCATTAGTATACTGTATTGTTGTTTTTCCTTCTGGCTTACTTCACTCTGGATAATAGGCTCCAGTTCCGTCCACCTGAGTAGAACTGCTTCAAATGAATTCTTTTTTAATGCTGAGTAATATTCCATTGTGTATATGTACCACAGCTTTCTTATCCATTCATCAGTTGATGGGCATCAAAAAGTGGGCCAAAGAACTAAACAGACATTTCTCCAAAGAAGACATAAAAATGGCTAACAAACACATGAAAAGATGCTCAACATCACTCATTATCAGAGAAATGCAAATCAAAACCACAATGAAGTACCACTTTACACCAGTCAGAATGGCTGCAATCCAAAAATCTACAAGCAATAAATGCTGGAGAGGATGTGGAGAAAAGGGAATCCTCTTACACTGTTGGTGGGAATGCAAACTAGTACAGCCACTAGGGAAAACAGTGTGGAGATTCCTTAAAAAACTGCAAATAGTCCTGCCAGATGACCCAGCAATCCCACTGCTGGGCATACACACCGAGGAAACCAGAATTGAAAGAGACACGTGTACCCCAATGTTCATCGCCACCAGTTTTGAATCTTTGTTTCTCTGACTCCTAACTGGATTCTGATTGTTTTTTCTCTAATCTTCTGGATTTCCTCCACTCTCAGCACTGATGATCATATTACCATTTCTCCAATTTAAGCCTTTCTTGGCCTAACCCTTTCCTTGCTGGGACCCTACCACCAATGGCAGGCTCTCCTAATACCACATATTGGCTGCTATTTCTCACTGTTTTGAAACTCTTATTCAAAATCACACTTATGTTCTGCTCAACAATGCACCCTTGTCATATTTTTTCCTTGTTAAGCCTATCTTTTTAGTAATAATTTTATTTACTCATTTATTTTTTGGCTGTGCTGGGTCTTCATGCTGTGTGGGCTTTTCTCTAGCTGTGGCAAGGAGCGGGGGTGTACTACTCTCTAGTATCTCATTGTGTTGGCTTCTCTTGTTGCTGAGCCCAGACCCTAGGTTGCATGGGCTTCAGTAGTTGTGGCATGAGAGTTCAGGAGCTATGGTTCCAGGGCTCTAATGCACAGACTCAATAGTTGTAGCACAAGAGCTTAGTAGCTCCGCAGCATGTGGGATCTTCCCAGATCGGGGATTGAACCTGTGTCTCCTGCACTGGAAGGTAGCCTCTTTACTACTGAGCTGCCAAGGAAGTCTGAGAAGCCGATCTTGATCCTGAGTCATAGTCATCCTAACATGTCAAGTAGTGGTGCCAATTCATCCTCGTACTTTCCTAGAGTGCCTCATCAAACACAGTCTCCTGTTTAGTAATTGGTTCTAAAGTTGGAAGTCTGGACAGATGTTTTGTGAACAGTGTAAACATGCCATTGACGTTCCAAAAGGATTTTATGATGACATTACTAACAGCTGACATTATCAGTTCTCATTATCCTCAGAGTTGATTATATTTCATTTATATTTTTTAATACATTTTTAATTCTGCAGTATTTCTGAGACAAAAATAGATTTAGAAAGCAATGCAGAAACAAATAACAGAAGCAAAAAGATAGCTAAGTCCTTTGATCAGTGGATATTATGATACTATTTGGATTTTTTTTTTAACTCTTAGAAAATATTTGCCTAAATATGAAAGATAAAAAAAAGGTAATGAACACATGTAATGAGTTGGCACTGGAAAGTAAGCTTAAAATGAGGCTGCAGTAAAAAGGGATCCTCAAAAAGCTATCTTCCCTGAACCTCAGAATAGGATAACTTACCCCTAATTGTAATAAAAAAAAATTGTATTGGACTCATGTAATGATGGTATAATAAAGGTATTAAAAAGTGAATTTGACCTAGAATAAAAGTTGAGAAAATTCTAATAGGGGAAATATTACATAGTTCGTGAACAGAGTGAATACTGATTATCTTAATCCTCTATGCTTCATCATAGACTGAATGCCCCACCATTTCGGGTATGTAAACACAGAGTACATTATTTTACTCAGTTGAAAACAAACTTAAGAGTACTTACTACTGTGAAACATGGAATGGCTAAAACATCCCCAATTCACACGACGTTTTGGGCTCATAAATTATAGATCCAGAAGTTATTATTAAAGAAAGTAAGAGACTTTTCCAATGTATTCATCCTAAAAGTTCATTGCTATAATTGGCATGGAAAAACCTCTGGATAGCGTAAAGTAATGCTTAACAGTTCTTTTATCATTGCTGAAAATTTATTCAGGATATCATTAATTATGAAATAGTTTTATAATTCTCTAAATATAAGATTAAAATAGAGGATATTCTGTCCAGCTTTTTAATCTTAAAACTACTATAGTATCAGATACATTCAATGTTTCATTATGTAAAAGTTTGTATCAAAAACAATCAGGTGTAAAAAAATCTAAAATTTCAGTGCTATTTCTTTATTGTAATTTTCTTTAAAACTTATCCTGATTCTGCCACTAACAAAATGCATACAGACAAAATGACAGTGCTGTATTTAGTAACAACTGTTTGAATTGAAGAAAAATCGCTGTAACTACACTGTATAAAATATAAACGCCAAACAATTGGCCACTTGTAGATAATCAGGAAACAAATCTGGAAGGATTTTAAGTATTATAAACATAATATGGTATTACAATCCACAAGCTACCTGCTTACAAAATGACTATTTTAACTAATTAGTATTTCTCCAGATAAATATAACAAATAGGAATGAAATAAGTTTGAAAATGAAATTCCAGCAAGCAATTTACTAACAGACATTCTGGAAAGATTTGGTAGTACATTTACATATATATATATATATATATACAGGAAAAGGAAACGCTTCCTGTAGGTTTGTGATGAATATTTCAGGGTTTGAGATGATTGTAGTAATCAGTGTATTCACTTTTTAGTGTGATAATATTGGACCACTTTTATAAGAGATTTTCCCATGCTGAATTTGTTCCCTAAAGAGGCCTCATAAACGTCGTTTTTCCAAACAGAAGGCAATTTTTCTGGCCATTATTTCCGTTTCTTTGCAATTAAAATCAGATGGTTTAACAGGCCAACAGTTACACCAGGAAGAGATTTTCATAAGAGGCATAGCAGTTTTACAGGCAATGAGGGGTGTATCTGCTGGATTCAAAAGAATTTGTTACATAATTTCTCTACGTAATTTCCTACAAAAGTATATTTTCCATACCTAACCAATTCTACCATCTCTTCCTGAAGACTGTACATTTTATGGGAGTGATACTTGCAGTGATACTCTGCTATTTGTGATACTAGATGAAAGAACATAAAAATAAAGAGCTTTCTAAGCTATAACCATCCAAGTTTAAAAATAAGTGCAAACTACAAATTAAGATCTTTACTACAGGAAGAAGCATGTTGTTGAATACTTCCTAGTCCTTGGAAGGCAACACAGAACCTAAATATCTCTTTACTAAGTTATAGAAAGAATACTCCAAATATATAAATAAGATATGTCTAAAGAATTGGACAGGCTCATCAAATGATCTGGTACAAAAACAAAACAAAAAACCACTAGATCACAATTCAGAGATATGTCTTCCTTTTCTTAATTAAACTTACTTAATTTTAATTTATCAAATAAGTGATTTCAACACCACAGAAGACTTTAGGGAAAAGATGTTATAGAAGGAAACCATGAATTTCACCATCCTCATTGTCATCATTGGATTATACTCTTAAAAGCATTCTAAAAACTGCTTTCAAGTTTATTTATTTATTTTTAAGGTACAATGTGTTTATAAATAGGCACATCACACATGTTTTTATCTTGTAGATATGTAAGCTGAAGTATAGAATAGGTATATAATCTTTTTATGATGACTTGACCAAGGACACATAGCTAGTAAATATTCTGAATAAAAACTACATGAAATAAAATTGCTTTCTCTTCATGTTGGGCCTTGTCTCATAGTTCAGTCAGTAAAGAATCTGTCTGAAATGCAGGAGACCTGGGTTTGATTCCTGGGTCGGGAAGATCCTTTGTAGAAGGAAATAGCAACCCATTCCAGTATTCTTGCCTGGAGAATCCCATCGACAGAGGAGCCTGGCAGGCTACAGTCCGTGGGGTTGCAAGAGTTGGACACAGCTTAGCGACTAAACCACCACCACCATCACTTCATATTAGAAGCATTTATATTGTACCTATATTGAAAAGGAGTAATCTCTGATCTTTGCATTACTCAGTTCTATTAGGAGAAATTATTCCATTATAAACAGAGCAGGTAGATAGAGCCCCTGGTGGCTCAGAGGTTAAAGCGTCTGCTTGCAGTGCGGGGGACCTGGGTTTGATCCCTGGGTTGGGAAGATTCCCCTGGAGAAGGAAATGGCAACCCAATCCAGTACTCTTGTCTGGAAAATTCCACGGACTGAGGAGCCTGATAGGCTACAGTCCATGGGGTCACAAAGAGCCAGACACAGCTGAGCGACTTTACCTTACTTTTAGACAGAGCAGGGGCATGCGCAAGAGATGCATGTGACTTTAAATTCCCATCTTTTCCCTTCGTATCTACATATCTCTTCAAAGCTAATCAAGACACTTGACTCTAAACTTCTTCACCTGCATGCTGGAAGTAACCCCTCTCTTTCCCTTCCCCATAGAGCTACTGGGAAAATTAAATGAGATATATACGACAAGGGCTCAGGGCAATGTCTAGAACTAACAACATGCACACAAGAAACATTTGTTCCTTTCCTGCCAAATGTTGTACTATTCTATCGGTTCGGTTCGGCTCAATTCAGTTACACAGTCGTGTCCGACTCTTTGCGACCCCATGAGCTGCAGCATGCCAGGCCTCCTGTCCACAACAGGGCATTTACTGGTATACTATTACCAGTTACCTAATGTTACACCCAGGGAAAATTGTATACAGTTGTTATTCTTGAGGAAATTTTCATCATTAAGAATTAAACTTTTCAAACAGAAAATAATATACTGAACTTATAAAAGTGAGGCACCCATCACTTCTATTATAGAATGTCAGACTTGAGAGAATATAAAGTATCCTAGATTATTCACTTTCTGCTAGCTATTTTCTGCTAAGAATTCTAGTTTCAAATAGCAAGTGATTTTTAAATCTTTTTCTACACACCATTATCTGAAGACCATGTGTCTCGTCTTCTCTTTGAGGTATTTCCATGAAACACATTGAATTCACTTCTTCCTCATGTTTCCCCTCTAAGCCAGGCAACAGTGGCTGTCGAAGCATGATGAGTGACAATATTGGAACAGGTCAGCCAGTGGATTCAACGATGACTCAAGAAACTAGCAACACATATGGCTTGTTTTGCAGAAAACTAAATGACGATAATAAGAAAGAAGGCTAAGTCTGTACAATCAAGGAAAGTCTCAATGCTGTATCTTGAGAGTGATGACCTCTTAAATGTGCATGTGTATTTCAAAAGATTAAAAACTGTACAGTGACATTATGTGTTGCAAAGTGTACTTAGATGGTTTTCCTTCTACATAAGAACCATGTACACCAAAACCCTATGCTGTAAAGTTTTGTGTCTCTAAGAGCACACTAAACCATTCTCCTTCAAAGCCCATGTTCTTCAGATTTCCTTGAAGTCAACCCCCATAGCACTTTGAAATACTCTTTCAAAACTAATACATATTTCCATGCTTATTATGACAGTTAGATTTGGTAAACATGCTGAACTATTACTTGGAGACTTTTGCTTATTTTTCAGACTTTCTACTATTGATTCTGTTTTAATCCTGAGAATTATTAGAAATGATATATTAAGCATAGATCTGATCTTCTCCCTCAAACATATGATAGATTTATTAACAGATATATTCTTATATTAAAAAAGAGGCTAAGCTAGTCATTTCTCAAGCATTTTAGCTTAGGTTTCTTCTTTCTTCCACTCAAACATCTTCTGTGTATTCAACATAATTAAGGAAAACCACAACAGTTGTTTTCTGCCAGTGGGAATGTTTCAAAAACCATTACTTCAGAGTGGTTTCCTTTCTTCTCCCCTCCTTTTTTTTTTTTTTTGGCAAAGGAGTCTTTTATTAAACCCACTGTACCTCTCAATCATTTCTCCTGCCGTCTATTTTTTAATAATACTGAGGGGAAAAAAGTTCTGTGGAAGATTTTTTTTTTCATTGATGAATAGTGTAGAATCTAGCAATTGGATGAGAAACTGAGTATCTGTTCCTTGACTCAACTCATGAGAGCAAAAGCAAAAAGAGAAAACTCTCAGGATTTGGCAACAAACTTTTCCTCTGGACTTATTCCATTGGCTTGTGGCACAACTGTTGTACATCTATTAAGAGTTCCAATGTCTACTGGTTGGGTTCATCTGCTTTGGGCATTTCCCTTTTAAGCTTAGCACTTGTTGGGCTTATAAGAGCTCCTTGAAGGTTCAGTTTTAAAAATCTCTTTTAGTTACAAGAGCTCCTTCTGCTTGTTCCTTTATACAGCTTCCTGTTTGTGCCTGTTTATTAAACGCCCTTTTCCAAGTAACCATTGACTGCTGGAACTTTTACAGGACTCATAATGATTCATTTGATCTTCAGATGCTTGGAAAGAATCACTATTGGTCCTATCCTTATTTCTACCACTTGAAAGCCTGTCAGCCCAATTAACACATTCCCAGTCATCCTGCACTACTAGGGTTTTCTTAGGAAAGTTCATACCAAATCAAGAAAAAGTTAGAATTGATGTACATATTTGTCTTTCTTGATATTTACCATGTTGAGAAATATATCTGCCAGATTTCTTGTGACTAATTTAGTCTCCCTGCCCCCTTCTGTGTCTTAATGACACAAACCACATGAGAAAGTCACTAAGAAACGTGGAATTGGAAATCTCTCCTTAAAATGTATATTCAAATTACTTATACATAAATAATTGTCAGTTAACCATATTTAAAACTATTAGGTATATAATTTTTATCAAGAATCTATTTTTGATAAATAAGTGTATCTCTTCTAATTCTAAATTTAGCTGTGAGATCACCATTAGTGATTCTTTTCATAATCACTATAGTAATCATAATCACTATCCAAATATGAACATACTATAGGATTTGAGAAAAAATTAATTTTGATAACATTCATTATAGCACCTTTCTTTAGAGCAAATAACTAGGTCTATTGGGAAAAAAATACACCAAATTAGATAATAATAAGCAAACTCTCAGTGATACTATTTAACATTATGATATTTCATTCATATCATTTCTCATGAACAACAAACATTTATTTCCCACAATTTTAGGTGATAGGAAGTAAAAGGTCATGGTGCTGGCAAATTTCTTGTTTATTAAGGGCCTACTTCCTTGCTGATCACATATACTATTTTAAACCTGAAGTTTGTGCTTTCTGTATTTTGAAGTGTACCCAAAAGATATAACACAGTTTGATCTATCAATCAGTATATAAATTAAATAATAAAGTATATAACATATATATGTGTAGTATAGGATAATCACATGTAATTTAGCCAGTGGTATACTTCAGCTACAATTTATAATTATAGAGTTTAATAATATTTTACTTCTAAAGGATTTATAAAATAAATTTTTAAAATTTGTTATCTTTAGTTTTGAAGCTTTTTATAGCTGACCCTAATCCCAAATGAGACCATGTGAATCATCAGCAAAAGTTACTAGCAGGAAGTGGTGTCTAAATTGATAACTGACAGGTGAAAGGAGAGATACTGGAATGGGAGGTGGTTAAAGTGTTTCAAGATGAGGATGAAGAATGTGCAAAATGGGAGGACAGAATATGATCTGTTTTAGTACAAAAGCAGTATTTGGAAAAGTAATTAGTGTTTGTGGATGTGGGAAGAATGTTTCAAGAGATTAGGCAGTAGATATAAATAAGGGACAGATTAAGTGGGACTTATGTGCCATATTAATGTGTCTGTATTTGCAGAATTGAGAACCCCTTAAAGATTTGATCTGTTTGTCTTAAGCAGGGGAGCTATATAACCTGATTTACATTACAGAACCAATTTCAGCAGAAGCTATGCAGAATTCTATTCTAGTGACACCGTTATTCTTGTAAAGCAAAACAATGTGAAAACTCACAACATCGAGAATGAATTTCAACATTTTTATACTAAAAGATATGGACGTGATATTATAAATTTTTACAATATTTACTTTCAATTAGAAATTTATATGTGCATGATTTCTAAGATGGTATCCTAGTATACGGTATTCTTGCTGTTGTTTTTGTTCAGTCATTAAGTCACGCCCAATTCTTTGTGACTCTATGGACTGCAGAACTCCAGGCTACTCTGCCCTACACTGTGTCCAGAGTCTGCTCAGATTCACATCATTTGAGT
Organism: Antilocapra americana; assembly: GCA_007570785.1. NCBI lineage: Eukaryota > Metazoa > Chordata > Mammalia > Artiodactyla > Antilocapridae > Antilocapra > Antilocapra americana. The sequence continues at coordinate 3,473,808 of ML664170.1, read as the reverse complement.
TGCTGATGCTACCTGTCTTATCCTCTGAGGCCCCCTTCTCCTTTTGCTTTCAATCTTTCCCACCATCAGGGCCTTTTCCAATGAGTTGGCATTTCACATCAAGTGACCAAAGTATTAGAGTGTCAGCTTCAGCATCAGTTTTTTCAATCAATGTTGGAAGTTCTACTAAATGTGGTAGTTTTACAAAGTGAAAAAAATGAATTGCTGATTAATATAGTACTTTATAGTTATTAAAAGCTTTTCACCTATTCACTTAATGATTTACATCTTCTAGAATAGGACAATGAAGTATTTTGAAAAGCAATGGAAGGTCTTTCTATATGGAGAAGGAAATTAATAGGATATTTCATTTATTTTTCCAAGAGTTTCTCACAGAGCAGTCTATAGGAGAAATGTACAAAGAGGAGTAGGATCAAGAATTCTGTAATGTTAAAGAGAAAAAAAGAAATTGTACTCAAAATGGATTAAAGATCTAAATGTAAGACCAGAAACTGTAAAACTCTTGGAGGAAAATATAGGCAGAACCCTCTCTAACATAAATCACAGCAAGATCCTCTATGGTCCACCTCCTAGAGTAATGGAAATAAAACCAAAAATAAATAATGGACCTAATGAACTTAAAAATAAATGAACTTAAAAAGCTTTGGCACAATGAAGGAAACTATCAGTTTTCTTGATTCCAGCTTGTGCTTCTTCCAGCCCAACGTTTCTCATGATATACTCTGCAAATAAGTTAAATAAGCAGGGTGACAATATACAGCCTTGACACACTCCTTTCCCTTTTTGGAACCAGTCTGTTGTTCCATGTCCATTTCTAACTTTTGCTTCCTGACCTGAATACAGGTTTCTCAAGAGACAGGTCAGATGGCCTGGTATTTCCGTCTTTTTCAGAATTTTCCAGTTTATTGTGATCCACACAGTCAAAGGCTTTGGAATAGTCAGTAAAGCAGAAATAGATGTTTTTCTGGAACTCTCTTGCTTTTTCGATGATGCAGCAGATGTTGGCAATTTGATCTCTAGTTCCTCTGCCTTTTCTAAAACCAGCTTGAACATCTGAAAGTTCACGGTTCATGTATTGCTGAAGCCTGGCTTGGAGAATTTTGAGCATTACTTTACTAGCGTGTGAGATGAGTGTAATTGTGAGACAATTTGAGCATTCTTTGGCATTGCCTTTCTTTGGGATAGGAATGTAAACCGACCTTTTCCAGTCTTGTGGCCATTGCTGAGTTTTCCAAATTTGCTGGCATATTGAAACACTTTCACAGGACCATCTTTGAGGATTTGAAATAGCTAACTGGAATTCCATCACCTCCATTAGCTTTGTTCATTGTGATGCTTCCTAAGGACCACTTGACTTCACATTCCAGGATGTCTGGCTCTAGGTGAATGATCACACGATTGTGGTTATCTGAGTCATGAAGATCATTTTTGTATAGTTTTTCTGTGTATTCTTGCCACCTCTTCTTAATATCTTCTGCTTCTGTTAGGTCCATACCATTTCTGTCCTTTATTTTGCCCATCTTTGCATGAAATGTTCCCTTGGTATTGCTAATTTTCTTCAAGAGATCTCTAGTCTTTCCCATTCTATTGTTTTCCTCTATTTCTTTTCATTGATCACTGAGGAAGGCTTTCTTATCTCTCCTTGCTACTCTTTGGTACTCTGAATTCAGTTGAGTATTTCTTTCCTTTTCTCCCTTGCTTTTGATTCTCTTCTTTTCACAACCATTTCTAAGGCCTTTTCAGACAGCCATGTTGATGCTTTGCATTTCTTTTTCTTGGTGATCATCTTGATCACTGCCTCCTGTACAACGTCACAAACCTCTGTCCATAGTTCTTCAGGCACTCTGTCTATCAGATCTAACCCCTTGAATCTATTTGTGATTTCCACTGTATAATCGTAAGGGATTTGATTTAGGTCATACCTGAATGGTCTAGTGATTTTCCCTACTTTCTTCAATTTAAGTCTGAATTTGTTAGTAAGGAGTTCTGAGCCACAGTCAGCTCCAGATCTTGTTTTTGCTGACTGTATAGAGCTTCTCCATCTTTGGCTGCAAAGAATATAATCAATCTGAATTTGGTGTTGGCCATTTGGTGATGTCCATATGTAGAGTCTTCTATTGTGTTATTGGGAGAGAGTGTTTGCTATGATCAGTGTATTCTCTTGTCAAAACTGTTAGCCTCTGACCTGCTTCATTTTTTTACTACAAGGCACAATTTTCCTGTTACTCCAGGTATCTTTTGACTTTCTACTTTTGTGTTCCAGTCCACTATAATGGAGAAGAAGGAAATGGCAACCCACTCCAGTATTCTTGCCTGGAGAATCCCAGGGACAGAGAGAGAAGCATGGTGGGCTACTGTCTATGGGGTTGCACAGGGTTGGACATGACTGAAGTGACTTAGCAGCAGCAGCAGCTGCTATAATGGAAAGGCTATCTCCTTTTTGGGTGTTAGTTCTAGAAGGTCTTGTAGGTCTTCATATAACCATTTAAATTCAGCTTCTTCAGCATAACTGGCCGGGGCATAGACTTGGATTACCGTGATATTGAATGGTTTGCCTTGGAAACAAACAGAGATCGTTCTGTCATTTTTGAGATTTCATTCAAGTACTACATCTTGGACTCTTTTGTTGACTAAGATGCTACTCGATTTCTTTAAGGGATTATTGCCCAGTAGTAGACATAATGGTCATCTGAGTTAAACTCACCCATTCCATTCCATTTTAGTTCACTGATTCCTAAAACACTGATGTTCACTCTTGCCATCTCCTGTTTGACCACTTCCAATTTGCCTTGATTCAAGGACCGAATATTCCAAGTTCCTATGCAATATTGTTCTTTACAGCATCAGACTTTATACTTCCATCACCAGTCACATCCACAACTGGGTGTGGTTTTTGCTTTGGCTCCTTCTCTATATTCTTTCTGGATCAAGATGATCACCAAGAAAAAGAAATGCAAAAAATCAACATGGCTGTCTGAAAAGGCCTTAGAAATGGTTGTGAAAAGAAGAGAATCAAAAGCAAAGGAGAAAAGGAAAGAAATACTCAACTGAATTCAGAGTACCAAAGAGTAGCAAGGAGAGATAAGAAAGCCTTCCTCAGTGATCAATGAAAAGAAATAGAGGAAAACAATAGAATGGGAAAGACTAGAGATCTCTTTCTCAACTGATCTCCAGAATAGCATTTAAACATATATATTACCATATGTAAAATAGATGACCAGTGCAAATTCAATGCATGAAGCAGGGCACCCAAAGATGTCTCTCTGGGCCAACACAGAGGGATGAGGTTGGGAGGGAGGTGGGAGCAGGGTTCAGGATGGTGGGACACATGTACACCCATGGCTGATTCGTGTCAATGTACGGCAAAAGCCACTACAATACTAAAATAAATAAGTTAATTTTTAAAAAAGACATGAGAGAAAGAAGAAATTATAAAATTTTATAAATATAGAAATTGGTTTTCTCTTAAGAAAACAATATTTTTAGGTTTAATCAATATCGTAGAGAAACCAAGTGATATTTTTCGTATTTTGAACTTTTATTTTGGTCCTTTTATTAACCCAAGGTATTTCCCAAAGAAACTAAAAAGCTGTGTGGAGTAAGAGATAACATAGGAAACTGACTTTCAGGGCAAAAGGAATTTCCCTCCCATAGGCGAATGAACCTTTGTTATTCTTTTCCCTTTCAGTGAAAAAATGTTGCCATATTTAATTGAAACTAAAATGCCATCCACTGCAAAATTTACTCAGATTTCAGAGTTGTTAAATGTGAATAAAAGATGGCATTACAAGTGATGAAAAACACTTAAGTGACAGAAAAGATTAAGTTACTATGGATTTTTCTTAAATTCTTGTCAGAATCAAAGCAACAATGAAGAGTTTGCTGTATACAAAGAAAGCTTATGAGAACATATTGGAACACTCTTTTAAGGTCTAATTTCAACATTTATATGCACATACAGTACACTCATGTGTATTTGCACATGTGTGTAAAGACTAAGTTCCAAAGGGAGAATAAATGTGAAAAAGAAAAAGGTGGAAAATAGGAAAATAGGTCATTATAGAGTTGGCATGCCATACTACAAAATGAAAATAAGCCACGGCATTATTAGTATTAAACTCCAATAAACATTTGCTAAGATCCTGTAAACATATTAACAAGATTTGTCATTACAGTTCTCTATCCAGTAACTGAGAGAACAGCAGTGAATAATGATACTTTCATGATGTAAGAACTAAAACTTGTCCATTTTCCTCTTGAGGATTTTATGAGTGTTTATTAAGAAATAGTAAACACTGTAATAAGAAAAAGTAATTTTTTCTACAAAGTAATTTATTTCAAAGGCTATTACATGGTTTTCATCTCCCCTTACCCCAAATCTGAATTCTTCTTCTTGACTAATGATAGGGTTAAAACCATCCAAAATTAGTGCTGTAATGTATATTTTAAATGTTATGCCTAGCTAAAGCCAACATCACAGAAATAATGATGGGTTAAAAAATAAAGTACAAACATTTTAAAATTAAATTGTAACAATAACCAAAGCAGAGAAATGTAAACGCCATCGCCTCAACGACTTTAAAATACATTGTTAAAAAAAAAATCCCAATCTTAAAAACAGGTTTCATAATTCAGCACTCATGTTACAAGCAACTGTCCCAGGTTGGAGAGAGATGTAGGAAATTTTGGACCTAAAAATGTAAGACATATGGTCTTGATTGCCTTTCGCAGCTACGTTAAGAGTTCAGTGTAAAGAAAAGCTTTCCAAACGCCAGCTTGCAAACTAGGTTTTTATGTGAAACTCTAATAAAACAGCAGCAGATGTTTCTATGCTATTAATTTGTTTGGGACATTTTTGGCTGGTTCATTCCAAATCAACTGTTATCCCTTGTCCAACAACTGCAGCATTCATTTCTTTTTTACACATGGAGAAAGAGAGAAGAAGGAAGCTTTTCCTTGGAATAGATATTGCATCAATTTGCTGTATTCATGGGAAAGTGAATGCTAGCACTTCTGCATTTTTCTTTTTCTAAATGTCCTTAGAAACTGATAAAAACTAGTTTTTACTTTTTAATTTTTTGAAACTATTAGGTGATACAGTAGGGGTTCACTCTAATAAGGAAATGCAGACTCATGGAACAAATCTTGACTAATTTACCTCTGAAATCTGCTTATATTACTGTACATGACTGATACGTTTATTCTGGTCCTGATTTATATGACAAAAAGATCATCACCTTATACATGCTCACACCACCAGAGCCAATTCATTTCCATTCCCCTTCTCTCACTTTGTAGTCCATTTTTGCCGCCACAAAGATCTTAACAGATTGCCTTTTATTGGATGTAGTATATCTTTTGTTGATTTTTACTAAGACAGTGAACATGCTTTACCTTCAGAAAGAAAACAAACGTGATTTTCAAAATTAAAGCCTTTCTTTAACTCAGTCACTTTCCCAGGTATGTGTTAATCAAATTTTCCTGGCCAAAGTGGGAGGAAACAATAGATACAGCTGATTCCTTCCAGTGGGGTCAAATGCGTTCACTCTAACCAGTTTTCCTTTGTAACTGGGCTACTGAGAATTCATTTTTCAGGATCATTCTCAGTCCATACAGATTATTAATATCTTTCAAGATTATACAGTAATACTTAATGGGATTTAGATAGAAGCCCTAAAGCCTATTACTCTATGAAATTACTCAGGCTGCTGGCTAAAGTGCCAAAATGATTTGGATTTCAGTTTTGTTTCTAAAACAAATGTAATAAAGTATCATTAACAAATTCAACTACAGTTGGTTCAAGTTCAAAAAGTCTGCACATTTCTAGTGTAATTAGAGACAAGAAAGTTTTAAAGCCCTAATGGAATTTTCTATAATTCTCTCCTTAATTGGAAAACGTTTGCTACTTGGAAGTATTTCCAGGATATACTAGCCAACTAACAAAACAAAGTACCTCATAAGGCTCTTTTTCCCTATGTGTCTGCTCTGATCTTTTGACACTGTAGCTGCCCTTCAGGGCCTGTGGGAAAAGCTGAATCCTACAATATCTCTCAACTGCCCTGAGGATAGAATCCATGCTTTTGGGTAATGAGCATCTTTCTGATCTGGCTCTTCTCCTGTTCAACTCTCCACTTCATCTGCTGCCACTCTGACCTCCCTCGCCACCCTATCCTCCAGGCTGACTGAACTAATTTCAGCTCCTAAACTAGTTACCACCTCTCCAGCCACTGTTGAGTCTAATATATTATTTCTTGGGCTTCCCAGCTGGTGTCCTGGTAAAGAATCTGCCTGCCAATGCAAGAGATGGGGGTTCAATCCCAAGTCAAGAAAATCCCCTGGAGAAAAAAATAGCAACTCACTCCAGTATTCTTGTTTGGGATATCCCATGGACAGAGGAGCCTGGTGGACTCTCTACTCTATGGGGTCGCAAAAGAGTTGGACATGACTTAGCAACTAAACAACACATTATTTCTTACATCCCAAGGTCTTAACAATCCTACTCTATGTTGCATCAGTCTCAAATTAGATCTTTTCTTCACCTATAAATGTTTCTTAATTCCTTCTATCCAACAGCATCCACCTGCCCATCAGTCCTGCTCCCAACATAACACAGGAGGAATCTCATTTGTATTTGCTCACTTAAAACAGTCTTTATTTTTGTAAGAGCAGAATATATTGCACTTGTCAATCTCACCCAAGTTTTAATGTTATCATAAAATCTTCTTTTCTGAGCATAGTACCTGAATTTTAGAAGCCATCTGACAATTCACTTAGAACTGAACACTCCTTAGGATCACATTAGCATGGATTTTGTCATATGCAGATCATGTAGCTGCATTTCTTGATTCTGCTCATCCTATTAAATCAGGCATGGATTTTCCAAACTTGCCCCAAACCAAGCTTCTGCTCTGAAGCCTCTTCTAACCCTCCTACCAAACCATCTTTCTCCTACACTCATCACTGACTCAAAAACTCTCTCATTATCCTATCGCAGAGAAAAAGCCAAAATAACAATGACCTACAAGACTTTGTCTATATCATTTACTTTCCCTATTATTTCTCTCACTTCTTTAACATACTTCTACCTACTTGCTCTGTCCCAATCACTCTGGTGTCCTAGTAATTCCTTAAATGCCTTGGACTTTTGCAGTTACTCTTCCTTCTGTATGGGTAATGGACACCTAAAAGCTTGTTCCTTCAGTTTCTTCAGATTCTTTGTCAAATGACAATTATTCAGGGAGGCCTATCCTGGTCCCCTTATTTAAAACTAAATGAATACCCTCACATTTGGCATTTTCTTTGCACTCTTTCTGCTTTATTTTTATTGTTCAACATCTAACAAACCATACAATTTACTTATTTATATTACTTACTGTTTATCCTCCCTTTGGTACTGCAAATACCATGAAAACAGGGATTTGAAACAGAATTTGTTTTGGTTTTTGTCACCTCAGCACCTGTAATAGTGCTTGCCGTTAAGGCAATACTAAATTAATATTTAATTGAATAATATTTGACAAATATTGGGTTGGCCAAAAAGTTCGCATAACATGGAAAAACCCAAACAAACTTTTGGCCAACCCTTTATAATAAAAGTGAAGTACATATTTGTATTTCTAAGCATACCTAACTATTCTAAAGTAAACTAAAATCCTGACCATGATCATTGCTTTTACTTGTACTTTTGTAGCTATTCACATTGAATTGAAAAACTAGTAAACACAAAATGTTAACAGCTTACACCTAATATACAAAATTATTTTTACATATTTTTGTGGTTTTATAAAAATTGATAGAAGAATTTCAATAAAAAATTTTCTTTAGGTCTCAGAAAAAATATAAACTATGAACTGTTCCAGGTTACTTAACAAAAACTAAAACACACAGCTATTTTGTTAATCATTATATGATTCAATCTTTAGGAAAATAAAACCTTGGTCAAATTTAAACAATCAGGAATAAAATAGTTTTAATTCCAAATATTATTCATCTAGAAATTTTAAATACACACACACACACACACTAACCCAGCACACATCACATTTTGATAACAAAATAAAAACTGAATGTCTTCAAAGTCATAAAATTTGAAATTCACATCATCTCTGAGCTGAAAGCTCATGTTTATAAAACATCTGTCAAGTTTAAAATCATTTCTTGATTTTGCTGGTTTTTACAAGGGATAAATACATAAATTCAAATGTGTCTTTATTCACCTGGACCAAAAATGTACATATGCAGCCCTAGCTTAAAAGTTAGTTTATTTTTACACCAAAACATTAGAATACTGTATTCCCAGATAATCTCAAATCAATTAAATAAAATCCTAAGAAAAATTCCGTTTAACCAAAGTATATATTTTTGTTAACCATATTAAAAAACAAACATATATAATATTATGTAAACAAGTGCCTTCATTTCCAAGGTTACACAGTAGGTAGATCAGAGATCTCAACCCAAGCAGTCTGACTTTGGTGCTCATTCTTAATCAGGTCTCATTCTTAATTATGCCTCTTGATAGCACTGGCCTAAGACTATTAACATACATTTCTGCTCTCACTTCTGTCATAATAGCTACCATTAATAGTAGCTACCACTTACTGAATGTCCAATACAGGCAAAACTTACTTAAGTTCTAAGTAAGCTCTAACTTACTAACTACTTAGGTGTTGTACTGTTGAGTTGTTTCAGAGAAGAGATCTCTCTCCTTCCCTCCCTCCTCCCTTTCTTCCTTCCTCCCTTCCCTCTCTCCCTTCCGCTTACATCCTTTCATTCATTCATATTTAGGTAAATGTTCCATTCCTCCCAAATCCTAGACTCACTGGCTTATGAGGCTGTTCAGTTAAGTCTATGTCAATTTTCTTATTGGTAAATTATGAGTGAATATTTCTGAGATGAATATTTAAAATGTGGTGCAAAGTCCCTTAGGCATAGTTATTCCTACTACTGACAGACCTTTTAATTCTTTATCAATTCATGGAAAATGTGGTTTTATGACACTTTTTGCCTTCAATTTTTGAGAACAGAAATAATTTCTGAAACATAAAAATATACGAAATCATGTCAAATCACTAACAATCTAGAAATTCAAGGTTGTTTCATCATTATGAAACTCTCTGCATCAATAGATAAGATGGGTAAAAACACAGATGACATACTCAACCTATTCAGGAAAATCATTTCATACAATTCAAACTCACTCATGAAAAAAAAACTCAGAAAATTAAAAACATATTATATATTGAAATTTTAGAGCAAATATTATTATTAATAGAAAAATATTATGAGCAGTTCTTGAATCAGGAATAGGACAGGGAAGCTTAATAATCTCATTCCCATTCAACATTGTTCAAGAGTTCCTAAAAAACAAAGTTAGAGAATTTCAATCTCTATTTGTCATAGATAATTTCAGTGACCATAGTTCCTACCACCATGGTTCCTAACTAGAACCATATACCTAGAATCTGGAAAATGAGGTAAAAATTAAGGAGTCCAGGATGGACCTTGAAGATCTACAAAGGTGAGACTGTCTGCTTTTGGACTTATTTTATATCACATCCCAAAGTCTTGAATAATTTAGCATGGAAGGAATAGCCCCTCAGGTTTCAATTAAAACATCGCTACTTAAAAGCTGTGAGAAGAACTTCCAAATAAAACCACTTCAAGAGCTAGTTAGCACCCAGAAAAGGTAAGAATGAATGAGTCCATCCGCATCACCACCGTTGACAAAACTTTCCTATCCGAACTCCCTCAGTCTAATACAGAAAAGGTTTGAGTAAATCACAGAGGCCCTAGACTGCCCAGACTGTCAGATGGTGTTTAAGTGGTGGACTCCACTTTGGAGTTTAGCAGGCCAGGGCTCTGTAGGGTTTAGGGCAGAGATGACCGAGGTTCCTAAAGTTCCACAGCCTGATGCTCTTGGGGTGGCATCCTTCACTCACCACACTGCTGTGAGGTCCCTACAACCTCTGACTCCTTCTGTCTCCAAGGGGCTGAAGCTGCCAATGATGGCCTCACCATGGCAGCCCTGGATGCCTGGATTTAGATTTCCGGCAGGATCCGGCTCCTCTTAGCAGGGAAGCCATGACCGGTCCCCACATCTGAAAGTCTGGCAGTCAATACCCTAGAGGACCAGGTGTAAGAGACAGTCTAGGTGCTGCTGGGAACACGGTGGTTGGTACTTGAATGACCTAGAGCATTTTTGCATGTTTCTTAACCATTTGGGTTTCAGCTGCCAGCCTGTTCAACTTTCTTGCCCACTTTTGATTGAACTGTTTGCTACCACTACTCTGCAATATTTAATTTACATTTCAATGTATATTAAATGTAATATCTGAGCATCCGTGAGAGCTCAGTTGGTAAAGAATCTGCTTGCAATGCAGGAGACTGCTGTTAGATTCCCGGGTCAGGAAGATCCGCTGGAGAAGGGATAGGCTACCCACTCCAGTATTCTTGGGCTTCCCTTGCAGCTCAGCTGGTAAAGAATCCACCTGCAATGCAGGAGACCTGGGTTGGATCCTTGGGTAGGGAAGATTCCCGTGGAAAAGGGAAAGGTTACCTATTCCAGTATTCTGGCCTGGAGAATTTCATGGACTGTATAGTCCATGGGGTAGCAAAGAGTCAGACAGGACTGAGAGATTTTCACTTTCAAATATAATATTTAGCATTTAAATATTGTATTTAATATATTTGACATATTTTTAATATTTATTTTTATTGTGAATGCTAATCCCTTTTCATATGAGTTATAAAGATCCCTTGATTCCTGTCATTTTTTTTTCCAATCTCTTCAAGGTGTCTATTTCGTAAACGGAAGATTCTAACTTTAATGACAAAGTTGGAAATATTTTTTCTTTATAATTAGTTCTGTTTATCTCCTGTTTATCTTTACTCAAAGTCATAAAACTTTATTCATATATTGTTTTATAGTATCTCTTTTTACATTTATGACTTTTATCTATCTGAAACATGACTTTGTAGAATGTGGAGTAAGTGCCTACACCTTTATATTTTTCCCCATATGAATAAATTTTTGTCTTGCACTTGTTACTGAAAAGATTATGTTTTCTTCCCAACTTTTATATCTGCTATGTCATAAATCAATTGCCATTTGCCTTTGGCTTTGTTTCTGAGCTTTTAATTGTGCCTGTTGATCTGTCTATACCAGTCTTCACTACTAGAGCCTTATGATAAGATTTTACATCTGATAGGATAAGACTTCTCATCTAATTCTTATTCTGAGACCTGTTCTAGTTATTTTTGATTCTTATTCTTACACAATTTTATATCAGCTTGTCAGCTCCCTCATGTACATACACTCACACACTCTTGCTGAGGTTTTAATGGAATTGAAAGAAAATAAACAAAACAGAATCATTACTTTCATTGAGGTAAAATGACTGTCAGCTAAGATCTACCATAGCTATTTATTGCCTGATAGGATTTTTGCAACTTTTTGAATCAGTACATTTTATCATATACTGATAACACTCTTATGGCAGAAAGCAAAGAACTAAAGAGCTTCTTGATGAAAGTGAAAGAAAAGAGTGAAAAAGTTGACTTAGAAATCAACATTCAAAAACTAAGATCATGGCTTCTGGTCCCATCACTTCATGGTAAACAATGGAAACAGTGAGAGACTTTACTTTGTTGGGGTGGGTGGATGGGCTCCACAAATAACTGCAGATAGTGACTGCAGCCATGAAATTAAAAGACACTCGCTCCTTGGAAGAAAAACTATGACCAACCTAGACAGCATATTAAAAAGTAGAGATGTTACTTTGCCAACAAAGGTCCATCTATTCAAAGCTATGGTTTTTCCAGTAGTCAAGTATGGATGTGAGTATTGGACTATAAAGAAAGTTGAGTGCCAAAGAATTTATGCTTTTGAAGTGTGGTGTTGGAAAAGACTCTTGAGAGTCCCATTGGACAGCAAGGAGATCCAACCAGTCCATCTCAAAGGAAATCAGTCCTGAATATTCATTGGAAGGACTGATACTGAAGCTGAAACTCCAACACTTTGGCCACCTGATGTGAAGAACTGATGCACTGGAAAAGACCCTGATGCTGGGCAAGACTGAAGGCGGGAGGAGAAGGGGATTGAAAGAGGGAAGAGAAGAGGATGAGATGGCTGGATGGCATCACTGACTTGATGGACATGAGTTTGAGCAAGCTTCGGGTGTTGGTGATGGACAGAGAAGCCTGGAGTGCTGCAGTTCATGGGGTCGCAAAGAGTCAGACCCGAATGAGCGGCTGAACTGAACTGAACATTCTATCATATCCGTGGCTCAGATGGTAAAGAATCATGCCTGCAATGCAGGAAAACTGGGTTTAATCCCTGGTTGGAAAGATCCCCTGGAGGAGTAAATGGGACCCCCACTCCAGTATTCTGGCCTGGAGAATTCCATGGACTGTATAATCCATGAAGTCGCAAAGGGTTGGACATGACTGAGCGACTTTCATACACACATGTCATCTCTATAAACAGTTCTTTATAATGGACCCGGGTTTCTGGAACAGAATTGAAAGAGTGTGATGTAATAAAAACAAATAGTGACCCAATTTGAGAGCTAAAGGATTTCTTAGTTAACCCACACTCAGCAGTTTCCTTATTTTCTGTCAGGTTGGGTTCACATACATATATAATTTTAATGTATGCATTTATCTATATGATTAGAGGCAAATTCTTTTATGATAGAGAACTATTTGCTCACTCAAATAACACTCTTTAGCATTTATATTTTACACTTTTGTTTCATACTTTCCAGTATTTTGAATCTCTGAGAAGATCACGATTAGGGAAAAATTAAATGTTTCATGCTTAACCATTCACGTTTATAATTCTATAACATAGATACCATCATCTCCGTTTTACACCTACAGAAATTGAATCTTGGAGAGGTTAGGTAACTTACCCAAGGACAATCAGCCTGTAAGTGGCAGGACCTGAATCGAAACCCAATTTTTTTCTTAAAGTAGACTGAATAAATGTTTGTCACATGTACAAAAATTAGTAATAAAATTCCAATTTTGAAGAGACAAACATGGATGCATTGTAAGTGATTACAGATGTATGATATTAATTGAGATTTTATTTACTTAAATCATTCATTGTTGATAGGTAGAGTCTGCACCAGACCTATGATCTCCATTTGGGAATTATTCCATTCAGCTGTGGCTTGATCTATGCATTGTTTCTCTTGCCAAGAACTGCAGCAGTCTGGGGAGCCTCTCATACTGGTCTGTAGCTATATTAAAACTGCTACAAATAACTGCTGAACAGAGTGTCTCTTATATCATTCAAACCAGAAGTTCAGTGGCAATCTGCCACCACAACCTCTTTCTGATTTGGTAGCTATAAAATTTGCTCTGGGATTCTTTCTTTCTTCTGAGGAAAAAAAAAAAAAATCCCCTTTCAGTCTCTCTTATGCACACACACACGCACACATACAATCTAAACTGCTATGTGATCTTTCCTGACTTAAAATATGATTCTAATTATAGTGAAATTTCATCTATCTGGCCAACAAATACCTAAGTTTCCCTTTTGGGGTGTACAAATTATAAAGCAAAATTTAATCTTTTTATCTAAAAATATCAATTAATGTATAGTAGACATTTCAAATTATGGAGAGGCATAGACAACTGGTCATATCTGCATTTTATAGTGTTTCTCTTTTATCCTATAACATCCCATCTGTAAAGTCATTTTATCTGTTCAGATGTGCCTATTCTTAACTTCATGTTTTTTCTCTAAATTGATAGTTTTTCACATGTAATAAGTTTTAGATACCAAGCTATGAACTAGTTAATATTATTTATAAATTAATTGTCAACAGATTCATAATAGCATGCCCTACCTCTTCCTCCCCAGCTCCCATAAGAGCACATAATGAGCATTTGGATTTGGCCCAGACAAATGAGGTTGCAGGATAATTTAATAGAATTGAATTAATTTCTACATAATTTAATTCCTTTCAACAAACTTTGACAGACATCTGTGGCTAGTCCAATACTCCAGGAACCTGGGTCCCTGTCCCTAGCACCAGAAGCAGGTCCCAAGATAAGGTTTTGAGTGCTACTGCCTTTAGAAGAATAGGAAATTTAGACAAAGAAGGAAAGAAAGCCAATATAGGATGCATCAATGAACAGAGGCCCACTGGAGCCCTCTAGGATATTATATGGAACACCCTTCAGAGATATTCCACCAGAGGCAAAAGTAGGATAAGTTATAATTACGCATCAAACCCCCTCTGGGGAATAAACTAATGTCTGGCGTTGGATGAGCGATAGTTCTGGACACGCTAATTCCCCCTAATTTCAGGGTACCTAGATGTAGTCAAACACAGGGCCAGAGAATGAGTCACAGGTGTTTTGAGAAGAAAGCCCTGTGCATATATGAAAGCACTGAGTACAGATATTTGAGTGGTAAACCAGTAGCATCCACTACAACATTCTTACACTGCACACAGGGAAAAATCTAGAGATTCTGTCTCTGTATTCCTAATTCTGTTGGTACCAGTTGCCCTGGATCAGCCAAATCCTCCAAGCACTTTCTGTACACAAAAACTGAACTGGGCATGGGAAAGACTAAGATATCAAAGACACAGTCCCTGTACGCCCAATGGGCTAGCAATGAGCTTTTATGATTCTATAATCTGGTGGAAGGGTTCTACATAAACTCTCTAAACTCAAAGAAGTTACATTTACACTTTGTAGACTACATGTTATGTATTTCACAATGGCGGTGGTTTAGTCATTAACTCATGTCTGAATCTTGCGACCCCACGGTCTATTGCCCGCCAGGCTCCTCTGTCTATGGGATTTCCCAAACAAGAATACTGGAGTGGGTTTCCATTTCCTTCTCCAGGAAATCTTTTCAACCCAGGAATTGAATCCAGGTCGCCTTCATTGCAGGCTGTTTCCTGCATTGCAGGCAGATTCTTTTACTGACTGAGCTACCAGGGAAGCCAATACATATCAGAATATGTCTTTCCCTGAAGAATGAAAATTTCCATAGGTTAAAAAAATTATATGTCTTCTTCATTCTGTTCCAATTTAACATCTACCTAAAATCAAAAGGAAGTCAATGGAAAAAAGAAAAAAAAGAGGAGGGCTCAAATGATTATGTCTTTTAAAAATGTAAATATTCTACAATGATTGACAATTAATATTTACAAATTTAGTTGAACATGCTTTATTCACACACAATAGTACATTTGTTAACAGTGACATATTTATCTGGCCTTTCCTCGTCCTAGGAAAAAACTATGTCAATTTTCCCTCAGACTGCCTTCCTATTCTGTCACACAAATTATTTCATGAAACATGAATCCAAATGTTCTGTTCTTTTTCAATTTCCTTCACCACAAATTCCAGAGTTCTGAACTTCATGGCTTTTCAGTAACAATTCAGTCTTTTTATTCTAATAGCAAAAATGCGATACTGCTGTCTTTAATCAAGCTACTTTGACATTCTTCAATAGCGAAGATTCAGCCTTTTTTGTCAAAGGGAAACTTTTAAAAATAATTACAATGATTTTAAATGGTTTTATTCTTGATGCATTTTCAGCTCTTGGGATCCTCATTATTACATTATTCCCATAAGTTTCTCCAATGCTTTTGCAGCTTACGTTTTCATGCTAATCACTATAAATACAGAAATGTCATATTTTAAAGGTTTCTCATTGGAAAAACAAATATACGTATAATATACAGAAAGTATCAAGAAATTTAAAACTATCTCTTGCTAACAAGATCTAAGAAAAAATTAAGTAGTAGGGAAAAAATACTGGACACATATCCTTATTAAGTAAGTCAAAGCAAGCAGGCTAACTCTAATCTGGTCATTTGTTAACAACAAACTGTAAATATCTCATATATATATATGGCAGAAAGACTATCTCTCCTTGTTTTAATTAATTAATTAATTAATTAATTCTTTTTTACATTATCGTGTTGGTTTTGCCATACATTGACATGAATCTACCATGGGTATACATGTGTTCCCCTTCCAGAATCCCCCTTACCTCCCTCCTGATTCCATCCCTCTGGGTCATCCCAGTGCACAAGCCCTGAGCACCCTGTATCATGCATCAAACCTGGGCTGGTGATTCATTTCACATATGATAATTTACATGTTTGGCAATAGAAATCTGCAAAAGGACATAAGATCTGGGCTCGCTGACAATTCCAGCCTCAGCTCACACTATTTCTCATAGTCCTCCACATCCCCTGTGGTCTTTGAACATGAATATCTTTCTCTTATCTTCAGATTTTTAAACTACCAGCATTCTCTTTAAGAGTACCCCTTATTTTCCTCACAAATTTTGTCGTAGTTTGCATGTGCGCATGTGTTTGTATACATAAACATATTCACAGTATGTATGGCTATGAATCTAGAAAGCATTTTTATTTCTTACAATATCAGGTATCCAACATCGTTCATAATTTATGATGACCCAATTAATATTAGACAATTAAATAAATGAGTAAATAAAAATTAATTTTTATCTAGCACTCTGGGATAAATGGAGATACATGTATAATTCATTGATATTAATGAGATATATGACTTGCTGAATTCCTTAAGGTTGTAGTATACTAGCTCTCTAAGAGTACAAACCAGAAATTTTTAATTTTTATTTCCTCGTTTCTAGAACAATGTTTGGTATACTGTAGGAACATAAAAAAGTTTGTTAAATTAAGTAAATCAAGGAGCATGTATGATAGTTTCCAAATTTTCATATTAGTCAATGGCAAGGAATATAACGGTCTGTGACTTGAGATAAATATTATCAGTGTTCTTTATCTTCCATTCTCTAAAAGCAACTATATTTGAATTTGAGATCTCTTTTACCTGTTTGATTAAATAAAGTCAACATAAAAATCTAGTTAGGAAGGATTGCTTGTGATTATTTGTATTATTCAAAATAGATTGTAAAATTTTTCCTGTGTTTAAACAAAATATATTTGTAATGATAAAGGGCAAATGTTAGCTTAAGATACCATTTGGAACTGTACTTTATAATGATGGAAGTCAGGATGTAATAGAGGACAGGATATAATAAAAGTTATGAGAAAACAAACTTGGAATAAAATAAACCTAGATTCAAGTCCTGATTTAGCTATCTAAAAGATTTATGATTTTGTGTAAATTATTTAGGGGTTTCCATGGTGGCTCAGTATTAAAGAATCCACCTGCTAATGCAGGAGACACAGATGCTTCAGGTTTGATCCCTCGGTCAGGAAGATCCCCTGGAGGAGGAAATGCAATCCACTTCAGTATTCTTGCCTAGAGAATCCCGGGGACAAGAAGCCTGGCTGACTACAGTCCATAAGGTCACAAAGAGTCAAACATGACTGAGCGTGCACTCACAAATTATTAGGCTCCCTAAAAGAAGAGTCCTTTTTATCATCCATTTATAAGAATGATAGTACCATTCATATTTTTGTAAGTATTGAAAGAGTCTAAATTAAGCAAGTAATGTAATAGTTACATGCCCACAGTAACTTCTTAACAAAGGACAGCTGCAAGAATGGTAAGTGCTTCCTTGGTGGCCCAGCAGTAAAGAATCCGCCTGCAATGCAGGAGACCTGGGTTCAAATCCTGGTTCGGGAAGATCCCCTGGGGGAGGAGATAACAACCCACTCCAGTATTCTTGCCTGGAGAATCCCATGAAGAGAGGAGCCTGGCAGATTACAGCACATAGGATTGCAAAGACTCGGACACTGATGAAGTGACTAAGTATGCACATATGCACAATAATACTAGTTATTATTATTATCAACTGTTGTTTTACTAGGAAACAGGTTTAAATTTCCTAATCTGCTATTTTATCCGCTTTATCTCTGCTCACCCCTCTATTGCCTAATACTTATTCTATCTCAGAAATTAGTTTCTATTCCTTCACAAAATTATTCTTTTCACCTAATTCTGTATCTAAGTTTTCCCACTCTCTCTTAATTTGTTTTCCCTCTAAATAGCACCTTTTCTGCATAAAACCCAAGTTAATCTCAGTTAAGATTATCATTCTAAAAAGACAAGCTTCTTCAAATACATATAGAATGTGTTAGCTACAAATAATCTTTGAATAGAAGTAAACATTGTATAATTTTTAAAAAGCTGACTCATATAGTTTCCATTCACATTTACAAAAGCATTTTTAAAACTTAAAAACTGTGAGCCTAATGGTAAGGACAAGAATATACAAAGAAAGCCAAACCAATTTGATGTCAGCAGAAAATACACCCTGTAGCAAAATGGTCTCTGGCCAGATAATATTACTCATCAAATAAGCCCTAGTTTAGAAGAGCTGAACTCAGAAAGAGAGTCTAGAAGTAACGCATGTAGAACTGAGTGGCTGATGACAAGTTAACCAAAATCTTCCTCATGAGATGAGAGAAAAATGTCCCAGGCCCAATAGAAGTCTATTCCAAGACAGCTACATATGTCTTTCTTCAAAGAGACAGCATTCATAAAGGCTTGGGCTATCATTTCCCTAGAAAACTAGGAGAGGCAAAATGCATTTTCTGTTGTTGACTTTTTTTCTGTCATTTAAGTGATGCTTATTATTATGATGATATTAATTAAAGGACAGAAAAAATATATATCATCATAAAAAAAGAGACTGGGTATGTGCACCCTTAGAAGGTGTCATTATTCACATAAAATGTTTAACAGAGGCCCTACTTGACAAAATGCATGTATCTGCACATCAGTCAAATTTCAAATTCAAGACACTGTAGCTTTATGTAAATCTGATTTGGATATCAATTGTAAAAGTGAAATTCTCTCTGGAAAAATCATCTCATACAAATTGTGCTGATACTGTTCAATCTCGGTGCTTAATTAAATCGGTCATATCCCAAAGATTTTTATAAAATAAAAGGAATGATGACTGCTGTTAAGATTCCAAAAAATGTGAGGTACCCACAAAGATCACTTTGCTGTAGTTCCTATTGGAAGAAAACATTCTCCATTCAAAAAACTAATGCCTGCTATCTAGGATATCTAAAACTCTCTGAGACAGCATGCCCACATCCCTGTTTGTAGTAGAGTCACAGAGCTATAATGTTTTCTGTTTTTCCTGGTAAATCCTAAGTCAGCTGTAATTCATGAAGGAAGCTGTTTAAGCCAAATTAAAATTTCCAGAAAGTGTATTATCTGACATAAAGAACTCTGCTTCAGTAATAGATTCAGAAGAAAAAAAAAAAAAAACTAGCTAGTTTCTCAACATTCTCCTTTAATCTCATGTAATCCTGCAAAGAACATACAACCCACATTATAGTCTGTACGCTAATCAGCATGTACTAGCATATTATTGCTTCAAAGAACATTTTGCTTATCGAATGATTACTGAAACATCTTTCTCAAAAGTTCTTTTAGCTCTGAAATTTGCCTCATTTTGAAGCCATAATATGCCAGGATTTTTTGATGGAAACGAACAGTTCCTAAGAAAAGGCAATACTTTTTATGACATTTTTAACATCTGTGGAAAACCTGAAGGTTGCAAGAGGTCAATCAGAGAGGCAGAAGCATATTCTAGGTAAGAGATGTATGTAAAAAGCACGTAAGAAGCTATAAATGGTGAAACATGATTGTGTAAGGAGTATTTCCTTTAGCAACAACTCTATCATCGTCAAGAGCTGAAATTGATGATGGAGGCCATTTGGAAACTGTATTTCTTGGACACAAATGCTCCACTGGATTATTTCAAGCAATATTGTGGAGGAAGAGGTAAAGGGAGAAAGATATACACAGTGAGCTGAAGGTCTACAACTCTTGCTTCAATCAAAGCAGTTCACTTGTAGCCCTCAGCTATGAAATCTTCATATACATACAACTAACACATTCAGACATTGTTTACTGACGCCTTTCAGTGGATTTTTATACTGTGGGCACCTTCACCTGAAGTAACAATGGTTAACATGATCTGGCAGCTGACATTTCGGATTTGGATTATGCATATACATATGTATATATATTTTTAGTTTTGCTTTGATTTTATGAAAAAAAAACAGAAAATTAATATGATGACTCTAGTAGTAAGCATTGATCTCAAATATAATTATAAATGTAAACTAAGAATGAAAGAAGAATTCATTTTAATTTCAACTGAATACTCCAATGGCTATGTTCCAGTAGATAGGAAAAGAATAAAAGAACATGTATGAAATTAAGGGAAAATATAGTCAAATATTTATTTAAACAGTAAGATATAATTAGAAATTACATGCTTTAGCCTTCTTGAACTAGAACCACATGTCTTACTATGTGCAAATCTATTATTCATTTTTTCCTTTGAGAATATAAGGCTTGTCTATTGTGCCACACTATGATATTTTATTTCTAAGATTTGAAAAACATTACAAACAACAAATCTATTTCAATCTCCTGAAGTAATTATTCAGATATCTGATACCCTCAAAATTAGAGACTAATCTAAGTTCATGTAACTGGTAAGTATCAGTGCTCTTTTTAATAGTTCACAAACTATATTTGTAGAATCATGTCTTTCTAGTGTGTATTAGTCAGGTTTCTCCAGAGAACAACAGAATGTGTGTGTGCGTGTGTGTATGTGTGTGGCAAGGAAGAAAGAAAGATTTTAAGAAACTGGCTCATGAAATTATGACAACTTGAAATCTACAGGGCAGGCCAGCATGCTGAAGACTCCGGGAAGAGCCAGTGGTGCAGGTTTCAGTCCAAAGGCAGTCTGGAGGCAGAATTCCCATTCCTTAAGGGACCTGAGTCTTTTTCTTTTAAGGTCATTAATTGACTGAATGAGTTAGTCATTTCTCATTATGGTGGGTAATCTGATTTATTCTAAGTCTACTGATTTAAAACTTAATCTCATCCAGAAAGTATCTTCACAGCAATGTCTAGATGGATGTCTGACAAAATATTTGTGTACTATGACCTAGTCAAGTTGACACAGGAAATTAACCATCTAATGGTGCTAAAGACTTGATTTAGGAAAAAATAAAACCATATGCTATTAACATTTTGATGTATCCCATCGAAAGGTTTAAATTAAAACACAAACTCTGTAGCTATGTTATTTTGCTTTGTAGTCACAGAATGTTAAATATGGAAAGCTGGAAGGCCAGTTCACGATCCAACAGCTAAAAACTCTGATTGCAATGTCAATTTTACTTATTTTTCTTCTCAGCATAAAATTCATTTTATGAAAGTTGTTTTTCACTGATGTTGCATTTTTCAGTTCCATGTTATGCATATTTAGTCTTCCAGAATATAGTTTTATTTTGTCTAAATGGCCAAATTTTTTAGCAAGCTTCAGAGAATTTCCAACAGGGTAAAATGATCAGTGGGACAGATTGCACTGCTAGAATACATTAATTTATTACTAGAGTCTTCATTTGAAAATGTGTTTAATGACCTAGGAAAACATTGCATGAATCCAAGCATAAGAACAATGATTTTCTCACAGACAAGTTTCATGCTACCATACTGACCCTAAAACAAATGTTTCCATCATTTACATGGAATAAAAAGATGCGTGTATAAATTTAATTACAAAGAAATTAAAATTTTATTTTGAATCTTAAAATACACTACCTCATGATTTTGATCACTTGGATACGTAAAACTCATGGGATATACTAACTTTAAAGGGATCTTAAAATATTTCCAAACTATACTCTTTATGTTTCAGATAAGCAAACTGTTGCCCTTGACAAAGGTCAAACAGCTTGTTAGGCATGAACCATGTTGGAACACTCTATGCCTTGTATTCTTTCTGCTATAATGCAAGGCTTCCTAGTGAGGAAAGTTCTTGATCCAAGATTACATTAAATCAAGTTTGTAGAAATATTACCTAGAAAAATCATGCAATCTGGCAGTCAACCAACTATCTAACTGTAGAAAAAGAACTTTCATATATTCTCACAATAAAATTTTTATGATGGAAACTGTAGAATGTTTCTCAGGGAACCACTTAGTAGATCATGGAACAGCATTAGGGAAAGTTTGACAGCACAAAAGTGGTTAAAACCAAGTGAACTGTAAAAAAAAAAAAAAAAAAAAATCACTCACTGGAAAAGACACTAATACCCTAGTGCTTTCAATAGTGCAATGAAAACATAACATTCAGCTTACATCTATAACATGCTGAATAACAAATCTGTAATTATATAATACACATTAAAATAACCTAGAACACTAACTGAAATAGAGGTGGGTCCTCAGTAAATACTTGATGGAGTGAAAACAGCTTTAAAGGATTACAGAGTTATGATAACACTGTTACTTTCTAGAAGGAAATGTAAATCCTCATATATCTGGAAAATCAAACAGACTAAAGACAGACTCATTAAATTTCATTGAGTAGACAGGTCAGGATTAATTCTATAAGCTTGGTTTTACACCTTTTTGCTTCTGGTCCATTTTTCTTACTTAAAAATATCTGCATAATAGATAATAAGAGCTAGACAATGTTTACATGCCACTCCCTGCAACTTGAAAAGAGATCTGTGATAACATGGATATGTCTGTGTCACCATGAGCTAATGATTTTCATCCCTACCATTTTCCTTGGGTGGCTTTTAGATTTGTTTTTGCTCTTACAAAAGACCATAAAGCTCCCTCTTGAGATAAGAAGAGGGTTGTAGATAAGAAGAGTTCTAACTTCCCCTTGGAGGGAGAGATTCTATTTAGAAGTTGACTGTGTGACTTGCTTCTATGTGTAAATAAGGGTGAGATAGTTACCTGAGTGAACATATTTTATGATGGAAATACAGGTTTATTAGTTATCATTAATGGAATGTTTGAGGACTGTATTTGTCTTTGAGTTTTAAAAACATTTTAGGGTTTTTTTTTTTTACATATACACACTACTATATATAAAATAGATAACTAATAACAACCTACTATATAGGTCAGGGAACTCTATTCAATACTCTGTCATGACCTATATGGGAGTCGATTCTTAAAAAAGAGTGGATATATGTATATGTGTAGCTGACTCACTTTGACATACACAAAAACTAACACATCATTGTAAGTCAACTACACTCCAACAAAAAAAATAAACATTTTAAGAAACGATTTGGAAAGGATGAATAGACATCAAGTTATGGGTAAATTTTCCAGTTTTCCCCCCAACTTACATAGCGATAGTATAGCTGCACAAAATAAAGGTGGCACATATCAAAGTGTGGACTTGATTAATCATCAGCCAATCTTCTTTAAAAATCTGAAAAGCAAATCCATCCATTGTGGCTAGAGACAAAGACCCAGTCATGTATCCGTCCCATTTTCCTTTCTTTGTATCTCATTTGCCCCTTGGTCTTCATTAAATGATTGAAAGGTCTGGTCCTACATTTTTCAGCATCACATTACATCAGAACAATGGCCCACTACCACTACCAGAAGATGCCTCCTAGTGTTACCAGCTCTACTAATGCTGCTGATTATATTAGTATATTTTGTGTTGACCTGAACACCAGATGCATGCTGTGTGCTCCTCTGCCAGAAGAAACCCTGAAATCGTAATTCATAATTTCACATTTAAAAAAGGAGACTCGGATGGAATCATTCTTTTCCTTAATAGGGAGAGCAGAAATAGAACTCATTTCTCATGAATATTCTGAAATACTTTCAGAATATAAATCTAGAAATAGACTTAGATAATGGCTGGGTTATTTACTGATGGAAATCACCCCACAACTCCTGCTCTGACAACCCCAGGTTATAATTTTAAAGTCACATTCATTGACATAGTGCTTCCCAAACACACGGGCAAATCTGATTATAAGCAATACTAATTACTTCTATTGTGTTGGCTCATCTTAAAAATAATACGAAATATCTTCTATACATATGTAGATGAGTGGACAAAAACATTCCACAAATAGTAGTTTGCAGGGTTTCTTTAAATTTTGAATGTAAACTGCTTGTAAGAGAGACAATTATATAAATTTACATCTATTTGCTTTTTCTCAGTGTTTCACAGGATATTTGCTAAATATCTAAAAAAAAAAAGCACACATTTTTCAACTTCATATAATACGCATACAGAAGAGATATCAGACTATCTTACCAATCAGGAAGCTATTAACAGGCAGTATTTTATTTTTTAATTAGCTTCATTGAGGTATAATTGACATGCTAAAAACTGGATATATTTAATGTATACAATTTGAAGAGTTTGGATATAGGCAAACATCCATAACATTATCACCACAATCAAGGTAGAAAACACATCCACCACCTTCAAACATTTCCTTCAGTCCCTTTGTTGTTGTCAGTATTTTCTCGCAGTAAGAACACTTAACATGAGATGGACTCTCTTAACAAGTTTTTAAGTGTATAATACGAAGTATTAACTACAGCGACTATGTTGTACAACAGATATTTAGAACTTACTCATCTTGCATAACTGAAACTTCATACCTGTTGAACAACTCTCCATTTTCCCCTCCTTCCAGACCCTGGCAGCCACCAATCTACTACTCCAATGAGTTTGACTATCTTAGTTTCTGCATGTAAATGGAAACATGCAACATTTTTCCTTCTGTGTATGTGCTTAGTCACTCAGTCATGTCCAACTTTTTGTGACCCCATAGACTGTAGCCCATCAAGCTCCTCTTATTTCACTTAGCATAATGTCCTTGAGAAACTCACCACTGAAAATCACTCATTAAATGTGCATGATATGTGATAGGGAGTAATGGAGGCAGGTGATGATAAATGAAACTACTCTGGCAAAATATTAATAATTCGTAAGGCTTAGTTGTGGATAAATGGGAAATAATTTCACTATTTTTCTACATTTGAGGTCATTCCAAATTTAAAAACAAAAAACCAAAAACCATTCACTGACCCTCATCCACCCTTCTATTCAGTTGAAATAGATTCATTTTTTCCCCAATTGGCTAGCTCATAGATAATTGAATGTGAGTGAATTTAATTCACTCACTAACCTTTCTCCACAGTCATTTTCCTCTACATTCAAAATATTTTCTTTGATTCATCCTTTGTTCTTTTGTGTAAACACAGATATTTATACAGGTGCATACTCTCCACCTTTAAAGAAGATCTCAGCCAAAATTACTGAGCAACAGAGACTTTGGTTTATCTTGCTCGTTCTTTTGCTTTATTTAGAGGAGGGCTAACCTCATTAACTATCAGACATCTGCTTCTGCTAACTAGCAATGCTTAAAGATAACTATTCATTCATGGTTTCACTCGCTTAGTCAACTCATGTTTTCTGAGTATGAACTACTGGCTAATATTGTGCTAAGAGCCAGGAACACAAAGAAAGTTGGACACAATCTCTGTCTTTACCATATAAAGCTGGGTAGCATATCATTAACAGACAAGTGTTTTGTTGTTTTTCAGTTGCTATGTTTTGTCCGTTTCTGCAACCCCATGGACCACAGCACTCCAGGCTTCCCTGTCCTTCACTATCTCCAGGAGTTTGTTTCAGAGAAGCCTGGTAAAAAACATTCTAGCATGAGGTAGAATATATGGGATGACTAGAGATGAGGCCACGGACCTAGCAGAAGCAAGCCAAAAGAGAGGTTTATGTCACATGTTAAGTATGCTGTTATATCCTGTGGGTAGTTAGACACTAAACGTTTAAACAAGTAAATGATGTAATCAGATTTCCATTCTAGATAGACCACAGTGACTACTCTATGGAAATAAGATTTCAAAGAGTTAATACCAAAAATGCTGTTATAATAGACCAGATTAGAAATCAAAAGGGCTTAAAGTGGGGCAGTGAAAAATAAGGATGAAGGAAAGGGTGAAAACTGTTCTAAAAGTTTGCTGATAATTAAGCAGTGTTTAATATTTAATTATATGTGAAAGACAAAATGGGAGTGCAGTGAGGAAAAACAAAGGATTGCTAGTGGCTTTTTAGATCAGTTGACCAGGTAAATGCCTATGTTAATAACTGCTAAAGAGAATACTGAAGGAAACAGATGTTTAATTATATTGATGATTTTAGTTTGGGATTTTCTTTTTTTTTTAGGATTGTTTTGTGTGATATGTGTGCACATGTCCAACTCTTTGCAACCCCCATGGACTGTAGCCCGCCAGGCTCCTCTGTTTATGGGGATTCTCCAGGCAAGAACACTGGAGTGAGTCGCCATGTCCTCCTCCAGGGGATCTTCCAAACCCAGGGATCAAATCCAGGGCTTCTGCCTGGGAGGCAGGTTCTTTACCATATGAGCCAACAGGGAAGCCCGTTTTGTGTGATAAGCAAAGTGAAAATACTTAGTGTTGGGACAGGCATACAGAGAATGTTTCATTCATGCTACCTATGATTTAGGTACTTATGCTAAATAAAAGAGGAGACAGTCCATAGAAACTTGCCAAAATTTTCCAAATTGTGATATCACTTGGGAGAGTCTGAAGGAACTCTGAGCCATATGTGATATGATTCTAAATAAGTTGAACAGAAAGAGCATGTAGAATAAAAACAAACATAGGAAGCTAAATAAAACAACAATCAACAGGCTACAATCTGAACTTTGGCAAACACCGGTTCTGGGTGAGTGGAGAGAAGGAATAACCAGCTTATATGAGAGGATGCAATTTCACAGAATCTAAGGAAATAATATTATGAAAGTGCAAAATAGAGTAGAGCAGTCCAGTAAGATGACCAAACATGACTGCTTCCTTATTACAAATAGAAGGATATTCATGAGCCAATTAACAAGAATTACAATGGAGTGATAATGATTGAAACCAGATTATAGCAGTTTTCACTGAGAATGGAAGGTTAATAACTAGACTTAATGAGGGTACACCAAGCTTTAAAAAAAAAAGCCCAAATAAAAGAAGAGAGAGAGAGAGCAGAGTGGGGAAGGAGAGAGAAACCGGATTGCTGTTGAGTTAGTGATTTTGGATGGGGAAGGCTTGGATATGTTTACAGAAGGTATTTAACAGGAAATGAGAGTTTGAAGGAGCAGAGGAAGGAATAATTTGATGGAGGGGGGCCAGAGGAAGTAGAAGATGAAATTGGTAGAAGAGGCAAATGAGTATACCAAAAAACACAAGTGAGATTTTCTATTTGGTTATTTGAAATACATCTCCAGTACGTCCACAGGCATACCAAGGTGCTTACACTACTTAATGATGAAACAAACAATTACTAACATGGAGACAAGCTAATTTCTTTAAGAAATACAAACCAACTGTTAAAAGGTAAAATATAATATCCTTATCCGGCCTTGAATAATTAATTATGTCTGAACTGGCAAATGGAGCTGAGCTAAGGAACTGGCCTAGTGGTCATTTGAAATAGCTGAATTCTTTCAAGTCAATGTTGGACTTAATTTTTAAAAATCTGCCCTGAGAATATTTTAAAGAGTTATACTTCCAGAACATTATAGCACTTTATAATGATCTGTTAGTACAAAGTAAGTTTTTTCTCTCCCACATTAATTATGGAAAGAAGTAGTTTTTCCTAAAATGTGAATGTTTTTGTATATAATACCATGACAGTTAACTCTAGAATAAAGCTTCTGTCCCCAGTAAAGCTTAAAAAACAATTCATTCAACTTGTTTTACTAGTGGGATTTATCCCTTTCAGACAGACTATTGTAACAGAGTAAAGCCAAAAGAAGAATCAATGCCTATTCTGTATTTATAAAGCAGATGTTTTTGTCATCCAGCATTTTCATTACTCATGGAACAGAAGCCTCCACTGGCATCATCCCCTGAAGTCCCACATTTCAAGAAACTGAAATGTTTTTTTCTCTAGTAATGTCATCACGAATTATGTATTTAATAATATTTTCCAAATGTTGCTTTATTTGGCTTTTCTAGATGAAACAAACGACCATCAATAGAAAAAAAAATAGAACCCCTCCCCCAAAATGTAACAAGATGAGTAGTGAAGACAAGAAAAACACTTAGAGATGAGATTTATAACTTGGTAGTCAAGATACCTGAACATGACATTTTTAAAAGACAGTGATTCAGTGCCATGGGTTTATAAGCAACATTATTAATGCCTTCAAATGAAAAAAAAAATCTAAGAAACTGCTATGACATAGTGGCCTATATTCTTCACATTACAATATTATCTGCTAAATTTCCTACAGGGAACACTTAAGATTGCACTACAAAGCAGTAATCTCCAAGTAAAAATCCTACCAAGAAATGATGCACCCATAGTTACAAAGACAATATGTCTGAGAAATTATATCAACTTACGAATTATAAATTCCCACATTTAACCGACTGGGAAATGTTCATTTCATTGTATTTCCAACTGCTATATTAATCTTCCACATCTCAATGTAACAAGACAGCCAAATTAAACATTTTTAAAGCTATAGTCATGTATTCAGGTTTTAAACCAAAAGTATTTCCATTGTAGAAAAGCAAAGCTGCGGCTGCTGCTGCTAAGTCGCTTCAGTCGTGTCCGACTCTGTGTGACCCCAGAGACGGCAGCCCACCAGGCTCCCCCATCCCTGGGATTCTCCAGTACTGGAGTGGGCTGCCAATGCCTTTTCCGAGAAAAACAATAGTCTAATTAAGTCTAATTAAGTATAATCTTAGGGATGACATTTTCCTTACTGTGTCTTGATACCTTTCTTAAGCACTTGAAAGAATATTTTAAACTACCTCACCTATTTCTGAATATTCATTGGAAGGAATGATTGCTGCATCTGAAACTCCAATACTCTGGCCACCTGATGTGAAGAACTGACTCATTTGAAAAGACCAGGATGCTGGGAAAGATTGAAGGTGGGAGGAGAAGGGGATGACAGAGGATGAGATGATTGGATGGGATCACCAACTCAATGAACATGAATCTGAGTAAGCTCAGGGAGTTGGTGATGGACAGGGAGGCCTGGCATGTTGCAGTCTGTAGGGTCGCAAAGAGTAGGACACAACTGAGCCAATGAGCTGAACTGAAGACCTATTTCTGAGGAGGAATTGAATCATTTCAATTGGATTAGGCCAAATTTACTTTAGAGAACTTCATTTCAGTTCAGTCGTTCAATCATGTCCAACTCTGCAACCCCATGAATTGCAGTATGCCAGGCTTCCTCGTCCATTACCAACTCTTGGAGTCGACCCAAACCCATGTCCATAGAGTTGGTGATGCCATCCAGCCATCTCATCCTCTGTCTTCCCCTTCTCCTCCTGCCCCAATCCTTGCCAGCATTAGAGTCTTTCCCAGTGAGTCACCTCTTCGCATGAGGTGGCCAAAGGACTGGAGTTTCAGCTTCAACATCAGTCCTTCCAAGGAACACCCAGGACTGATCTCCTTTAGGATGGACTGGGTGAATCTCCTTGTAGTCCAAGGGACTCTCAAGAGTCTTCTCCAACACCACAGTTCAAAAGCATTAATTCTTCAGCGCTCAGCTTTCTTCACTGTCCAACTTTCACATCCATTCATGACTACTGGAAGAACTTAGTGATGTATAAATCTAATAGCCTCCAAAAATAAAACACTCAATGAGGCCCAGATCAACTGATCCATTTTACTTCCAAATGTCAATGGAATATGTTCTATGATAGCTTATTGTAAACTAGTATTTGGAACTGCCCAAATTTCCATTTCACTAGTAAAGGAGAAGTTTGGTTCTCTTTCAGAGCTTTCCCCAAATCTCTTTATGAAATTTACAATTTAGGAATTCCTTTCTGCTCTGCTTAGTCTCTCAGTCGTGTCCGGCTCTTGGTGACCTCATGGACTGTAGCCCACCAAGCTCCTCTGTTCATGGAATTGTTCAGGCAAGAATACTAGTGTGGGTTACCAAGGCCTAGTGCAGGGGATCTTCTCAACCCAGGGATCAAACCCAGGTCTCCCACATTGCAGGTGGATTCTTTACTATCTGAGCCACTAGGAATTCCTTCAGAAAGCATGAAAAATGCTCACTCATATTTAACAGTTTCAATTGAAAACTATATAACAGGTAATTATTGACAATGGTCAATAATAACAAAAAAAATTGTAAAATAACCATTTGCTGATTGAGATTGGAGATAGTTATATTAGGGGATGAATTGGCCTGCCTGCCTTTATGATAATAAAGGAAAGCATCATACTCTTTCAAATGTTCTTTCTTTCCTCCCTACAACTGAATTGAAAGCAAAATTCTCCTTTTGATGTAAAAATGAGACAGAAGCATTTTATTCTTTTTATAACTTTCCCCTATCTATTGCTTTAGTGGCTTCCTGTACATTTTAGTGTGCTATGTTTTCATTTTTATTCAATTAAGATACTTTTGTGACTTGCTTTTTGATTTCTTCTTTAACACATTGGTTAATTATAAATATTCAGAAGCATTTTAAAACAACAATTTTAAATTGCCGGGTTCAAATTTAATAATTTTTAAGATTATTTTTTTATACCAAAATAAAGAAAGAGCCTGAGCATCTGTTGTGATCCATGGAGCAACAACGCAAAAAGAAGTCACTGTGGCATCCATGCACATTTCTGTCAATTTATTAAAGAATATACCCATCACATCTTAGGATCTAAATCTAAACACACTATTATTATATTGGGGAAAAAAAAGAGAAATGAAACAACATAAAATAGATATTATAAAGGAATTATAATTCACAAATGAATTGATATAGATGTTAGTAAATGAAATAGAACAATTAATAAATGTGGGTTTACCAATGTTCATCACAATTAAAAACATTTAATCTCAATAATTTGCCACATGTCTGTAATGTTGTTTATAATTCAACTCTTAATTTGAATATAGAAGCTTAGTAAAGAAAAAGTATTGGCAGTTTTATTGAAATAACAGGCAATTTTTATAAGTAAAAATTCCTAAATAATGGAGAAGCTGCTTAAAAATTTTCTTCTATGACACTGCCAAACAAATATTTTTTAAATATATATGTTCTGATTAGTAGAACAATGCTGAGAGAAGAAACACAGCTGTTGCTTAATATGATCTAAAATGGATATTTTTAATCTATTAAATCAACACCTAACATCACAATTAGTGATATACTACTATTAAATTCATAAGAAAAAAGCATTTATTTTACTTAAAAGTATCATTTTATGTTTTTCTGAATGTGCCATTTAATGCAATTTGACAGGAAAGAATATTTCAAGTACAGATTTGGGGAAATAAATGGCAAATCTATCACTGTTTTATGACATTACCATTTATGAGACAACCTAAAAAAAACTGGCTATTTACAAGAACATGTAACAAAGTTTTCAAACTAAATAGTGAAAACAATTTCTTTCCTATACATCAGTTGTCAGGAATACAGAGAAAATAATTAATTCATTATAGCTACCAAAAATATAAAATATACAAAAATAAAATTAACAAAAATTGCATAGTATCAGTAGGAAGCAATATATACATGCACACATATACATGTGTGCACATTCATACAAACACAAGCATGCCATTAAAGAGTAACAACAAACACCAGATAACTAGATGGAAAAACACATGCCATGCTGCAATAATGACATTACTACTGACTATAAAGAGAGCAAATCTGTCCAACTTATTAAACAAATGTTATTCAATTAAATTCCCAATTCTGCACATATACCTTAACATTTTCAGTATTTGATTTTTTCTTTAAAGATATATTAAAAATCCAAGTTAATTCAAGATAATTAATAGTAAAGAACACATGTATACATGTAAGGAAGCCTATTGTGATCATAAATTCAGCT
The DNA here is from genome assembly GCA_007570785.1 of Antilocapra americana. Lineage (NCBI taxonomy): Eukaryota > Metazoa > Chordata > Mammalia > Artiodactyla > Antilocapridae > Antilocapra > Antilocapra americana. The sequence continues at coordinate 3,442,157 of ML664170.1, read as the reverse complement.
CACACACTAATATCTTTTAATTCAAATTTTACAAATTTCAATTCATATTTGTAAGAATTTATAAATAAGCTAACCTTTCGATGCCCCCTTTTCATTGATTTCATACATGGCCACTGTGAAAGAAACTACCCCAAAACAAACTGTCTATCATAAGTAAAGGTCATGTTGACATTGACCACAATCTATGTGTACTTAAAAATCAATACATGCTCAACAGTTTTACTTAGCTCTCCTCCTTTTAGACTGCCATTTGATTCAACTACTTGCAAAAGCCGATCACCATTTTCAGTTCTTCCACTTAGACATAAGTCAAAAGAAACAACCAAAAAGAGAAGAGGATTCTCAACCTTATTCCCCAACCCATATTCTCCAAACATAGACACTTCTAGCACTCCCTTGACTAAGTCTAGATTTTGAAAGACAATGAGTACAGACTAGTGTCATACTTTCCTATTATTTCAAACTATGACCTTGTTTGATAAAGAAACAAGCAAAAACCAAAACAAACAAACACAAAATCTCCAGAGACCCTGAGAGATTTTCTTTGTGGGCATACCTTTTTCTGAAATCTACTCTTAGCTGAGAATCACAACCCAAGGTCTATTGATCTGAGTTGCTAAATTCTTCAGAAAATTTTAAAGAGTTAAAAGTTAAAGGGTCACTGCATTTCATTCTTACAGTTGTCTGATATTCAAATCTGTTTGGTTATGAGCCTTTTTGATCACCTGAACTTGTGTGTGTGTGTGTGTCTAATATTGGTGGCCTTCCTTAGTCCATGAACTTGTGTTGGTCTGCACTGAATATTCTTTTTTCAGTAACATTAATGAAGTATCATGATAAATATTCATTAGGATAGAAAAAATAATATTTAATAAGCAATTATTTTCTGAAACTAATTCTTTTAAAAATTATTAAAGCCCTTTCATTAGGAACAAGTTCTTGTTCATTCTAGCAACAACATGATTTTATCACCTTTAATCATATCCACTTCACATTAGATCTTCACAGACTGAAAATTCTAGTTCTGTCACTATGCCAGCATATGAAAACTGTTTCCTCCCTTGAACCACTTTAGTTTGCTCCCTTTGAACTAAATCTATTGCTTCGATCACACCCATCAACAACTAAAGTACAAAATGCCACCTCCTCTGTTGCCTCTCAGGCCATTTGCAGCTAAAAGGGCTTGAATGAATCACCCCCATGGATCATCTGTTTACATTTATTAAGATAACAGAGAACAAATGATAAGAAAAAAGTGTATTAGCAAAATGATAAATATGCTACCAGAAGCCACACAAGATATCAATGAAATGTCAGGAAGGCAATATGGGACTATGTCTTACCTGTCAAAAGTTATTTCCAAAATAAATGGACCTTAGGCAGCATGGCCAATGTGTTCATTTTGGCTGTCTTAATGATCAAAGCAAATCACTGCATGATTGATTCAGCAGTTTCAATCACAATGAGCACCAAAATGAATGGATTAGATGTTCAGCTGTCTTGATCATCTAAAGGAAACAGATATAGCCTCAGAGTTTTTTCTTAAAAAAAGCTGCTATAATATAGTGTAGCTGAAAGTGACTAAAACTGTGCCTTCGTATGGAACAGTCCATGGATTATAAATAGTCTACTGGTCATATTCATCCTCTATCAAATTATCTGACTCTGGATTTCATAACTGAATGTAATGATATAAAAAATGATCACTAACATTTATTGAAGACTTAATGTATGTCATGAATTAATTTAAGTGTTTCATAGGTCTTAATTAATTCATACTCACAATGATCCCCTGAGATGGGTATAATTATTACCTACATTTTAAAGATGAAGAAATCAACACATGAGGTCACACTTTTACTAAGTCATATACAGTTAACTGTGCAAAACTGCAAAGCTAGTAATTGAGTCACTCTACTTTAAAGCCTTAATCCCTCATAATATGACTAAAACACTTAACTGAAATAAATATCAAGCCATAAATTAATGTAGAAAGATAATTTCTATTTATATTGATGTAACTATAAGAATGTAAACCTTTTACTTCTAATAAATTATGAAAAGTGAATAAAGTATATATTATAGTTGATTTATAATGCCAATAAGGCAAGGTTATGTGTTAATACAATAACATACTAATAATACACAGTCAATTTCAGATAATCCAAGACAATGGGAGTAAGGGTCATAGATAAATCCAAATCATAGGTAACACTAAATTATATTTAACTTCAGATTATCAGAGCATGCATAAATTATAGCCAAGGTGTAGGAGAACCTAACAGTCACTCATCTCCCCAGCAGGCTTTGAAATTAGCAGCTTCTTACTGCTGACCACTTCAAGCTTAAAGGAGGTTCAGTCAAGTATTAGGGTTGTGTCCTATGGGAAACACAAAAGAACTCCTTCTTTCCTCAAGCAGAACAAAAGAAAGGTCTCTGCAGTATGCTGGCCATAATTAATCAGCTAAGGATCATGGGCAGGATTACTGACACTTGCCTCAACCCAATTATCTGATTTGACCATAAATGGAGTGGAAAGAATGACTGGAGAACAAATATATACCTTTGGAATAGGGAAGGCCTTTCTAACAACGTCGTAAAAGCCAGTCATAAAAGAAAAAAAAAATCAATAAAGCCAGTTACTTAAACACCAATTTTCTGTACTTCAAAACCACCATAGACAAAAATCAAAAGGTAAATGACAAACTGTGAAAATATTTGCAATTGCTATGACACATTACAGACAAGAGCCAATTTCCCTAATATGTAAAGAACTCACACACATCAGTAAGGAAAAGACAGACAAGAGAAACATGAAGAAGTATGTGATCAAATTGTTCATGCACAGACACATACAACACACATTATATAAATGGTTCCCAAGTAGATGAAATACTATTCCACATCATCCAGAAGGGAAAAATAAATTAAAGCTATTCTGATATATCAGATAGGCAAACACTTAACAACAAAAAATTAAAAATTGATTTTACACTATCAGTGAAATTTTCAGAGAAATGGGAACTAGTTTGCCTTACTGTTGGGACAATAACTTCTGCAAGTGGTGAGAAGAAAAATTAGGCAATGTCTAACAAAGTTACAGATTCATATACCTTTTGGCACAGTGACTTAATTCTAGGAATCTATCTTGCCGGTATTCACTGTAGCACTGTTTGCTGCAATAAATAGATTGGAAGCCATATAAATATATATTAGAAACGAATGAGATGAAGTATTATGCTACTCAGACAACTAAATACTACCCACATATAATAAAAAAAAGGAAGTTCCTTGTGCATTAGTATCAATATATATAACATGCTACCATGTGTATGAAAAGCATGCCTTTAATTTTCATACACTTAAAATTATTTTTGGATAAATGATCTCTGAAAGGATTCCACCCAAAACAAATAATTTGGAGGTTTCCTTGGAGACGAACTAGGAAATCAGGAAACTTTTACCATAGATTCTTCAGAAGATTTTTAACACTAAAATTGCAAATATCTTATCTAACAATTTATTTTAAAATAGCAATCTTATTTTCAGAACTGATAGTCAGTGCTTCATTCACTCCCTGATTAAGAGACTGAGACTCACCTTCCATGAGGCCATATTTAAATTCAAGATTTCTTTTCCAGTAATGCAGTACATCTCAGCAAAAGACTGTTACAGAGGAGTGAATCTTTTTTAAAAAACAGACTTTACTCAGTACTCTTGTTTTACATACTTGAACTCCCCAAAAGCTCTTTGGTGTCCCATTATTATATAAGTTATGCTTGTAGAGACAGCAGCATTTGGCATCACCTAGGGCAAATAAGTACCAGGTAAACACGTCTCAGAGAAATTATCTTTCAGTAATAGCTAATTTCTCCAAAATTATTGAAATAATAGCTACAAACAACATCCCTGTAGCTCAAATGGTAAAGAATCTGCCTGCAATGCAGCAGTTCAGGGTTTGATTCCTGGGTTGGGAAGATCCCCTGGAAAAGGGAATGGCAATTCACTCTAGTGTTCTTGCCTGGAGAAAAGCCTGGTGGGCTATAGTCCATGGGGTTGCAAAGAGTCAGACATGACTGAACGACACACACACACACACACACACAGAGTGATCTAGAAACAAATGGTATAATATAAAAGGAAGCCAACTTTCCTTGTTTTTCCCAGATCTATAGCAAAACAATTTTCGAAACTAAAGTTCAAAAAGAAACCCTTTGAAGGGAATAAAATGTATATGCAACAGAGAAATCATCAGGTGATGGGTCAGTGTAATAAATCATACTTTTAACAGACTGAGTGAAATGATACAAAATTAGTTGAATGAAAGCTGAGATCCTGATTTCACATTTCTGAAATAAATTCAGTCTCCTGTAGACAACTCAGTCTACTGATATAATCTTTAGCTTATCTATAAATCAGAGTATGTAGGGCTTACCTATGTGTGTGACCAAAAAGGGAAAAACAAAAAAAAAAAGCACAAAGAAGACTGTAAAGAGCTCAACTGAAATCACATTATACTAGTATCAGCATTTTGGGAAATAAATTGTGATCCTTCAATTTAGATTCATTACACTTCTTTAAACTGCTGTGTTTGTGTTCCCTTTCCATTTTAAAATTAACTCATCTTTTAAAATTCATTTTGTCCACACTCAGGTACTATGAGTAAAATGCTAATTTGACACACTTTGCTAAGAAACTCAAAGCATATTTAGCTAGGATCAAATGAAACTCAGATCTCAGCCTTCTCAATCGTTTCCTCCTAAGAGAATGTGTTTGTGATTTTGAAATCAGTATGGATTTCTGACCTTTAGCAGTCTACAAGTATTTTTGGGTACCCCCCCTTTTCTGGATTATCCAACTGTTTAATATATTCTCACAGAGTCTTTTGGCCTTTTAAAGTTGAAAAGACCTATTAGAAAAGAAGTTTGTGATTCACCATAATTTTACAGGAACAAAGAAAAGGTCAAAAGACCCAAGCCCAGAGATGACAAGATAGCTAACTGGCAAATCAATACTAGTCTCTGTGTTGATCATGACGAAAGATTTATGAGCAAAGGGCAAGTCAGTTAGAGGGTTCAGGGAAACCTTGCGCTTGGGCAAAACTGCCCTCTCTGATCTTTTATCTCACCTGAAAATCCACCTGTCTTGCATCACGGTGCTCAATATACACATCACAAAATACAAGTTTAAAGTGAAGCTTTAACATTGAAAATATTTTAAATGCAGATTTTCCCATATATTTTCATTTAAATCAAGAAAGTATGCATTCAGTAAATAACAGAAGTGAGGATGGTCTCATGGTTTAATAATTAAAGAATTCAGCTCCCACTGGGGTATAAGAAACACCTTGAAATTCCTCCAGATCAGTCTGTGGAAAATGGAAGATGTAGGGTTAAGTCCATCACCAAAAGATGTGTCTATTATCTTAATGGGTCAATACTATTTTAAAAGATGGCTCTATATTTTAAGTAATTTCGTTAAAAGAACACTATATGAAATACGTTATACTTGTAGAAGTTGAAGAAAAAAATTGGTCAAAATTTGATTTGTTTAGAATGCTGACACTCTCCCTAAGGACTTATTTCAAAATAGTTTCTTGGTTGATATGTATTCCTGCCCTTTCTAATAAGAGAGCCACTGGTGTGAACTAATTATAAATTATGACGAGCTGTAAGTATAAAACTCACACAGACTTTGAAGATTTAGTATAGAAAAGGATATTGAGCTCATTGCTGCTGCTGCTAAGTCGCTTCAGTCGTGTCCGACTCTGTGCGACCCCATAGACGGCAGCCCACCAGGCTCCTCTCTCCCTGGGATTCTCCAGGCAAGAATACTGGAGTGGGGTGCCATTTCCTTCTTCAATGAATGCATGGATGCTAAGTCACTTCAGTCGTGTCCAACTCTGTGACCCTATAGACAGCAGTCCACCAGGCTCCTCTGTCCATAGGATTCTCCAGGCAAGAACACTAGAGTGGGTTGGCATTTCCTTCTCCAGTTGAGCTCATTCATCACTTTTATATTGATTAAACCTTAAAATGTTATTACTACTTTGGATAGTGAGGTGAAATATATTTGAAATGAAATAGATATTTTAATGAAATGTCTTATTAGGACTAATTTCATTTTTTCTTTGCAATGTGGCTACTATATAATTTAAAATTCCACTGGAGCTCACATTCGTACCCTACAGTTTATTTCTATTTTCCATTGAAATCTGATTGCATAGGTTATTGTGTGTGTGCATGTATGCTCAGTCATGTCCGACTCTTGCAACCCCAAAGACTATAGCCCACTGGGCTCCTCTGTCCTGGAAACTTCCAGGCAAGAATACTAGAACAGATTGCCATTTCCTACTCCAGGGGATCTTCTGGACCCAGGCAGTGAGCCCATGTCCCTTGCGTCTCCTTCACTGGCAGGCAGATTCTTTACCACTGAGCCACTTGGGAAGCCCTTCTATTTTCCTTTATGTATGTTTCAGTGTGAGTAATATATATGCAGACATATATGTATATACATATACATATATACATATATAGGTTTCCCAAAGAAAAGAAAAATGTTTATTGGAAAGGGATTGACTAACTGATAAAAAATGCTTTCATAAAGTGAGTAGAATTTTTTCTTAAGCTACTCTGAAATCTATACCAACGAATGCAGTCTTGGAATGGCAGAGGTTCAAGAATAGTTCACTGGAACTAAGCATAATGCCCAGCATGTCTGGGGAGACTCCAGAGGAGAAAGTGATAGCATGTCTCCATGCTTTAATCCCCTGGTAGCACAAGCAATCTCTCTGGAGGACTGCAATAAGCTGCCTTTCCAGATAAGGTGATACTGGTACTTATGAAGAAAAGCTTTAAAATCCGTGCAGTAAATCACTAAAAAAAAAAACCAATGTGTTCAGAATTCTTAAGGCAAGTAAATTATTTTCTCTGGACTACAGTAGTGTGCTCCACTTTGCTGACTCGTAAAGGTGGCCCTGGGAGACTCTGAAATATTGAAATTCTGCTTATTTTTATATAACATCAACTGGACATCTAAACTAGCTCCAAAGATTTCTCTTCCTCTGCCAATGCCCCAGGATGAGGCTTCTTCTTGCCACTAAACACTAGGGAAATGGTAAGAAAGATATAAATGTAAAATCTAATTAGTAATCTCTTGTGTAATTACAAACATTTCAGAGTCCTTCTTTAGTTAACTCACCACGAAGTCAGAACAAGTGAGGTTTGGAGTGACAACTGCCTCTGTGAAGGCAAGACAAATATAAAAACCCAGTTTTCTTCTGGTCCTGACTTGGAGGTCAATGTCAAATTTCACTAAAATGACCCTTCATCTTATAAATCATAAGTCACCTTTTATTGCATTGATGGCAGATTTAACAAATTATTATTTAAAGACATGCAGATTTGATCCTCCCCACTCCCCCAGTAAATCAAACTCCCTGTGAACACTAGGCACCTCCACAGTTAAAACAATTAATACCATTCTCATTCGTGATGATGGCATCTTTTCACACAATCTCTAAGCTAGGGGGAAAAAAAGCTTCAGACCTATAGAAAATGTTACTTTATACATAGAATTTTGGAAAACACAACCTTCGATTCATAGATTCCACAACTATGAGATCATTTTAAGGATTCCAATCCTTGCTGTTTCTTTTCTCTTTCTTTAATTGGTCTATTTAGACAAGCCTACACTATGTTCATAGTGCAGTTAAATACCATGCGTTGACTCCTGACATTATGCTGTTATTACCTTAAAATGGAAACATTCATTTAAAGTATATAAGTGGTGTACTTTTAAAGAACCTTTCTGTGGTTTTCCAAAAGCATTCCAAAGAGGTTACTTTCATTGCTTTGAAACTGCTTTGAGTTATGGGAAGGCCATAGCCTCAGACCAGCAGCTGAGACAGCAAAGGAGATGAAAGTTTTCAGCTCGAGATCCAACGGGGAAACACAGCTGCTTCAGCTGGCCTGCTCAGATCTCAACACTCAGTACAGTGATCGAGAAGGCGATAATGCTGTGTCTCGGCTTGAAAAGTGCATTAATAAAAACAACCCTTAAATAGAACAGGGAAATCGATGAATCAAATCTAGGCTCCAGGCTGAAGAGTGAAATAATTTTTTTAAAAAAAGGCAAGTGAAGGGGAAATCCTCTTAGAATCTTGGAGATAACCCACTGAAGAGACAGTAAAAGACATCCGACAGAGGATAGAATATAACTCCTGAAGAAACCAAGTTTACCTTGGTACAGGTACATCCAAAAGAGTTTCAAATTTCTATAATGGAAAAATAGAAATTTGGCAAATGTGTATCTTCCATAATAGGTGCCAGAAATGTCTCAAGACACAGTTTGTTTCTTTTTCATCACCGTACTGCAGAACACATGTGTAAAGCTGGTAGATCTCAGAGATTAGCTGTGCTGACACATAGAGTACCTGAAGTTGTACCTCAAAACAGTTGTCTAAGGAGGGCCGACATGCTTCCATAAGTTTGTTAGGGAAACTGGCAAAATATCTGGACAGGGCATTTTTCTATCAGAAAAAATGTAACACTTCTTCTCTCATATACCTTCCTGAGGACTTCAAAGTTCTAAACAGCCATTATCTTATTAACCTTAACAATCCAGTCAGGCAGGTAAGAGAGTGGTTATTATTACACCTATTATTACACCTATTTTAAAGATAAGAGCCCTGGCTTGGTAAGAGCATGTAACTTCTCTGAGGCCACACACTAAGTTAAAGAGGAAATAAAACTAGACCAGCTCATTTCAGTCTAGAAATTTTTCACTGTTCATTAAGTGATTTCTGCTTTCAGGTAAAAGAAAAGTTAGGATAATTAAAAGCATTATATATATATATATGAGCCTGGTGGGCTATAGTCCATAACATTGCATAGAGTTGGACTCAACTTAGCAACTAAACAACAACAACAAATATATACATATATATAAATAATTGTTTTGTTTGTGTAACAACAGTGTGTTTGGAAAAGAGTAACCTGCTAAAAGATTATGAGAATTATCAAACAGCCTGATAAAAAAAGTTTTCCATTTATTTCTGTCATTTTATTTCCATAAAAACAACCTGTACATTCTGAATTCTGAACAACTTTGCTATATTTCTGCAAACGAAGTACAGCATCATGGATGATCCAAGAAATATTCTATAATTTTATGTTTTCTCAGCAACCAAAGAAATTGTCCTAGTTAAACCTAACCTAATAGCTGTTTTAAAGAAAAAGGGGAAGTTTTTTGTTTAGTTTACTTTTTCATCCCATCTAAAAAAGTAGATGTATTTACAGAGCTATATCACAACTGTGGTATGAAAGATTTTCATTTAATCTGTCATTCATTCAACTAAATTTGTTCTAGATCCTGAAGACAAAGAAGTGAACAAAGAAGATGGAGTCCTCGCCCTCATGGTGACAAATGCTAAATGGAAAACTAAAGCAGCATGAAGGGTTGAGAGTGTGCAGGGCGCCTGCTAAACCAGAAATCAGAGAAATCCTATTTTCGTGACCTTTGTGCACGAAATCCTATTATCGTGACCTTACCGATTTAAAAGGTAAGGAAACAAATAAGTGGACGTCTGGAGATAGAACTGTCCAGGCAAAAGGTATCCTGCTCCTCTGGAGAGAAGTGAGCCCTAATGGGGAAAACAAGGTCAGAGGGATGGGGAGGGGGTGGTAAGAACAGAGGTCATATCAGGTTCATAGTTCTGTGCAGGCTTGACTTTGACCCAAAGTGAGACTGAAATTCTTCAGGGGTTCCGGGCAGAATAAGACTTGCGTTCTAAAACGCTCACTTGAGCTTTCGTGAGAAGAGAGAGGGATGTGAGGATTATGCAGGGATAGAAATGGGAGCCCGCCTGGGTGGTGAATGTAGTAAATCGGGTAAAGAAAATGGTGGCTCCGTTTGCCACAAGAGTGGTGATGAAAAGGCAGCTTGAGAGCCTGGATACATGTTCAAGGTGGAGATGACAGGATCTGCTGATAAACTGGATGATGCATATGAAAGGAAGAGACGAGTCAAGGATGGCTTCACGGCATGTAACTTGAGCAACAAGAAGATGGAGTTTGTGTTTACTGAGCTGGGAAGCCTGGGAGTGGAGCAGTCCTCAATATTTGTTTTGGACACAGTGAGCCTGAGTTGTCTTGTAGATCTTGTATTAGAGATGCTGAGTTAGCAGTTCAATGGAGTTCAGTGGAGCAATGCTTTATAAAGACAGGGGTTCTTAACCAGCTTCCTTCAGTTACTCGTAAGGAAGCATTAGCAGTGTTCTCATAAACATGTTTATTAGAAGCTTTGGCAGGAATCTAGGTCTCCTGAATCCCAGTTTATCTCTTCACTTTATCATATTATAACAATATGTCTCAATTTCACCATTACAATGCAGTTGTGGAGATTAAAAATTATACTCCATGTAAATACTCGACACAGTTCCTGGCATACAGAGAGCATTCAACAATTGTTGGTTGTTGTTTTTTATATTTTTACTGGATGCTTATCTATAAAATATGACTAATAATTCTCACAGATAAAGTATAAATTTATCTGGGAAGGGCAACTGAAAGCACTTAAAAATATGAAGATCAGTTCTACAAAATGAACGTTAGTATTACAAAGCATTATTGATTGAGCCTTACCAAATAAGACATTAAAAATACAAAAAATGAGTTAATATAAATGTTAAAAAATAAAACAACAAAAAGCATAACTTTTTAAAAAAGGAGACTTTGCTGTTAAAAAAAAAGTCAAAATCTCAACAAACAAGATAGGTAGAGATCAGTTTATAAAAGATGTTGGCTAACAAGCTAAGGGGTTTGGATTTTACCATGAGGCCAATAAAATTGATAATATAAGATTATTATACTGGTTAATCTTGTGTGTCAACTTGGCTAAGCAATGGTACCTAGCTGTGTGGCCAAAGAACCATCTGGTTATTGCTGTAAAGGTATTCTTAAGATGTAAGCAACGTTTAAATCAGTGGGTGTTAAGTAAGGCAGAATACCTTTCATAATGTGGGTGGCCCTCAACCAGTCAGTTGAAGGCCTTAAGAGAAAAGCCTGAGGCCCCTTTCACCTACTTCCCCTGCAACACATAAAGGAATTCTGCCTCCAGTTTCAAGACTGCAACATCAACCCTTCCCTGGGTCTCCCATCCTACAGATTTTTCATACTTTGCACAGCCCCTCAATCATGTTAGTCTATTCCTTAAAACATATCTTTCTTTCTAATAACTTCCTGTTGCTACATATCTTCCTATATATAGATTTCCTTTTATTTCTGTTTCTCTGGAGAAGCCTAACAGAATCACTTCAGAGTTAAGTATACTTTTATTAAAATGTATATATGCCAAAATACGAAGAGTGGCTTTCTCTGGGTGGCAGGACTACGGATGAAGTGCCTTTTCTTCTTTATCCATTTATGTAGTCGGTGATTCTTCTTGGAAGAGCATATATATTAGTTTTATTTTTATAATCAGAAGCAATGAACTCTTTCAGTTTAAATTAAGAATCAAAAATTTACATTACAACTTCCAAATAAATCTTTTATGGCAATTATTAAAATTTTTCTAACATTGTACACATGCTGGAAATTGTATACAACTTTAATATAGAGGCTTGTCTAATAAAAGATGCAATGAAGATTATAGGTTCTTTTCATGTTTTTCAACTAACTTCTATGGCTTTTCAAAATATTAAACATATTAAAAGACCTTTGCCAAATGGATAAGAAATTACCCAAGGCACCAACATTTGCTTACACTTTGATAGAATGGTATAACAAAAATAAAGTTATAACTCGAAAGGATGGGAGCTGATCAACAAATTAACAGACAAAAAAAGGTTTATTGGGCATTAATTATCCAACCATTGTCCATGGAAACGGGTGCCAATATACAAAAATGTGATTTTTCTGGCCCTGGAGAACACAAAGTACCTGTGATAAAGCTATTATCATTAAGTTCTATAAGCCTAATGCCACTAAATATTTGAGTCATACTCTGACCACTTATTCTGATTTCATGCACACCCAGCAGCATCTCAAATAGAGTATGTCTTTGTATTATGGCCACAGAGGAAAAAGTTGATGTTCAGAGAACCTAAGTGTCCAAGTTAGCATTCTGGTTTATGTACTGAATCTACAGGAGCTTGATCAATTTGAGTCTACTCTGAGAAAAAAATTGAAGAATACTTGATTCACAATGTTCTATTAGTTTCAGGTATACAGCAAAGTCGGAGAAGGCAATGGCACCCCACTCCAGTGTTCTTGCCTGGAAAATCCCAGAGACTGGGGAGCCTGGTAGGCTGCCATCTATGGGGTTGCACAGAGTTGGACATGACTGAAGAGACTAAGCAGCAGCATACAGCAAAGTGGTTCAGTTATATATATATTATATATACATATATATAATTTATTTGTTAACTTATTTGCAACTATATATATATATATATATATGTATATATATATATATATAGGCTTCCCTGGTGGTTCAGATGGTAAAAAATCTGGCTGAAATGCCAGAGACCCAGGTTCGATCCCTGGGTCAGGAAGACTCCCTGAAGAAGGGAATAGCTACCCACTCCAGTATTCTTGCCCAGAGCATTCCACAGACAGAGGAGTCTGAACCTGGAAGGTTATAGAAAATGGGGCTGCAAAGAGTTGGACATGACTGAACGACTAACATTTTCACACTTTCATATATATGTATATATATACATGAAATATACATATATACATATATATATATATATATAAATTCTTTCAGATTCTTTTCCCTTATAAGGTATTATAAAATACTGAGTACACTTCTCTGTGATATACAGTAGGTCCTTGTTGCTTATCTACTGCATATACGCATGTGTATGTTTAGTCGCTTAGTTGGGTCCTACTCTTTGTGACCCCATGGACTGTAGCCCAACAATCTCCTCTGTCCATGGAATTTTCTAGGCAAGAATACTGGAGTAGATGGCAGTTTCCCTCTTCAGGGGATCTTCCCAACCCAGGGGTTGAACCTGCATCTCTTGCATCTCCTGCATTTGCAGGCAGATTCTTTACTACTGCGCCACTAGGGAAGCCCTTCTATTTCATATATAGTAGTGTGTATGTGTTAATCCCAAACTCCTAATTTATCCCTACCCACCACTTTCCACTTTGGTAAACATAAGATTGTTTCTGTTTCTGTGAAAGCGATCTACTACTGGAGTACTAAAAAATGCGTTTCCGAACCAGCAAAATCTGGGCAACTGTACATTCAGCAAGCAGAAAATATTTGCCTATGCCACCCTGTGAGAATCACCTGGCTTGATAATTTGCCTTTAACAATTACACACCTCTGTACTGCCAGACAACATAGGTTTTCTCATTAATATTTTCACCATAATTATTCAAATTATATGGTTCTCCAAAGTTAAAGTGGCTCAGATAACCTCATTAAACATATTACATATTATTATGCATCTTTAAATTTCTCTGCTCAGGCTTCATGCAGTATTATTACAGCTACAGTAAGCATTACTTTAAGCTTAATTTTTAAAACTAGGTCACAGACACGAGTACAATAAGGAACAAAGTCTCCTTAAAAATCATTAAATAACATTTTTTTTTAATTTAAACATACATCCTAATAGGAACGAAGAATTACTGCAAAAGGAACTTGAATTATCAGGCTGTTCACACTCTCAACATAAAATAATGAAAACATATCAGAATCTTTTTTCTCCCTTTTAAACTCTAAGGGAAATGAAACTATGAAACTTCATCCAGATCAAAAATTACTTTTACATGTTGTTTTTATTATTCTAAGAGGGAAAAAACATTTAAAAGTTAAAGTATAGTTAGGTCCAAGGGAATATTCAGAAAAGATACACTTCCCAAATTTCCTATTTTTTTAAGCTTCATGGTAACAAATTACAAAACAAAGATCGAATTTTTAAGTAATCTACATAATGCCTATAATTCCTTTACAGTTTTAAACATTAGAAATGGGTTTTGAACAAGAAATCTAGGTTGCTGTTTCCAGGACTTACTGTAAAATTTTTATAGGAAACACAAAAACTTTAGCTAACTTGAGAATTATATTTAATCTAGTTAAGTATCATACTCTAGCCAAAAAAGAAAAGTATTAAAAAATTCAGGGGAAAAGGCCAAGAACAAGCACATAAACAAGGTGAATAAACATGTCAACAGAAGAATATAGAAGCTATCTCAAGCTGAATAACTTTCCTATGCTTATTACAAGGATGTCATCTTGGGAGATAAAATATAGTGTCATAAATTTAAAGGTCACTGGATTTTTCAAGGTAACCCAAACAATGTAAGGACACACAATTAATTCTCCCAACAGTTAGTGTATAACCAATAATTGCAAGGGCCCAAGCTGTGTTTCATAAACTCTGTCTCCTCCTATGTGCTCTGACGTGTAGGTATAGTCTAACTTAATAAAAATACACTGAACCATCCAATCTCCTTTGATATAGTTTATGTTTAAAGCATACTGAAAAGAAATGCAGTTTTATTTAAAAGTTATATTTCATACAATTAAATGAATTATCTACATTTGATCAAAACATATTTTACATTCTGGATAGTCAGTGCAATCTATAAAAGATACCAGATATTTGAAAATTATCACCATTGTTTCCTCTAGTCCTAAAGGGCCAGTCCTAAATTCAACCTTTAACCCTTAAAAAATCCCATTCTAAACAATGTTTTTCTTTTTCTCAGACAATGTTCAGGCATTAACTAAAGGCTAATGATATTTTTCAAAGTGACTTTTTGAAAATACTTTTTGAAAAATCCGTTGAAAATACTTCCAATCAGAACTCAGGTGATAAATATTACTTACAACATTTATTCACAAAATATTCATCCTCCTAAAAGTTGTTTTCCAAGGGTTCAAATAGGTAGTATAATCATTAGGTAATATACTTACAGAAACAAATAAATATGACAAGTACTGTGAATGTGTACAGGCAAGTTTAATTTTTCAATTACTGAACATAGGTGTATACGATACAAGGAAATGTGATTTTGCAGTTGTGGTAGATGAATCAACAGACTTGAAAAACTTGATATTTTGAAAATTTAACATTTGTACGCTTTGGGCAATTAGCCATAAAGGGTTAACTTAAGAGAAGCATCAACCGAGTCCTTATTCTGAACCTCGTTTTTTTGTTTGTTTGTTTTTTAATTTTCTTTATTGTGTTGGTTTTGAGATACATTGAAGTAAATCTGCCATGGGTATACACATGTTCCCCTTCCAGAACCCCCCTCCCTCCTCCCTCCCAATTCCTTCTCTCCGGGTCATCCCAGTGCACCAGCCCTGAGCATCAAACCTGGGCTGGTGATTGATTTCACATATGATAATTAACATGTTTCAATGCCATTCTCCCATATCATCCCACCCTTGCCCTCTTCCATAGAGTCCACAAGACTGTTCTATACATCTGCATTTCCTTTGCTGTCTCGCATACAGGTGAACCTCGTTTTTAAGTGTGCCCTATTCTTACAACAGCTTCCCTCATAGCTCAGTCGGTAAAGAATCTACCAGCAATGCAAGAGACCTGGATTCGATTCCTGAGTCAGGAAGATCCCCTGGAGAAGGAACTGCAACACACTCCAGTATTCTTGCCTGGAGAATTCCATGGTCAGAGGAGCCTGGCAGGCTACAGTCCAGGGACTCGCACGAGTTGAACATGACTTGGGGACCAAAACATCACTCTTACAAGAGACCCACAGAAATTAGCTCTCAATTCAGTTCAGTTCAGTCGCTCAGTTGTGTCCAATTCTTTCTGACCCCATGAACTGCAGCATGCCAGGCTTCTCTGTCCATCACCAACTCCCAGAGACCACTCAAACCCATGTCCATCGAGTCAGTGATGCCATCCAGCCATCTCATCCTCTGTCGTCCCCTTCTCCTCCTGCCCCCAATCCTTCCCAGCATCAGGGTCTTTTCCAGTGAGTCAACTGTTCACATGAGGTGGCCAAAGTATTGGAGTTTCAGCTTCAACATCAGTCTTTCCAATGAAATGAGCTCTAGACACACCTATTTTTAGATATGAGAAAACAGCCTTGAAGGGATTAAGGCAGTGGTTCTTCCAGTGTTGTCTCTGGACCACCAGCAGCATCAGCATCGTATGGGAACATTTCAGAAATTCAAACTCTCAGACCCAACTTCACAACCGCTGAATCAGAAACTTTGGGATTATGGCAAGCAATCTGGTTTTATCAAGTTCTTCAGGTAATGCTGACACACTAACATTTAGAACCGAAGGGTTGAAGTGTTTTGCCTGATGGTATACATCTAGGCTTTAGTGAAGCAGGAGGGGCCTCTTTCTTTTATTAATTTTATTAATAAATCTCAAATTTTAAGTCAGTACCTTCTATATGGCCTTCAGCTGTCAGCAACCCTTGTTTCAAATTCTTGTTTTTTTTTAAACCTGGATGGCTCTTGATAAAGCGAGTATAATGAACATAATGGAATCTTTGATGTTACAGAACCTTACGAGACCTCAAGATCAGCATTCTGACAGATGTTCAACTGTCATGTAAAACACAGGAAACATTCCTAATATATTGTCAAGATTTGAAATGGTAAATATTTGATGCCTCCAGCTCCCAGCTGTCAATATGGCTAGACTATCTCTCCATCCCATCTTTCTCAGCCTACAAACAGGCCTTCTTCATTAAACAGGGGCAGTGGGCAACATTTGAGGACCTGTGCTTTGATAAGGAGAGGGTTATTTTAAGTTGGGCTATTTAAAGCAGAACGGGGACTGTTCATTCTCTTATAGCAGGGGTCCCAGCTCCCTGGGGGTTTGGCCTGTTAGGAAACCAGGCCTCCCAACAGAACACAAGTGACAGGCTAGTGATTAAAGCTTCATCTGTATTTACAGCCACTCTACATGGCTCATATTACCACCTGAGCTCCACCTCCTGATGGATCAGGAGGGGCATAATAAATGTAATGCACTTGAATCATCCCAAAACCATCCTCCCCGCTTCCCCACTTCCACCAGTCCATGGAAATATTGTCTTCCATGAAACCAGTCCCTGCTGCCAAAAAGCTTAGAGACCACAGTCTTAGAGAACCCACCAGAGGAAATCAGTAAAAAATAGGCCCCATCTGTCAAAACAGCTCCTTCATTCACCTCTTCGGTTATTCCATATCCTGTCTTCAGCAGGACCAGACTTTGAGGTACTATGCCACCATTGAGGATGATGTCACAGATCAACCCTGATGATGGAACCAATTAGTGCTACCAGGGAGGGTCTAAACATCTGAAGATCCTTAGAAAATGGGAACTTGGAACCAGCTTGGGAAGGTGTCCAGAGCACTTTACTTAAAGGAATACATGTGTGTAAAGTGAAAGTGTTAGTCTCTCAGTCATGTCAGACTCTTTGTGTCCACCTAGGCCACCAGGCTCCTCTGTCCATGGAATCCTACAGGCAAGAATACTGGAGTGGGTTGCCATGCCCTCCTCCAGGGGAATTTCCAGACCCAGGGATCAAACCCAGGTCTCCTGCATTGCAGGTGGATTCTTTACCATCTGAGCCACCAGGGAAGCCCCAAACAATACATATGTATGGCCAATCTCAGAAGTCACATTTTCTACAACTTAAGTAAGGGCAGGAGGAGAAGGGGACGACAGAGGATGAGATGGTTGGATGGCATTACCAACTCAATGGACATGGGTTTGGGTGGAATCTGAAGTTGGTGATGGACTGGGAGGCCTGGTGTGCTGCGGTTCATGGGGTTGCAAAGAGTCGGACACAACTGAGGGACTGAACTGAACTGAACTGAAGTAAGTACAAAAACAGTGCCAAAGACTGGACATTACTACTTCAGGACATATCTGGGAACTGCAAATAAATATCCCAAACTTTTCCTTTTTCCTCAACATGTATACACTCTTTCATTCAACAACTATTTGTCCCATGCAGCATTCTAGGTAAACTGTATGGAGGCAGGGAGACCAATGACAGATTCTCGAAGTAGAGCAGGAGAAAGGAACTCATGCCAAGGTGTTCCTGGTAGAGACGGAGGAAAGTATTATAGATGGAGTTGCGTGTGTTTGCAGGTAGTCTTCCTGATGGATTTAAATGTAAGGACAGAGAGTGTGAACTGTAGGTTTCAGAGCAAGTACAATTTTGGGGGTGATCAGACCTAGGACAGTAACATAGTAAGTAATAAGGAGGAAAAAATTACTGTAGATAAGGTGGTCAGGGAATTGAAAGACTAAGGTGTTGAGTGGATCATCTGATGCTTAAATCCCCCAAATAGTGACAGAGGTTGAAATTAAAAGAAAATCAACAAATAAGTGTTAAAGTTATAATAAAGTTTTTACTGTATGAATAATTATTAATCCTCCCTCTCTGTGGGTTTCCAATTCATAGATTCAGCCAGTCATGGATCAAAAATATTCAGAAAAAAAAAATTCTAAAAAATTCCAAAGAGAAAACTTTGAATTCACTACATACTGGAAACTATTTATATAGCATTTGCATCATATTTACTACTTATATAGCACTGAGATGGTATTATGTGTTATAAGTAATCTAGAGATGATTAAAAGTATATGGGAAGATATATGTATGTTATATTCAAATACTACACCATTTTGTATGAGGAACTTAAGCATCTGCATCTTTTGGTTATGGGGTGTTTACCTAGAATCAATCCCCCTGATAGTGAGAGACAACTGTATGTATCAGCAGTGAGGAAGGGTATTAGGAGGTTGAGTCTGTTCAAATGAGCATCAAAGAAACCAAAGTTTATGGAAAAGGAAGGAAGAGAAATAATAGTTATTTCTCTTGAGGTATTCTGAGTGGAAAATAATATAAACACTGCTTTTAGAACATAATGATGTTTCTAGTTATTCTGGTCTAATTGTGGTTAAAGACTTTTTCCTTGATTCATAGGAAACCATGATGGATTTTCCCCATGTATCTTTACCAGGAAACTAAGGGAGATGAACAAAACAAAATAATAATAGTAATAAAATCACAGAAATGAGTAGGCTGAAAGAAGAAAGGCCCCTTAACAAAAGTAACTGGTTTAACCCCAGACAGAATTGTTTGGAACCAGGACCAAGCAGTCAGACTTGGTTCATTTTCCTTGTCCAGATCCCATGAGGCTAACCCGCCAAATGGAGCGACTTCAACTCAGTTCAAGCAATGGTTAGTGTTCAGCCCCTGCCAGGATCTTCCAGGTACAGGCCCTCAAGGTGTTCTCTTTGAGCATCTTCTGCTACTTGAAGCTTCCCTCACTCTGGCAAATGGTACCTCTTCCTAGAAGAGACACGTTCTCATCTTTTCCTAAATTCCTCCTCCTCTGGCTATCAATTTGTTTAAATTTTAGCTTTGTAGTACAACAGACAAATAAAGTGGTAAAATATTTAAGTGTACACTGTGGTGAAAGGGCTTCCCTGGTGGCTCAGCAGTAAAGAATCTGCCTGCGATGCAGGGGCCGCAGGAGATGCGGGTTTGATCCCTGGATCAGAAAAATACCCAGAAGTAGGGCATGGCAACCTACTCCAGTAATCTTGCCTGGAGAATCTCCATGGACAGAGGAGCCTGGCAGGCTACAATCCATGCATCCCAAACAGTCAGGCACAACTCAAGTGAATGAGCATGAGCACATTGTAAAAGGATTCACCTGCTAGTTAACTAACACATCATCACATGATGTATTGATCCTTTATTTTTTTAAGTGAGAAGATTTAAGCTCTACTCTCTTAGCAAACATCAATTTAACAGTTTAACAGTATAGAGGTATCACTTATAGTCACCTTATGCTACATTACATTCTCAGACTTTTCATTGTGGGAAAGGAAAGGTTGGTAAAAGGGTACAAATGTCCCTCTTCAATTTTGAAGCACCCCTTGCAGGAAGTGTTCCCCAGTATCCCAGATGGCTTCATCTTAACTTCCGTTACCAATTAAAATCTTGCTACTTTCCCCTCATATGTGAATAATCCTCAGTCTCACCAAGAACACTGTGAGTTTCTTCATTTTGTCACCAAACGACCTTACTCATTCTTTAACCTCAACTATCATATTGGTATTGATGGATTTCCTATAGATACCTTTGGCCCAAAGCCCTTCCAATTTCCTTCTCAAATTGCATGATGGTAGTAAATGTACAAATCCAAACTCCTTATCTTCTCACTCAGAAACCTTATTCTTCACATCTCCTCTATCTTGGAACAATAACATTACCTTCCTCAGTCTCCAAGGCTAGAAAATCTACATTTACCATCAAACCCTCATTCAATCAGTCAAACACTTTGAAAGAGTTGCTGGATATAATTGGATAATTTCTACTAGGATTTTCCTCCCTTCTTTCCCTTCTGCACAAAGGACTTCCAATGGGTGCTCTCCCTCCAATACATCCTCCACTTTTCACCAGACTTTCATTTTCTAAAACACGACTTTTAGTCTATTACTTCCTGTAGCCGAAACCTTTTGATGACTCCTGTTATAGAATAAAGTTCTAACTTCTTAGCAAGGTTACAAAATCCCATTTTTATTTCATACTTCTATGAATCCCAGACTGCTGCCACATTCTGAATATAGCATATGTCTTTGCTTTTAAGTCTTGTAGTCCTTAAGACAAAAAATACCTTTCCCTTATTTATCCTTCAGGATATACTTCAAAAGCTACCTCTTCAAAGAAGCTTTCCTTGATCTTTTTTCTCCCCATTAGAAAGAACTGCAATTTCCTTTGGGTCCTGAACACTTCTTTTCAATAGCTCTTGGGAGCATCGTACATCCTAACAGAAGGATATAGATTTTTATTTCCCAACTAGACTATAAGTTTCTTAGACCTTCAGATATTGGAGATAAACTATTGAACAAGTGAAAGAGAGAATGGGGTACATTTTTTCTTAAACTTTCACATTTTATATTTGGATTTAAAATAATAGATCCCAAAGATGTGTTGTGCTGTGCTTAGGAGCTCAGTCATGTCTGACTGCAAACTCATGGAATGTAGCTCGCCTGGCTCTCTGTCCATGGGGATTCTCCAGTCAAGAATACTGAAGTGGGTTGCCTCCTGCAAGGGATCTTTCAACCCTGAGATAGAACCCGGGTCTCCTGCATTGTAGGCAGATTCTTTATCAGCTGAGATACCAGGGAAGCCCAGATCCCAAAGATATCCATGCCTTAAGTCTTAGAATATGTGAAAGTGTTAACCTGAATGGCAAAAGGACTTTGGAAATTAGTGAATTCTTAGTGAATTCTTTGGTGATGGTGGTTTAGTCGCTAAGTCGTGTCTGACTCTTTGCGACCCCATGGACTATAGCCTGCCAGGCTTCTCTGTACAAGAGTTTCTCAAGGCAAGAATACTGGAATGGGTTGCCATTTCCTTCTCCAGGGGCTCTTTCCAACCTGGGGATTAAATCCAGGTCTCCTGCATTGCACGTAGTTGCCTGCATTATAGGCAGATTCTTTACTGACTGAGCCACCAGGAAAGGCTCAATGAAGGATATGTATACCATGATGAAGAGAGAATATACTGGATTATGCATGTGGGCCCAATCTAATCACAGAAGCCTTGAAAACAGAAAACTTTCTCTGATCAATATCAGAGAGATACAGCAGAGATCAGAGAAGCTTTAAGCAGGAGGGACTTCACCAGCTCTTGTTGAATGGGGCCAGCAGTAAAGCAAGGGGAAGAATAAAGGCAACCTATAGGGCTCTAGGAGCAAAGACAGCCTCTGATTGACGGGCAGCACAGAAACACAAAATCAAGGACTTCATTTCCACAACCAGAGTCACAAGCAACTGAGTTTAGCTAACAACTTGAATAAGCCTAGAAGTGAGAATTTCTTTAAAACCTTTCGTAGGGATCATCTCTATGATTAGTCTCTGTATACATGGAAAATGACTCAATGTAAATAAGCAAAAATATTTTTAAATGGCTTATAAATACCATCCCTTCTTCTTTTCTATCTGAACATACTTGAAAGATACGATATAAACCTCTCAGCAATCACCAGAGTATAGCGTTGAGTAAGAGGATATGCTGGGCTTCCCTGGTGGCTCAGAGGTAAAGAACCTGCCTGCCAGTGCAGGAGATGCAGATTCGATCCCTGGGTCAGGAAGATCCCCTGGAGTAGGAAATGCAACTCACTCCAGCATTCTTACCTAGAAAATCAAATGGACATAGGAGCCTGGTGGGCTACAGTGCACAGGGTCACAAAGAGTCAGACACAACTGAGCACGCACACAAGAGGACATGTATGTCAGAATTTGCAGATGTGTTAGCCTCTTGGCGAATCTAACACACGCTTTCCCAAATTCCCTTCTGAACCCCTGGTCCAGCTAGTTAAGAAACCCTGGTTTGGAAATGTTAAGGACCAATCCTGCTCTCTAAAGATATTGCTGTTTTTGCTGTTCAGTCACCCAGTCATGTCCAACTCTTTGCCACCCCGTGGATGGCAGCAGGCCAGGCCTCCCTGTCCCTCCCCATTTCCCATAGGTTGCTCAAGTGTATGTTCACTGCATCAGTGGTGTCATCCAGCATCTCATTCTCTGACACCCTCTTCTCCTAGCTTCACTGAGTTATGCAAGCCCCTTTACCACGACAAGGCAGTGATCCATGAAGGGGCTAAAGACAATAGCTTAAGAAATGTAAACTAATCTTAATCTTCTGGAAACTGATCATAATCTGACCCTCAAAGCTCCAACCTTCAAAATAACTAACCTTGCCTGTATCAGTTAATATCAATAACAAGTACTGAAGGTATGGAGAGTACTGAATGTTCATTCTGAACCAGGAAAGGTTCTATATGGCATATCTCCATTCTTTCAAAGATTCTCTAGGAGAGTCTCTATTACTCAGATGAGGAAACTGAGGGGAAAAAGGGAACTAACTTGTCCCATATCTCACACTCAGTAAATAATTAAGTGTTAGTAACTCAGTGATGTCCGACTCCTTGTGACCCCATAGACTATACCCCTGTCGGGCTCCTCTGTTCATGGAATTCTCCAGGCAAGAATACTGGAGTGGGTAGCCATTCTCTTCTCCAGCGGATCTTCCTGACCCAGGGGTCCAATTCGAGTCTCCTGCATTGCAGGCATCGCAGGCAGATTCTTTTCTGTCTGAGCCACCAGAGAAGCCCCAGTAAGTGGTACAGGTCTTGATTCATTTAGAGAACTCATATTTTCAATGTCTGATCAGTCTGGACCTGTAACAGTATCTAACATCCACTAAAACGCTCTCATACTTTATAAAGATCGTACTTGCATTTTTACTACAAACTTTTAGATTTTTAAGACTAAGTGAAAGAAAGAGCAGTCCTATCAGGAAATATGCAAACTGTATGTGAGGCAAGAGTGTGAATACACAACCCGAGCCAGTGGTGAACCAGCAGGCGAGGCCATTGCAGAGGGACTGCCAACTTCAGGCTGGTGTCATTCACCAGCAGTCAGCTTTAGAAGTGAGGGACATACAAAGATCTGGGGGAGCAGTTTCCCAACCACTGAGCCAATAGTTCCTCCCAGTTACTGCAGGGCTAAGGCCAAAAATGACACTTGTTTTATAGTTTCTTCATTTCAGAAGATTCTTTGAATCTGAAATTTTATATGCTTGGTTTCAATCCACCATGTTCTTTCAGTTAAATTCCAGCTGCTCTCAGTTAGTAGCCTAGGGAAATATGCCAAAATATACCCAAATGCAGTCACCGTTGCACTGAATGCTATTTCTAGTCAACGACTGGGAGCTGAAAAGGATGAGGGATGGGAGGGTCTTTCCACCGTCAAGATCATTTTGCCAAATGCTAGACAGACGGATGTCTCATCTGGGAGAGTATGGAAGAATCCCTGGCACACTGATCCTACTAAGAATAACATAACTCTTTATGTTCTGTAATTAAAATTTATTGGATGACAACCTGTTGTCTTTACAGTGCTAAGAGATCACTGCCAACAGAACAATGTAAGGTATTCCACACAGTTTGCTCCCTGCATTCTGTGCTACATACATATACAGTTCACAAATTGCTATCTTATTAGCAGCATAATTAGATTTACTCCTTCCTCATCAGGAGGAATATGTTAACTTATTACCTTTCAAGCTACCCTGATCCATCTTACTTATCCCTCTCCTCCTAACACAAAACAAACAATAAGCTTCATGGCTTATAAAGGAATGTCATTTACCTTTACCTGAACCTTTTACTTTGCCTGAGATAATCAGTTACTAGCTATTAGCTAAGAAAAATAATCCTGGTCTCCACAATATATATTAAAGTGAAAACAAATTAATTGCCTAGTGTAAGCAATGTAATTTGAGGTAATTCAGATATAAATCAATAAAGCATATCCCCTGGGAGGCCTATGCATGAAGAACCCATACTTTATAATTTCAATAAATTTTTAAACAAGATTATATACATGGAAATAAATTTTTCAAGGACAAAGTAAAGTAATACACAATATATTACTTTTTGCATAGCAATGCATAACATTTGAATGTTATTAATCCCCTAACTACTAAATTAATTACACTGAGGCAAAATCAACCTCATTTCAAAATTAGTTTAAGTAAATAGATGTATTTTAATTGCATATAACTATTTTAGGATCTAACGATATTAGCAAAAGGATCTTATACTTCTCATCTTAACCTTTCTTTAAAACATACATAGAAAATCTCTTATGTTTTGTAGATTTTTTTTTTTATGTTTTGTAGATTTTTAAAAGACATTTCCTTTCCAATTTAACTCTTTCTTTAAATAAAAAAAAAATTCAAGAAAGGTCAAAAAAGACAAAAGGCATTTTAAAAAAACTTCTCTATCACATGATGTTTAACTATAAGATCTATATGATGATAAATGGTAGGAAAAAAAGACTGGATTTTGTTTTCTGTTTCATCTCATATATTTTCATATTTGGGCACTACCTGTTAGATATGGATGGCATTGTCTTTACCAAAACAGAAATCTGGTGAATTTTTTGCAGTACCATTCATTTATTTTAGAATGTACCTGAGTGATACTATGCCACTGTTTTGCCCACCTGTATAGATCAGGGTGTGTATCTGCACATTAAATTTATTAATTTGAGCAAGATTATTCAAGATTATTCAAGTTGCCTCTGTGCAGTACTTAAAGGAAAGATAAGTAATTTGAACAAAATGTACCAACTATATAAAATAATAACAAACACAAATCAAAATTGCCAAAAATGTCATAGCAACACTTCTTTGGTGAAAATGCCATCTTGATTTTTCACGACTGGCAAATATACCTAAAATACCAAAATGATAAAAATTTTCCTGCCATCATATTCTTTACTCATTTGTGTTCACATAAATCTGATGTTCCACTCTCAAACTAACAATGAAATATAGAAATGTATTGCTTAACTGTTTTTTTTACCATATACATGAACGTTGTCTTGTATAATACAGAGTTATGATTTCATCTGCATTTCTGAGACAAGTATTTGAACACCTTTCATGTCATGAAGAGTATCTTATGCTTATAACTCTTCACTAGTACCTAGAACAGTGCTTGACACAGAGCCTGACATTCTAAAAATATGGACTGAATTTATCCATGTGTTCCAAGGTTATGTAACTGTTGTTTTTGAAACAACGGAAGGAACAATTGTAAATTTTGGTTGAATTTTATAACGGTTTTCAAGACAGTGGTCAGACAGATTGTGCTATTACAATCTCCATGGCTACAAGCAAGTAATACCAGTTATTACCCAGAATACTCCTGATTTTCCAGGAAGACCTTGATTTTTCTCAATACTTCCACATAGAATTGTATTTGTTACCTATTAAAAACACTCTCATAACCTTGAATAGGGGCATCGGTGAAAAATTCGACTTCTGTCTGATATTCCTCCTGATTAAGGGTCTATGTATCTGGCAACTCCTACATCACATGCCAGCTTCACCAGTTATATACAGGCCCATGTTTTTTGTGCTTATTAGTCATCTAGGTCAATATTTCAAATTTAACAGAAAACCTCAAATGTTTCCCCATTCCCTCCAGTAGACTGATTTCCTAAATTCCACAATTCATACCAGACATGGTATATAAAAAAAGCTGCCACCAAAAGATTATCATTCAATATGCTTCATAAATAAAATTACCTTTGGGTTAATTGTACCACAGATTTATATCCATCCCACCAGATGACAAGATGAATTAAATGTATCCATGCAAACATATAATTTTAGGTTTGCATTTCCTAGGTTTAATACAATACACATTCATTGTATTTATTGTATACACATTATTGTAATTCTGAAGGTCATAGAATTAAAATTCTGCAAAAGATTATCTTAAGAGTAAGGTTTTTAGGAAATGGTCCTAAAGGTGAAGGAAAGAAACATGATATTAATTTTAATTTTTAAATTAAATTTAGCAAGATACACCAAATTCCATTTACTTGTGGGTTGATGGGGAAAATGTGTTAACTCAGCAGAATAAGACTCCTTGGTTGACCAGCCAGCATTTCAATATAAAACATACTTAGCTTTACATTCAAATGTTGAACATTATTCTCAAGTAGAAACTATAGGTCTTTAAATATCTATATCTGTATATATCATATATGGCTTCAACTAAGTTAAACTTTAACAAAAGAACTTCTTGGAAATTCTTCTAGTCCCCAAACAGGTACAGAATATTACACATTTTGAAAAATAAACACATTTCACCTCTATTTTCCTTGCATTATTTTTACATGAACTTTATTTGTATGCTCATTAAGACTATCATTCTTCTTAT
This sequence comes from Antilocapra americana, assembly GCA_007570785.1. Classification (NCBI taxonomy): domain Eukaryota; kingdom Metazoa; phylum Chordata; class Mammalia; order Artiodactyla; family Antilocapridae; genus Antilocapra; species Antilocapra americana. The sequence goes on along the minus strand of ML664170.1, from coordinate 3,415,403 downwards.
AATTAAATAAGGAAACAAGAAAAGAAATGGAATAAAGAACAGAAAAGTATTGCAAAAATGTTGTTAATGAATATAAACATTTGCTAACTGAAAGCACTAGAAAAAAATTGGAAAAATATTGTCTATTTATTAATGAAAAAATAAAAATGTATAGACGGCAACATTTTCCATGAGTGTTCCTTGAGTCCCCTATGCCCAAAGAGAAATATTTTACCTAAAATAAGTCAAGAAAGATGGGGACTGCTAAATCCTATCATAAAAAAAGGTTATTTTGTCTGCTTACTAAATTTATATATTGTAGATCTCTGCTTTACAACCCCACCACATATATATACATATCTTAAATAAATTGATATTATACAGACATAGAAACAGAAATATATTTTGTAATAATGCACTACTGAGGCACAAACTTACATAGTAACCCAGGTGACCAAAAACACATTTCAAAATCTGGGAACTCTTCATATTGTTTCTAAATATTCATCCACATAACTTCTGTTTTGCACCAGTGAATACAGACATATCTTAAATGGTTTTAAAATTGTAATGTGCAATGCCAGTTCATATAGGGCTTTGTTTAAATTGCATTTATCTCTTGGGACTAGTAGGATGATGTAAAAGAAAAAAGAAATACAGTCCATACGGCCATATCATGAAAGATCTCTCTCTATTGGTATCAAACTGTGATACTACACATTGCATCAATTTACACTGGAGAGTTTCAGACTGTAATAGATCCTTTGGTGCTTTAGTTACCACCAGCCAAGAATGTGATTAGAAAAAGAAGACAAAATTGCCCACCAGGTTTGCAGTTTTTTTTACAAATTTGTTCTATCCTTAATTTTGACAAATTGGGACATTATTCCCATTGAAGTTTCTGTTTATCCTGGAGAAGAATTCAGTACCTCATTAAGAAAATGCCTTTTGCTCTTAAGTGAGTATTTCAAGGGAGTGTTTCTTTACCACAAAACCAAGCAATCAGTCCCATTCCTGTGCATTCTTTTCTTTCCTTCAGATTATTGTTCCATGAAGCTACCTTGTCAGGAAACTGGAAAACTGCCATCTTCATTTATATTACCTTAGATGTATTTGTAGGCTTATGATTGTATCTCTTTTCATTCCCACAGGATAGGCACAAATGCTAGCTGTCTGAGGATACAGGAAATTGAAATTTTGTCACCTGCAGAGGACTAAAAGAGCTTGATTTCTTTCCCCTTCAATGTTAAGAAAGGATCTCTTGTGCATGAAAGAAAATTACCTTCGCTTCAGTAAGACACATCTGGAAATATTCTTAACTATAGTCTTGCAGAATGACTAAGAAAGCTGATACCAATGTTTTTGTGATTTATTACAAGAATGCAGTAGAGTCTTTCAGGGATGTTTTCTTTTACTCAGCTATTTGCTTGGGAATCACGATGCAACTGATAGCCAGAAACAGAAATTTTTCTTCACTGAAGTACATTTTTTTCCCCAGATATCTATACACTACATCAAAATGGAATTGAAACCAAATAGCCCAGTGGGCTCTTCAGACTTCCAGAAATGCCTTTTGGCTCATTTTAAAAGCCAGATTGGCTACAAATTTTCTTTAAGTGGCCCACAATAGAACTCTTATCTTGTTATGCATCAAATCTTCAACAGAATATTTTCTGCCATCCTCTAATATCTCATGCTGTGCAGGCAGAAAATGCGACTACAGCAAAGTAACCCAATTTGCCTTAGAATTGAGACTAATAGCAGAACCTCTCCGTCTATTCTTGTCTTAAAGGCTTGTTAGACTCCCAATGGGGAGGAAAGTTTCCCTGCTGATAGAGTTGTAGCATATCAAAAATGAATCATGAGTACAAAGAAAGATTATTGTGTTCAATGAGACATTTCTTACTCCCTGGCTCAGGCGACAGCGTTTCTGGCTAATTACCCAATTACTACTGATATAAGGTATGAGCAGAGAATTAAGGACAGGAGGAAAGGGAACACATGGAGCCACAAAGACTTGCTAAGACAATATTTTTATTTCAGTAATGTACCATCAGAATTAGAACACAGAAGAAAATAGTTATAATACACATTGCAACATACTCAGTAATGAGATTATTTCCAAATTTCATAGAGGATGTGACTGCAAAACTTGGGAAGCTTTAGAGACCAAAAAATGTCAAGGTCTGAGTCAGAACTGAAAAAACAAGTACCCCAAAAGTTGGCAATATTATCCGATGAAAGACTTAAATAGAAATTGGACTGAATGTAAGGAGTAGTTTAAAATTATATTGTCTTTTTTATTTAATAGTATTCTTCTTAAATACACAGAACAATTACTACCCTCCCCAACAAAGTGGTCGACTATTAGAAATTATACACTTTAATCCATAATATAAGCATGATCCAAAGGTAGCAACAATACTATAATTGATTCTGATTGTTAAAATCCTCATACTAAAATTTCAGGATAAAGTAAACACAGGAAAATTGAACCTTATATAACACTGAAACAGGAAGGGAATTATGCGCTCAAGCACAGGATAAAAAGAGGAAAAAAACACACTTGGTACATCACAGCTCTCTTCTATTACATATAATTATCCATTCTCAGCCTGAGCTGGGGAACAAAAGCTTAGAAAGAACAATGAGTATGTAGATGTCAAAAGGTAATACTTCTCTTCAACTATGTAGCCTTTTATTTACTTATTTTTTTTAAAGAAGTGTAGGTAAAACAAGAATAACCTGTTTCTGTATTATAAATTTTGTTTTATTTTGCATGCTTCTTGAAAATGTTTAAAATATTGATCAAGAATGAGTTCTTGCTATCAAACAGTAAGATTTAAATTATTTCTTTCTAGATTAAAAAAATGAAAATTTAATTAAAATAAACATGTTATTAATTTGATATTTTAAAGAAAATCAACTGCAAATGAACATCATAGTTTTTACTTCTTTAAGAAACCTTTCTGTTTGAACAAATGAATAAATGAAACAAATAAATCCAATTCAAATGACAGAATCTTTTTTACAAAGTTAAAATCTCAATATTTTTAGAGTTAAGGATTTTGAATTCATCTGCCTTTGTCATTGTTCAGCTTAACCCAGTAATTAACCCAACTTACCCAGCTTAACCCCAAAATTAAACTTTTATGTAATGTTTCTGGGGTTGACTCTATCCATTTAACCCAACAGTTTTTCAGTGTGATAAAAGTTTCAAAATTTTGTATTTAGCTTTCTATCCACAATTAATAAGCTTTATGAAAAAGTTTGTATTTCACATCTGCAACACTTAGACAAAATAATGAGAAGTAACTTTAAGAGACAGGTCATCAACATTTGGTCATCCTTTCAAAGACTGAGAGGTTTTCAACAGCTATTTAAAATAAGATGGTAACTGGGCTTCCGTGGTGGCTCAGATGGTAAAGTATCTGCCTGCAACGTGGGAAACCTGGGTTCGATCCCTAGACCAGGAAGATCCCCTCGAGGAAGTAATGGCAACCCACTCCAGTATTCTTGCCTGGAAAATCCCATGGATGGGGGAGCCTCGTGGGCTACAGTGCATGGGTTTGCAAAGAGCCGGAAATGACTGAGTGACTCTGATAGATGGTAACCGAAATCAAAAAGAACCGTGTATAAAATATGGATCATTAATTTAAAGCAAAGAACAACTTTATTTTTTAGAAGGTATTTTGTCATTCACTATATTCACAGCTTAGTTTTAACTTTTCATCTGAACCAACTTTGGGTACAGATGAAACTGCTTACTTGATCTACCACTGGGGGCCTGGTCAACTCCATCTACCTGCCTTCAAGTGACAGAGTACTATGAGGAAAATTAGTTGGCAGTTAAGTCCAGTGGTTGTTGATGTTAAAGTCTGTTCTGATGCTCAGTGATGCCCTCAAGATCCCAGACTCTCATTTTTAGTCCTATTTATGTTCACCATGATTCTCCCATGTGGTCAAATGATGATCCTTGTGGGTACAAACATCTCATTCTCAAGCAACAAGAGCTTCTGGACAGAAGCACTTAGGAGTAAAAGGCTTTCAAACTGTGTACTGGCTAACAGGGAAGACGTCATTTGCACACAGTGTTCTCCAGAAGTCAGAAATGGGTAGGAATGAAGAGGATTTCTCCGGTATTGTCTTAGAGGGAAAAATGTTTTCCAGGGGCACCAGGGCAGATTTCCTTTTGTAAACTTCTTTAGTCATGTCCGAGCCTTTCATCAGGGGCAAGGGGCAAAAGGGCTACCCAAATTGCCCAAAACAATTAGGACACGTCCTCTCAGTCTGGACACATGGCTTCCCAGAAACCATTGAGATACTCGTAAGAAAATCTACCTCGTCTGGGAAAAGGAGAAGAATCAGCAGCAAATCTCCACCAATCTTGGGACCTAAGCCCCTCCTTACTAGCTATGGGACATCGAGGAAGTTTCCTTTCCTCTCTAAATCTCAGTTTTCACACCCATAAATAGGAATAAAAACAACAGCACGTGCCTCAAAAGATTATCTTAAAGGTTACAGGACATACTATCTGTAAAGCATGAAGTGTAATTCCTGAAATACCAAAAGTACTCAATTGTTAGCTGTTTTGGTGCTATTACAAATATAAAACAGTGCATTATGTATACTAAGAAAAGCTACATTTCTTTGTTTTCTTCTAAGAGTAACCTTCTTGAAGGAAAAAAAAGTCATACAAAGATATTGCGGCCCATGTGAGTGTAAGTGTTTGGAGAAGAAGAGAAGGACTCCCACAGAGAAGTCAGTGGCATCTAAGTCTGGTTTACTTTTGTGACATTAGATATGATCCTAAACACATGAAAGTTAATAATTAAGGCTTGTGTTTTTAATATGAGTCAGTTTTATTTTTATTATGTAATGTAATATACACTGGACTTTAGGGTTGCATCTTTTGTTGTAGCTTATTACATCCCATTCAAGAAAAAAACCAAGTTTCCCATCTTCTTAGCTTTGATTTCATACAACATCACCGGATCTCACTAAAATATGATTTTTTTCACTCATAGTGTTACTATTTCAACAAAGCTATATAATTTTATATGTATTTTTTATATATTTAAAAGTTATATATTTTCTTTTTTTAAAAAAACTTTCTACTTCTACACTATTTTCCTCTTCCACATTAGTGAATCTTGGATTTTCTTGGTGGCTCAGTGAAAAAGAATCCGCCTGCCAATGCAGGAGACGGTTTGACCCCTGGGTCAGGAACATCCCCTGGAGAAAGAAATGACAACCCACTCAAGTATTCTTGCCTGGGAAATCCCATGGACAGAAGAGCCTGGTGGGCTCCAGTCCATGGGGTTGCAAAAGAGTTAGACATGACTGAACAACATTAGTGAATCTTAGTTTTTCTATTTTTTTTTTTACAATGTGCAAAAAGAAAGCAAATTAATTTGGGGGAATCCATGCTTCTTCCATAGAGCTAAGCATTTAGAAAAATATATTATTTGTGTTATATGCTTTTACAGCAAAAAGGAATTTATAAAACTAAGGTTCTGGTTTTTTTAAAAAGCAACTGCTTAAAAATTCAAGTCTGAAACAGCTCTAGTTAAGAGTTTCTACATCCATCTGAGAGTGTAATGAATCCATCTGTCACCAAAATATCCTACTCTTGATGCTCAGTTGTATTAAAAAAAATGGATAAAAAAGAAAGAAACCCCCCCCAAAAAGAAAGAAAACATTTTACTTTAAACTCATGCCCTATCAATTATGGATACAAGAGCTTTTCTCTGTCACTTGCTATGTTATCAATAATATGAGACTTAAGACTAGAGTCTAGCTCTCCCCAGATCAGATTTTATTGCAACTATTTTATAAGATGTGAGCATAAGGTGCCTTACATTTCATTGTTTTCTGAGACTTGTGACTACATATACTCTAGCCTAGGGAATTTTGGGACTTTTAGCAAATACTCTTGTCTATGATTCTTTGTCTCGATCAACCCCATCCTCCTCACCACTTTGCTCACTATACCTGACTAATGTTACACTAAGTAGACCCATTCCCGGGTGGAACACAGACAACCTTCCCAGAACCGCCTGTGGGCTTTGATAAGGAATTGACTCCAAACTACATTGAGTTTGGGGGAAGGCACAATGTCTGGTTTGATAAATCTTGTCTGGACTTTCCAACCCTGCTCTTGTTTCAACTTCTACTGCTGCAATCTGAATCTAGTTTGGAATCCTAGAAGATTGCAAGAAGACAAAAGAAATTTCTTTTCTTGTTGTAAGGTTTATGACCTTCTGTTTGATGTTCGACAGTGGAGAAGGGTCATTTTCTAACAATCAGGGACTGTCTTTCAGACCCCATCACTATGTTAAACATTGAAGGACGCATTTTGCTTAGTTAGAAACCCAACATGAAATACAACATTTGGGATTGGGAGTAGAATAGTGCCCGGGCCTTTAAAAGCAAGCTAGTTTACAGGTTGTAACACATTATCAGTGAGCTCTGTAGACAAATCAAGACATTTGGCCTCCCAAAAGTCTTGTTTAATTCAATAGCCTAAGTCTAAAAGTTTCAAAAATTCCCAAGATGTCGATAATTCCACAAGGCCTTCCAAAAGTCCTGTTTACTTCAATAGCCTAAGTCTAAAAGTTTCAAAACTTCCCAAGATATCGATAATTCCACAAATACTGTTTTCCACTTCAAAAAATCGTAAAGATTTATTAAAATCTGAAGTCATGAGGACTATTTTCAAGAGAATGTGTCATTAGAAAAATATGCAAATTTTAATTCAGGACTCGTTTTAAAATTAGAAAACATTAACACTGAAATGTTCATTTCCCAAATGAGGAGAAGGAGATCTGTTTAACTGAAGAGCAGAGAAAATAAGATTGACCCAATAACATTCTTTTTACCTATGGGATAAATATTAAGAATACTAATATCCTACTCATATTATATTTGCTTAAAATTCTTTCCCTTCCTCAAAACAATATAAGGGGAAATATTGCAAACTTCTTTCTATAAAAAGGGCTATGTTTAAGTTCCTAAGTCAGTCAGTCCCTCTTTCTTTTCTCCCCTCCCTCATCTTTCACTCTGCAATGGAATGCAGGTAACTCTGTCATCGGAAAGCGGATTTATTGTGCCACTGAACTTAGATCTCCCTCTGGAGATATCCAGTGTTGCCCTATCTCTTCCTTCCAAAGGAAAATAGATGAGCTGGCTAAACTGTTAGATCTTACTTCTGGATTCTCCACAGATTTCTGGCCATGAATTGAAACCCTAGCTGAAACAACATCAAAGACATGAATTCCAATTTTTTTCCCTGAGTGATAGTCTATGCAAGTGTTTTATTAGTTGTCATATGCTTGGGATAAAGGAGATTTCTCTTTACATATGCATAAATTAAAAAAGAGATAGCAATTAGGAACATATTTCTTTTAAAAAAGGTATTTCTAATATTTGAATCCTGTAAGGGATCCAATATAAAATTAAATATAAGAATATTTCTTGAAAATTTTAAACATATTATCAGGTATATTCCTGATAAAGGATTAAGTGATCTTTAATAAATGCTCTCCAGGGAGAAGAAAAGTTGAAGGGTTAATAAATACCCTTTTTGTGTGTTCAGTTGTTTCCAGGTGATTTCTATGGGTCATACCTTGTGCTAGATAATGTATATTTCAATGATCTTATTAAATATATATGTTAACACTGTGACTAACATGGATATTTTTATTTCAGTTTTACTGATCATGAAACTAAGCCTTTGGCAATGTACTGACTTAGCTAATAGTTCTATAGCTTGCATTCAAACCCAATATGCTTGTCTCTGTAACTCATATTCCCTATCCCCCTTGGAAATGTAGAGAGGGAATATTCTCTAAGATATATGACTTCCATTACCAACTTTACCATACTTGTAGTACGGGTAACCTAAGTTTCCAAAGGAATGTTCTAAAGTAAGCAGGAGTTAAAATATAAAATCAGATTAGGTATTAAAACATATTCAATCACAGTATCAACTTGCAGCACTTTTTAAGACAAATTGCTTATATCATCTATAAATATACAGTGACTAATAATCTAGCACACAGTAGGCATTGAATAAATGTTTACTGGGTCACTGCTTATTAAAATGCGATTCTTTCTTCTAAGTGGTTCATTATATTTTACACTGATAAAACTCTGTGAAGTGAAAGATGACTAGGTAGTTAAATCATTTCCTCTAAAATTTATAAGCCTTTGATACTTTTTGAAAGTCAGCTTAAAACTAATTTTAAAATATTTTATCATAAAACTATGTCATAATTTGTATTATAATACATATGTAATATATATGTAGCAAGAAAATTAGCATTTGGCTTTTAATACTTACATTATACTCATATGTGGTATAATAATATTTAGTATGTAGTTATAGTAACCAATACTTTAAGGCAAACAGTAAGAAGCAAAGAAATCTTTGAAATAGCTATATCATATATTTAAGTATTTGATATTTGGTTTTACTTCACTACAACCATAATATAGGATAAAGCTCAGAAAACATTCAATTAGAAAAAACTGAAATGCAGTTTCATAATATAAGAAACTGAAGTAATTATTTTTACATTTATGGGCTTCCCTGGTAGCTCAGCTGGTAAAGAGTCCACCTGCAATGCAGGAGACCCCAGTTCAATTCCTGAGTCGGGAAGATCCCCTGGAGAAGGGATAGGCTACCCACTCCAGTATTCTTGGGCTTCCCTAGTGGCTCAGCTCGTAAAGAATATGCCTGCATTGTGGGAGATGTGGGTTTGATCCCTGGGTTGGGAAGATGCCCTGGAGAAAGGAAAGGCTACCCTTTTTTTATTAGATAGCATCAATCATATTAAATAATTCTGTCATTTGAGAGATAAAAATCATAGCTGAAATTCAAAAACTATACTGTTGTATCAAATTATTGTTACTCTAACTATATTAACTATTGTTATTTAAATATTTACCTCAAATTAAATACTTATATTCTACTGAAATTTACTTTAATTCAAAGAAATAATTCTATACCCATCTGTTTTACTTCAGAATGAACAAATTATTCACTCTAATAACAGATTAGAGCTTCACCATACATTAAACAATAGGACTTTAAAATGAATGAGGTGTACAGAACTGCACTGAAGTGATAAAATGAAGTATATACGTTCAGAAAAATAATGGGAAAAAGAAAATGACAAAACTTGGAAATAAGTTACACTTCATAGTTTTAAAAGCAGAATAAATTGGCTTCAAGATGCAGAAAAACAGTCTTGTCAGAAATCTGAGTTATTGTGAAGCAATTCATTTAAATAATAAGTAAAATAGTAATTATCGGGAAAAGAAAAGGAAAATCACAAGGAATCAGTGTGGGTTCACTGCAAATAAGTCATGCTACCTTCGAGGCTTTCAGGGCTGGTTGATCAGGGAAATGTGGTAGAAATCAAATGACATGATATTCTTTGTGAAAAATACTGGGATAGAAAATTAGTAAGGTTAAAAGCACAGGAAACTAAACACAATTAAAGAAATAAATCATAAGGACATAGGTATCGTGAAGTCATATAACTGACATGCATAATGGTAAACTGAAAAAAAAATTAAAGTAATAGCTAAAGTGACTCGATCTCATTAACTTACAATAAACTAGAAAAGAAGAGAATCAAAATGCATGCATTCAGAAGAGCTTATGGAAATATCTGCAAAATGCCTACCAGTCCAAAGACTCTAAGAAAGGGGTATGTTACCAATTGAAAAATTATCAGGATGCAGGCCAAGTATTCTAGCAGTCTCCAAAAATCAGAACACTCAAGACAACTTGGTTTTAGGAAGACAAAAAGTTATAGAGAGAATCATGAAAATGTGTCCCACATGGAGATTAAAAGAGGAATCAAAGGGAAAAAAATATCAAGCATTTACTTGTCAAATGTTAGGAATTAACAACTGGGAGGAGAAAGAGGCTATTAATAAATGCTTCACAAATATAACATTTGCAATTTAAACTCTATTTTTCTTTAGTTACAGATTTTGCTAAACGAAATCAACCATTATTTACCCAAAGAACAACAAAAGAGCATACTAAACACAGACCGGAGCAGAGTTAATGAATATTTTCTAAGAAAGAATTCATGATTAACATAAAACGTACTCACTTTATAAATACAGTAAAAATACTAGAGATCACTAAATGTCAAAAGTGAAAAGGAAAGGTTATCAAAACTGAGTAATCAATTAAAGATAATAACAAATGCCCAAAATGAGAGATATTATGTCTTTAGAATATGAAACTCACTTGTTTCATTTTTGAAAAGTACCATCTAATAAGTCAGACAGTGAAAAATGCACAGTTCTAATAATAAAGATTTTTTTCTCATTGAAGGTCAGTTCAGATAGTGTCACTACATATAAAAATAGCTCAAGGAGTCAAACAAATTGTTGTAGAAATAAAAGCTAAAGTTTATCTATCAGTTCAGTTCACTTCAGTCACTCAGTCGTGTCTGACTCTTTGAGACCCCATGAACCACAGCGTGCCAAGCCTCCCTGTCCGTCACGAACTCCCGGAGCCGACCCAAACCCTTGTTCATTGACTTGGTAAGGCCATCCAGCCTTCTCATCCTCTGTCATGGCCTTCTCCTCCTGTCCTCAATCTTTCCCAGCATCAGGGTCTTTCCAAATGAATCAGCTCTTCGCATCAGATGGCCAAAATATTGGAGTTTCAGCTTCAACATCAGTCTTTCCAATGAGCACCCAGGACTGATCTCCTTTAGGATGGACTGGTTGGATATACTTGCAATCCAAGAGATTCTCAAGAGTCTTCTCCAGTTCAAAAGCATCAATTTTTCAGCACTCTGCTTTCTTTATAGTCCAACTTTTACATCCATACATGACCACAGGAAAAACCATAGCCCTGAGCAAACGAACCATGGTTGACAAAGTTAATATCTCTTCTTTTTAACATGCTGTCTAGGTTCATCATAACTTTCCTTCCAAGGAGTAAGCGTCTTTTAATTTCATGGCTGCAATCACCATCTGCAGTGATTTTAGAGCCGAGAAAAATAAAGTCTGACATTGTTTCCACTGTTTCTCCATCTATTTCCCATGAAGTGATGGGACCAGATGCCATGATCTTAGTTTGTCTGAAAGCTGAGCTTTAAGCCAACGTTTTCACTCTTCCCTTTCACTTTCATCAAGAGGCTCTTTAGTTCTTCTTCACTTTCTGCCATAAGGGTGGTGTCATCTGCATATCTGAGGTTACTGAAATTTCTCTCGGCAGTCTTGATTTCAGCTTGTGCTTCATCCAGCCCAGCATTTCTCATGATGAACTTTGCATATAAGTTAACTAAGCAGGATGACAATATACAGCCCTGACATACTCCTTTACCTATTTGGAACCAGTCTGTTGTTCCATGTCCAGTTCTAACTGTTGCTTCTTGACCTGCATATAGGTTTCTCGAGAGGCAGGTCAGGTGGTCTGGTATTCCTATCTCTTTCAGAATTTTCCACAGTTTATTCTGATCCACACAGTCAAAGGCTTTGGCATAGTCAATAAAGCAGAAATAGATGATTTTCTGGAACTCTCTTTCTCTTTTGATGATCTAAATGATGTTTGTAATTTGATCTCTGATTCCTCTGCCTTTTCTAAAACCAGCTTGAACATCTGGAAGTTCACAGTTCATGTATTGCTGAAGACTGGCTTGGAGAATTTTGAGCATTACTTTACTAGCATGTGAGATGACGGCAATTGTGAGGTAGTCTAAGCATTCTTTGGCATTGTCTTTCTTTGGGATTGGAATGAAAACTGACCTTTTCAAGTCCTGTGGCCATTGCTGAGTTTTCCAAATTTGCTGGCATATTGGGTGCAGCACTTTCACAGCATCATCTTTCAGGATTTGAAATAGCTCAACTGATATTCCATCACCTCCACTAGCTTTGTTAGTAGTTTTGCTCCCTAAGGCCCACTTGACTTCACATTCCAGGATGTCTGGCTCTAGGTGAGTGTGAGTGTGATCACCATTGTGATTATCTGGGTCGTGAAGATCTTTTTTGAATAGTTTTTATGTGTATTCTTGCCACCTCTTCTTAATATCTTCTACTTCTGTTAGGTTCATACCATTTCTGTCCTTTATTGAGCCCATCTTTAAATGAAGTATTCCCTTGGTATCTCTACTTTTCTTGAAGAGATCTCTAGTCTTTTCCATTTGATTGTCTTCCTCTATTTCTTCGCATTGATCACTGAGGAATGCTTTCTTATCTCTCCTTGCTATTCTTTGGAACTCTACATTCAAATGGGAATATCCTTCCTTTTCTCCTTTGCTTTCTCTTCTCTTCCTTTCACAGCTATTTGTAAGGCCTCCTCAGACAGCCATTTTGCCTTTTTGCATTTCTTTTCCATGGGGATGGTGTTGATCCCTGTCTTCGGTACAGTGTCACAAACCTCTGTCCATAGTTCATCAGGTACTCTGTATACCAGATCTAGCCTCTTAAATCTATTTCTCACTTATACTGTATAGTCATAAGGGATTTGATTTAGGTCATACCTGAATGGTCTAGTGGTTTTCTCCTCTTTATTCAATTTAAGTCTGAATTTGGCAATAAGAAGTTCATGATCTGAGCCATAGTCAGCTCCCGGCCTTGTTTTTGCTGACTGTATAGAGCTTCTCCATCTTTGGCTGCAAAGAATACAATCAGTCTGATCTCGGTGTTGACCATCTGGTGATGTCCATGAGTAGAGTCTTCTCTTGTGTTGTTGGAAGAGGGTGTTTGCTATGACCAATGCACTCTCTTGGCAGAACTCTATTAGCCTTTGCCCTGCTTCATTCTGTACTCCAAGGCCAAATTTGCCTGTTACTCCAGGTGTTTTTTGATTTCCTACTTTTGCATTCCAGTCCCCTATAATGAAAAGGACATCTTTTGGGGGGTGTTAGTTCTAGAAGGTCTGAACAGTATGAAAAGGCAAAAAGATAGGACACTGAAAGATGAACTCCCCAGGTCAGTAGGTGCCCAATATGATACTGGAGATCAGTGGAGAAATAACTCCAGAAAGAATGAGGGGATGGAGCCAAAGCAAAAATAAAACCCAGTTTTGGATGGGACTGGTGATAGAAGCAAGGTTTGATGCTGTAAAGGGCAATATTGCATAGGAACCTAGAATGTTAGGTCCATGAATCAAGGAAAATTGGAAGTGCTCAAACAGGAGATAGCAAGAGTGAACATCAACATTCTAGGAATCAGCGTACTAGAATGGACTGGAATGGGTGAATTTAACTCAGATTACCATTATATCTACTACTGTGGGCAGGAATCCCTTAGAAGAAATGGAGTAGTCATCATAGTCAACAAAAGATTCTGAATTGCAGTACTTGGATGCAGTCTCAGAAATGAGAGATAGATCTCTGTTTGTTTCCAAGGCAAACCATTCAATATCACGGTAATCCAAGTCTATGCCCCGGCCAGTTACGCTAAAGAAGCTGAAGCTGAACAGTTCTACGAAGACCTACAAGACCTTCTAGAACTAACACCCAAAAAAGTTTATCTATAATTATATCTTATTCTTAGGAGGACTAATTTACCTGATTATACTATACGGTTTGCTGTGCATATTCAGACTGCTATACAGTTTATTGAAAAGTAAAAGTAGTGAAAGTAAAAAAGTAGTAAAAGTGTTAGACACTCAGTCACGTCTGACTCTTGCCAGTCCATGGACCCAAGGAGCCTGTCAGGCTACTCTGTCTGTGGAATTCTCCAGGGAGGAATACTGGAGTGGGTAGCCATTCCCTTCTTCAGGGCATCTTCTCTGACCAAGACCTGAACCTGGGTCTCCTGCACTGCATGCAGGTTCTTTACCATCTGCGCCAACAGGAAGCTCAAGTACTGGTAAGTATGTGTCAAGAGGCATTTGAATGGTAGTAAGGAAACTAGGATTCGACTTGCAAGCACTTGTGTTACACAAATAATGTATTCTAACTTATATAATCAATGGTTGTCAGAATAATAAGTTCATTTGATCCAATGCATGGAAAATCAAAACCATATTTTATAAAGTATGTGAAAATTCCACATTTAAGAAGAATAGAATGTCAAGATACTCTGAAATAAGCTGATCTCTAATACCAATGTCTGATTACCTCCTTTCAAGATCAATATAAGAAAAATGGTAAAGAATGTACTAGAGTGTAATTTTAAAGTACATGTACTATTAAAGCTCTGCTAGATGACATCTAAAATATTTTGGTCAAACCAAACACAGTACTTTAGATACTTGAAGACTCTAAACTGAAGAAATATCTTTAAAATTACACCACTTTTTTTGTTTTCTATTTAAACTAATAAGTGCATTTAGTTATAGGACATATACCATTTTGATCCACTTGGTGTGGCTGTATCACTCTATAAACTCCACTTAATTTGGTTACATAGTGTCAGTGCCAATCCCTGTGTCTCCAATAAGCTTCCTGAGGGCAAGAAATTTCATCCATTTGATTCACTGCTTAATCCCAGGGTTTACAACAATGTCTAGCACATGTGTGTGTGTGTGTGCTAAGTTGTTTCAGTCATGTATGGGTCTGTACGATCCTATGGACTGTAGCCTACCAGGTTCCTCTGTCCATGAGATTCTCCAGGCAAGAATACTGGAGTGGGTTGCCATGCCCTCCTCTGGTGGATCTTCCTGGCCCAGGAGTTCAACACAGGTGTATTCTCTACCACTAGTGCCACCTAGGAAGCCCAATGTGTAATATACCAATGAATTCTATACATTTTAAAGTAAAATAAACAGAAGAGAGCAAAGAATGTCTTAAGGAAAATTTTAAGAACTCTAAGAATCCATCTATTGAGAAAAAGAAAGATCAATGTAAAACTAAAATTTCCATGTAAAAAAAATGATAGTCAACAGAACAACAGCATAAAGTCAGTAAAAACTGTACCACATATTAGAAGAATTCATTGTTATGAAATACTAAAAAGCATGAAAACATCATGATAACAAACATAAATAAAAATACTCAGCACATTTTTAGGCTAAATTTGAAAAAGAAACATGCATATACAAATGTTTCCTTAAGGAGTTAGGAAAAATAATTCTGGTATAACAAATAGTTACATTTAAAAACAGTTTAAAGTAAAATGAGCACTTTTGAGCACTCTTGCACAAGTCTATCTAGATTCTTAATTTCAATATCCCCCAGACCAGATCAGTTACCAATGATATTGGTAAACAGAATTTATTTTGGATACAAAGTAAAGCTACCTGCTTTTCACTCATAGAATGAAATATTATGCAATTTTTAAAAGTGATCTATTCACTGAGAAATGTCTAATTTATGCCATGTTACCAAAAAAAGATAGAAGTTAGGTATATTTATATAAATTTATCTGAATACATTTCAAATCTTGTAATGGATTGAAAAATTTGTCTCTTTTCAAAACTAAAAAATGCATTTCAGTGAGGATATCCTATATCATACAGGCTTCTGACTTCAGACAGACTCATGAATCTCATATCTATTGAATTACACATTTCCTATGTCTACCTGACATCACCCTACTACCTTTCACTAAAAAAAAAAAAAAAAATTGATTCAGGGCCATTTGTCTCAGTGAAAACTGTTCTATTACTTTAGGAATGTTCTTGTTTGAAACACCAATAAGCAAACGATATTTAATGTCGAGCAATTTAGACCTAGTCACAATCCAAACAATTTACTCCAAATTCCATTTTCCAGTTCAGGATTCAGCCAAGGCCTCAGTAAAACTCCAATATCTAAAACCATGAACCTTGGAAGATACCAATAAGCTGCAAAATGTATAATTTTAGATTATCGTATAGGTGACATCTGCATTTTAAAATATTTTTAAAATAAGCAGCCAAAAAAAATGGACAAATTGCTTTCTCAATGATAAAAGAGTAACAGTATTAGACTTAAGCTAAATAGAACATATGGAGCCAATTTTAATGATCACGCATTCATTTATTTTTTTATCAGCTTACATATTTATTTATTTTCAAAAGCCTTAAAGAATGCAGTAGAAAAATTCATGTGGTGTTCTGTAGAGCAAATGCTGATTAATTCCCTTTATTACCTGACAAAAAATACCTACTTTCTTACATAGTATGCAAATAGAAAGAAAGACAAAAACATTACAATTACAGAACAAAAATTTTAAAGCTTGATGCAGGCCATTTTTTCGTGGAAGTTATCTTTTTAATATGGGGAAAAATGAGTCAGTGTATTAGCATCGTAAGATTGCTGCTCTTATTTAAAATTGTTCATTGTCTTGCCCTACGGTTGTTTATTCTTCCCTTAATTCACTGTGCTCTGCTATCCTTCTGCCAAAAACATTCTAAACTAAACTAAATAGCATGTGCAACAAATTTCCTCTGTTAAGTTGGTCTTAATAAAAATTATTAAAGACTATAACTAAAGAATTATAGGGCAGGATAGAAGACTTAGGAAAAAAATTCTCATTTTCCCTAACAAAATATCCCCAACATTTTAAATGGCATTTACTTGATCTATATTGGCATATGTGTGGAGTGCAGGGTGTATGTGTCTACACATATATCATGCCTACAAGCTGGCTGGCTAAAATGGCATCATCTATTCCTATAAATTTCACATATCTTTCCACCCATGGTCTGACCTAGATAGGAGGTTAGGCAAATATAAGCAAAACTCAAGTAGCATTTTTTTCATCTTATAAAAATTCATGAACATCATTACCACATGCTTTCATTCATTAAAAAAAAAAAAAAAACTAAATACCATCTGTGCACGATAGTCTAATTAGGGATTAGAATCACAGACGCTTTGCTGGCTCACATGTTCAAGCACATGCCCCCTTGACCATTTCAGAAGAGAAAATAAAAAAGAACAATAAAAATGTAGTCAGAGGCATCCCTTTGGATTCAGCTTTGGCTACTAGGGTTAACTAACCCCACAGAATTTAGCTGTCTAGCACTCCCTTTGGAAATTGACTCTTTTTTTTTCCCCTTGATGTGCATGCCTGTCCCAGCACAAGCCTTAGGATAAACTTGGCACTACATGAATCAGGTTTTAATAAGTTCAAACAACATTTTTACAGAAGACTGGTATTTACAGTCTGCAACATATAGTAGGGGCAAATTTTTCTAGACTTGGTACCCACAACAGAAAATTCAAGTAATGATACTAAATTGTTCTGGAAGAAAATTAACAAATTATAGTTATTAGTCAGGAGTGATATAATTTATATATATATATATATACATATACATATTATATGGCCCTGTACAATATGAATAATGAAGCTTATAATACTTATTCAAACCTCATGATAATTTTAGGGTGCATATATTATAAAAGCTGCATTGATAAAATGAGTTCATAAAGTCAAGATGTCATATTTATTTTCAGTTAGGGCTACTCTTCTTCCTTATCTTAAATTCTAGTAAAATGATTGCATTAGAAGCATTTTAAACTATACAGATCATGCAGTCTAATTTGATGTAAATCCTGCTAGTCCTAACAGCTAGGATCAGAAGACTGAATCCTATACAGCTATTTAAGATGTCAACAATTAAATACCTTCTGCAAAAAAAAAAAAAAGAGCAGTGCAATTTTATTGTCTTTCATAACCAGAAAAAAATGTGCACTTTATAGATTAGAAGAGTTTTCACTTTAGAAAATGTGGGTGGGGATATCATCACAAATAGCAAATGTTGTATCCTCTCCATCTAGCATAAAGTAAAAGAAAATAAATATTGAAAAAATAATAATTGAAAGAAAGGAGTGAATCAGTTAAGCCACCTATATTGTTACAAACATAACTTTTTTAACCCAGAAAATAAAGTGTAATATCAACAAAAAGGCAAATTAAATGGCACCACCACAAGGCCACTACTCTTTCAACCATCACAGTACCTTGAGACTCAAATTTGTATCTATTTTCTATTTCTAGGGCCCATCCCAATGCTCCATAACAGGAGTGACTAGTCTGCTAAACAGTAGCTATTTATGTCTTGGTTTCATAAGACAGATCTCTGTCCAGCTGGAAAAAAAAAAAAAAAGTCCATGCATGTTTAGCCCAAACCAGCTATATAACCAGGTCTCTTCAAGTAAAATTAGGTCTACACAGATTCTTCACATCCAAATCCAAAGAGAGAGAGAAAAAAAAAAAAAAGCCCCCATTTAAATACAACTTATAAAGTCTGGAATTATAAGCTATTCTTTCAGTGGTCAGACTTGGCTGGTTATTGACTAGCGTATTCTCTTTGGATTCTGGAGGCCATTTCTGAGGAATATTGGATGCTGCAACAATTTCATATTGTCAACAGATGCTGGGGTGCTGCTTATTCAGCTATGGAGTGGTTGCCAGAGGCGGCTCATTGCTGCAGGCTGAAGCAAATTAATCCCAGCGGAGATGAGTTTTATTTGTTTCTCTAATAGTGGGAAGAAATATTGATGAGAGAATTCTGAGCTGTGCTTAGGACAAGAGGCTGCTGGAGATTTCACCAACTCATTTTAGCATCTCCAGACTTGGAGGGCATGTGTGGTAGGAAGGCCCCTCTCAGGCTGTGTTACCCGGAGGGCATCTAGTTCATAGAGCCCTCTTTCCACAACAAACATACAGCTCTTTGTTCTCCCTCTATTTACAGTGGAAAGTATTAGCCGCGTGTATGAATGTATTTATATCTGGCCATAAAATTTTTTGAAGAAATATTTAAAATGCCACTAAAAATTGTAAACAGCAAGAACTAAAAGCATTTTTCTTTCATGGTTGACTTTTGTATATTATCTTCAGACACTCAACATCCTACATAAGTTCTCTGCTTTCTTGAATTTAATCATGATGAGCTAATTTTCTAACTGAAGACACTATTTTTCATATTTTTCTCTTACTTCCTGTTGAGAACACTTCCTCCTCAGGAATCCAAACTGGCAGATTTTACTAACAACTGCATTAGAGTCATGCTCTAGAACAGCAAAAGCTCAAAGTAAGGGCACAGGCACAGATGGAAAGAGAAATACTTTCCAGTCTTTTAAATAGAAATTCCTTTTAAATTAGCTTATGGGCATCCAATAAGGGTATAGTTATTCAATTTTTTAATAAAAGTTACCAATTTAATACACTTTTAATGGGCACAGTATTAATAGATCAAATGGAAATAAGTACACAAACAGAGGTTATGGATTTTAACTTTTTAATTATTGTTAGATGAAGAGTAAATAAGTAACACATGAAAATTCAGGGGTAAATTTTATGGTGTTAGGTTTGATGTTTATGTACATTTCAGCCTTGTTTTTCCATCTCTTTAAAAACTTGGAAGAAGTGAATTTTAGACATTTCTTCTCCTTAATCTTAAGAGTTACCATCCTCCAAATAAATAGTTTTAATTTAGGGAAAGTTTTTAAATCTTAAAGTGTTATAGAAATGATTGCATTTGGAAAAAGTGTGTGCTATAATAATGGCCAATGGAATCTAGCATGAGCTTTACATTTTAAGCCCAATTTCCTGATTTATAAAGGTAAAAAGCGTGCAGAAATTGATATGTGAAAAAGGCCCCTGCAGAACTAAAATTGCAAATAACTTTTGACTAAAACAATATATGAATCACATATTCCTCTGCTATACAAGCAAAGCCCATGTAAACATCCTACATGTTCAAAGCACCATTCTGTCCTGCCTCTCCTTCTGCTTCTGCTCTCATCTTCAAAAGTTCACTCTTTCTTACTTCAAAATACAAGCTGTTTCAAGTTGACATTTTGAGCATAAGGCCAACATGGTTAAATATCTTCCAAAGGTTTCTTCTTCACTATATCTTTCTCTCATCTCAGGGAAAGTGCACTCTATCTTCTTTCCGTATTTCCCAACATCTACTCCTCAACTGTCTATGAATATCCTCAGGTTTTGTCCCTCCATTTTTTCTTCCCCTCCCTCAGTATCCCTTATCTATCACCTCACTTTTCCATTCATTCACATATTTTTGTCATAAACATGAAGAAAATATTTCTCAGCCTCTCTCCTCTATGAGGTAACCCCTCTGTTTTCCTCACCTCTTCTCTCACCTATTCTTCTCTACAGTAAAAACACTGAAATAAGCAATTGTGTTTAATTCCAATCATTTTTTCCTTGGACATTTGTGCTCAAGTTATAATTTTTTTACTTTCTTGTTGCTTAAAAACAAAATACCAAATTGGCATGAGGGGATTCAGTATATGGAGAAAATTTAATAATATTTTGCCAAGACTTCTAGGCATTCTCTTATAGCAAAAATCACTGACATGATTACAACTGTGTACCTTTAAGCATAAGATATTTTAATGATTATAACTTTCTGTCCTACTGCATTGATTATTCATTGCTATACAGTAAATTTAAGGACAGTATATGCTTTCTCGGGTTCACTCAAGAGTCCAGCCACCATTTAAAACTTTCTCTTCCCATCTAATGGCTGAAGTTTCTTAGATGGATAGCTTTTAGATCTGGGAAAGACTTCAGAGTATAATCTTTTTATTTTATGAATCAAGTACTTGAAACCCCAAAAGTAAACTATTTGACCCAACATTTTACAGCAAACCTAGAATGGTGAGATTACCCTACATGTTTAAAGTCATAGAACCTAAATGCCCTGAGTATATGAAGACTGCAGGAGGAAGCAGTGAGAAGAATGAAGATAAAAAAAGATGAGAGTTAGATCATAAAAACCATCCCTTTATACAACTGGCACATGGTAATTACTCATTACATAATTGATTAATGAATATTTAGATGCAAAGCAATGGAACACAAGTTGTATTATACATCTGATGGGGAACCATTGAAGGATTCTGCTATAGAAAATGGTGATAACAGGCCTGTACTTTAGAAATTAGTTATTAAAAGCAAGGTTGTAGAAGACGAATCCCTGTAAGATGGAAGTAAAAGCAAGAAAGCTAGTTGAGAAAATGTAGTAATTCAGATAAGAAATTATAAAGTTCTAGATTAAAATATTGCCAGGAGGGAAAAATGGAAGATTATACTCATGTGTCTGTGTGTATGTGTTTCTTCTGTAGGTTCCCCTCATGGAATGAAACTACTTCTTTGTATGAAGGCTGAATCCACCACTTTCAACACTCTAACCTGATCTATGAGATGTTATGTGAGTTAATCTTCATAAAAATCAAATAATGTTATGAAAACTTATGAGCATTCTCAAAAATGCTTCTCATAAAACAATGTTCTGCAAATCCCATTTGCCAAGGTGAGGATTTTCCATCTATGCAAACCAAAGTAATGAAATAATGATATTGATAAAGTAACAATAATAACAACAATAGCAACTGACACATTAGGAATATACATATGCCAGGCAATATTTTCAGTATTTTACTCATTTGATCCCTGTAGCAATTTTATAATATAGGGATTACAACTACTCTGTGTTATAGATTAGTAAATTGAGAAATGGAGAGGTTTACTCACATGTTCAATATTAAACATCTACAAAGAGATGGAGACTGAATTTGAAATTCATCAGTATAAGTATAGGTCCTAAACTCACTCTATATTTTTCATAAAATAAAGACTATATAACCCTGCCCATTCTTTAGATTAACAAAATAAAGTAAAATGACATGTTCAAGGCCATACTACTGACAGCAAAAATGTATATGTATATGTGTTTTTACACTTTAAGTAACTTAAAATTCATTTAATGAATACGATTACCTGGATATAAACCAGTTCATATATTTGATACACATAATTGTTCTCTTGGTTTTGCTTTAAAAAACACTTTCGAATAGTTATGTATGCATGAATGCTAAATTGGTTCACTCGCTTCAGACTTGTGACACTACGAACTGTGGCCCACCAGGATCTTCTGTCTATGGGATTTTTCAGTCGAGACTACTGGAGTGGATTGCCATGTTCTCCTTCAGGGGATCTTGATGACCCAGGGATTGAACCCATATTTCCCATGTCCCCTGCATTGGCAGGCAGGTTCTTTACCACTATCACCACCTGGGAAGTCCAAATAGTTACATCACATATTTAATCAGTAATGTTTTTCTGGGCTTCCCTCCTGGCTCAGACGGTAAAGAATCGGCTTTCAATGCAAGAGACCCAGGTTCGATCCTTGAGTCAGGAAGAATCCCCTGGAGAAGGGAATGGCTACCCACTTCAGTATTCTTGCCTGGAGTATACCAGACAGAGTAGCCTGGAGGGCTGCAGTCCATACGGTCACAAAGAGTGGGTAAAGACGGAGAGACTATCACTTTCACTTTCAATGTTTTTTCTGCAATGA
This sequence comes from Antilocapra americana, assembly GCA_007570785.1. Taxonomy (NCBI): domain Eukaryota; kingdom Metazoa; phylum Chordata; class Mammalia; order Artiodactyla; family Antilocapridae; genus Antilocapra; species Antilocapra americana. Next base: position 3,393,181 of record ML664170.1, on the reverse strand, counting down.
GAATTTAACCTTGCTAATCAGAATTGTAGAAATTTAGAGTATATATATTTTAGAGGGGAAAGAAAGAAATAATTAAAAATAAGTTGAAGATAAAAACAATAGACAGGAAGGGGAACACATGTATACCCATGGCAGATTCATGTCAATGTATGGCAAAACCAACACAATAATGTAAAGAAAAAAAAAGAAATTAAAAAAAAAGGAAGGAAGAAAAAACAATAGACAATAAGGCTCTTTAACCCAGGTTCATATTTTGTTGACAAATCCAATCCATTTCATTCATAAAAATTTTTGCCATTACACATATAAATCGTGTATACATATATCTGTTACCAGAGTAGAGAAAAGCATTGCCTTTCAAAAAAAAGGCATTAATTGAATAAAATTATCATTGCTTTATATACCCCCATATATATCAATCTCAAAAAGACAATCTGAAATATAAAAAAAATTACACAAAATAAAACATACTATATGATTCTATTTATGTAAAGGTAAAAACTATCAAAGCTGATTTAATATATGATGTTAGGAGTCAAGATGGTAGTACTGTACAGGAGAAAGGCAAGGCAAAGTTTGAAAGGACCTCCAAACAGCTTCTATTTATTGATCTGCATAGAGGTTATAGAGATATACTTAATTTTTTATAATTTATCTAGCTGTATACTAATGATTTACAGAAGCTTCTATATGTACAATTCAGTTAAATTTGTATTTTTTTTAATTTGTATTTTATAAAACATTCATTATTAATTAATTAGCATTTTTATCATTGTAATAGAACATATGTAATTCCTAGTACTGAAGAAGAAATTACTATGCTGCAATAAAATTAATTAAAATCAGAGCTCATGCAGTAAGGGAAAGGAGAGCGACATGACAGAATTACAGCAGGTTAACTTAAGAATATCTTGAATTTTGGAGTCAAACAAGCCTCAGCTCAAAAATTTGCTCCACCACTTCTTAGTTTGGAACTTATCTGTTAAAATGGGCTTTTGAGAGACTCAATGAAATTCATTACTGAACTTCAATCAGTGTTAATTCTCTTGTCCTTATACTGTCCTACAAAGTTGTGTGCAAACACATCAAAAAGTAATTAAAAGGCTAGAAGGCTGGAGAACAGTTTTAAAACTTAATACTTTCCAGAAATGACAACTGAACAAACACTTGAAGCAGGAGCTGAACTTGACCAAGATGATTTTAAGAAAGGCAAAATTCAGAAAAACATAAATACTAAAAGATATTAAGCTATTCAAGTCCAGTAATACTTAGTGGTTCTTTATGAGTAAATGTGGAAGAAAGAACTAGAGAGTGACAGAAGAAGAAGCTGGATAGGTATGTTTAAACCAAGTAGTGATGGGACTTACATGCTAACACAGGAGTGTTCTGCTTGGTTTACGTTTATCCTATAATTACGAGGGAAATATAAATATTAGGCTTACACGGTTCCTTGAGATCTGAATAACATCAGTACAAACCTCCTTTCCAAATGCTTGGTGGTTCAAGTACCTCCTCAAGCTTTATGTCGAATCACTGAAAACTGCTTCTGTATTTGGGATTTCTGTTTCACACTACATTACCAAAATGAAACCGAGACTCTTCCCAGGTTTGCACATAAGCCCACAACCAAAAAATCCTCTCCAGAAAGTATTTGTGACTTTAGTCCTCTTGCCAAAAGTGAGAAGATCATGAGGAGACAGAGATGCACATATGCATACAACTTCAAGTTCAATGTTAGACACTGTATTTCTTAAAACATTGCTTCACAACAAGGGAACTTGGGGCCAGAGGAATTCTTTCCTGTTTCACCTTTTTAGAATGCAGTTTTGATTAGTTAAATGTTTTGTTTTTAACAAAATAGACTATCAAGAAACTACTTCTCTAGATAATATATATTTGATTAATCACAATGTCCCTTTCTCTGAGACTAAAATTTTTTTAAAAAAATTAATGCTAACAATGTATTACCGGTAAGTCACTGATTTACAAAACTGGAATTCTTATGGGTGTGTCATGTTTTAAAATATAGTTTGATCATGGCTGAAAATGGAGCAGGAAATGGCAACCCACTCCAGTACTCTTGCCTGGAAAATGCCATGGATGGAGAAGCCTGGTGGGCTACAGTCTATGAGGCCACAAAGAGTCAGAAATGACTGAGCAACTTCACTTCACTGATCATGGCTGAAAAATGTAAACTACTATATGTACTACAACAAAACAGCATTTGCCAGCCTTTTGTGGCAACAGGTTAGAAGTATCTAATGATAACATTAATAAAACAAGTCTTACTTCTACTATTCCTTTTCTTGCCCCAAAATATCACACCATTTTTATTTTTTTTCTTGATTTTTTTTTCTCCCTTTTATTGTTTTGCCATACAATGCCATGATATCACCATGGGTTTACATATGCTCCCCCTCCAGAAACCCCTCCCTCTCCCCTCCCTCCTCTCTCCCCCACCCCGGAAAATCTCGATGCACCAGCCCCAAGAATCAATCCTGGGCTGGCGATTGATTAGACATATGATAATTAACATGTTTCAATGCCATTCTCCCATATCATCCCACCCTTTCCCTCATCCACAGAGTCCAAGAGTCTATTCTATACATCTGCGTTCCTTTTGCTGTCTCGCATGTTGGGTTCTCGTTACTGTCTTTCTAAATTCCATATATATGTGTTAATATACTGTATTGTTGTTTTTGCTTCTGGCTTACTTCACACCATTTTTAGAATGTAAGTCCAGTTCATACTAAGTAACCATGTCAATCCTAAAGTGAGCACTGTCAGCAAACAAACAGGATTATAGAAGTCCTTTCGTCATCTTCAAACAGTAGGTCTTTACATTTCAGAAAGCCCTCTGGGTTGCTTTCTTGTCTTGACTTCAAAGAGCTATATAAACTTAGATCAATTTTGCAGTGGCATAGTCTGGTGAGAAATGAGCCTGACCCCATTTCAGGTCATAGTGAGCCAATCTCAAAAAAAATGCTAAAAAGTGTACAAGTTTTATAAAAATTTCCCTTACCAGTGCCATAAAATAGCTAGCTATTACATTAAGATTGATATAAGACCCATGAGTCATTTGAAAAAATAACTTTTCACCCATTGCTTTGATGTTTCTATGTGTTACACTAGATATATCAGAATTTAAATAATGGGTCCTTAAAAAGTACAATGCTATTGCCTCTTTTATGACAAGGTAATGCATTCTGAACAAAGGTAACCCCTCTTAAAGGCAATGTTGGAGCCTGTAGCTTTAGGTAACAGAGAAGATTTCTAAAGCAAACAAACAAAAAAATCTGACTTTGGGTAGATGCTGCAATTTTAAGAGCTAAACTATTAGGAAGCCTTTAGAAGTGATCATAAATGAATTCAATAAAAAAATGTATTAATACTGTTTGTTTAAAGTAAAACAGTGTGTTTGCCTTCCTTGTTCTATATTTACATTAAGCATTTTTTTCAAAATATGCCAGTTTGTGTTTATTTCCTAAATTTCAAAAAGAATTAAAGATGAGCCAGGACAGCACATTTTTTCACATATGCTGGAGCAGCATATTAGAGGAATGCTAGAGGCTCTCGCATTCTTTCTTTCTAAATTAAATTACATTTCCAAGTTTACTCCACAGAGGACCCTAAAATTAAATGACATCCACCAACCTGACTTCTTTAAAGAGCCATAACCAGGAAGAAAGCACACATGTGCATGAGGGTACATACACATGAACATGATTTTAATTAAGGTAGACATAGTCTTCCAGTGATTGATGCACACATGATGCTTCTTCCTAGTCAGGCAGAAATGTTAGAAGTCAGCAATTTGGCGGGAACAGAGACAGCCATGTATATTGCCAGTTGGGCAGCTTGACAATATGGGGTTTTGATTCCTGCTTGGGAACTGTGTGTTCCTAACAGCACACGTCTCATTTGCACTGAAGGAACACAGAAAATAACTCCAAAGAAAAAGAGGAGTGGGGAAAGTTAGTCACTAAAAAGGGATATATTCAGAAATGCACAAAGTTTAAAGATGAACAATTACAACACAGGTTCTAAAAGAAACTAGATTGGAAGAAATAAGATTTTAATAAAACTACAACTTTCAAAGTTAGTGAGACTAGAACATTACTCTTGTTCCTGCTCTTCCTTCTTTCTGACTGGCTCCCCCAGTAATGTCAAATTTTACTTAAATGTCACCTTATCAGTGAGCTCTCCCAAAAACATCCACTTATCTCCACTGCACTCACATCATTTCATTTCTCTACTTTACTCCATAGCGCTATCACCATCTAATATAACTTATTTTACTAATATAATATCTTACTTATTTTCTTAATGCTCATCTCTTCCACCTAGATTATAAGATCTGGAAGGATGGGAGTGCTTTCTGTTTTATTCATGGCAGTATCTCCAGAACTCAAAAATTTCTGAACAGACAAGGTGTTTCATAACTATTTGTAAATAAACAAGGAATTCCCAATAGTGAAAGTAGTACACTAAAGAACAGCAGCTGAATGTCTTGTTGTCTATTAAGACATATTCTGAACTTATTTTTTCAGTCTTATTTTTAATTATCAGGATATTTTACATGTTTACATTTATATTAAACTGGTTTTCTGTGCAATCTAAATAATTTGTTCAATTTACTAGCTTTTGTCCATTCTTTTTAATATGTTCCACCCTGAGAAACAAAATGTTATAAAACATGAATATTAGAAGAAATAAAGGTGGGAACAGATAATTAAAAAGACTGAGTCAAAAATATGTGGTTACAGTTGCAGTTTCAGTAATGGCAGAGTAGCTCAAATTAAACTAAACCACCCACTGGTAACTATTATATACTCTGGACAAAATGCAAGGAACAATTCTTTGAAAGCACTGGAGAATGACTAAACACAGGCATAAAATGGAAAGGATTAAACCTTGAAAGAAGGAAACTGCACTGGGAATGAATGTGGGGAAATACACATTAATACAGCTTTTCCACTGAAGGCACTCCCCAGGCCATGCAGAAACAATGAGTTAGAATTCAATCATAGAACTCAACCATAAAGCCACAGTTTACTGGACTGAGATGCAAGAGAATGGAGCTCAGAACTGCCAGCGTGGCTAGAAACTGAAGGAGAAAAAAGAAAAATCCAGAAATGAGGGAGTCAGATATGAAGGAGCTCCAAAACTTCCTATAATTTCCCCTCAAATCCTTGAATGACCCATGAATTATAGACATACAGGAAAGATGCCAAAGATCCCAATGGGAAGCATTGACTAGAAAGCCAAAGAAGCTGAGGCTAACATGGGGAAGATGAAGTTGAAGTCACATCAAGTTACAAGGGCCTCATCTTATGAATTGGAGAAGGAACTGGCAACCCACTCTAGTATCCTTGCCTGGAGAATTCCAGGGACAGAGAAACCTGGTGGGCTGCTGTCTGTGGGGTCACACAGAGTTGGACACGACTGAAGCGACTTAGCATGCATGCATTGGAGAAGGAAATGGCAACCCACTCCAGTATTCTTGCCTGGAGAATCTCAGGGACAGAGGAGCCTGGTGGGCTGCCATCTATAGGGTCGCACAGAGTCGGACACAACTGATGCGACTTAGCAGCAGCATCTTATGAATAAAGCCCATATCTTAGGCATAAAAGAGTCATCCTGGGCTAAAGAAAAAACCAAAACAAAAAACAAAATAGCATTACTAAAAAAAGTAAAACCAAGCCATTATAAAGTTTATGGTGTCAGAATGTAATTTAATTGCCTGCTGTAAGAAAAATTAACATACTTTAGGAAAAGATAACAGAATGTAAATTCACTTCAATGCCTATCTAGATATATAACTATTGGACTTAGCAGGCAAGGGCTTCAAAGCAGCTAATGAAAATAAGTATAGTGACTAAATGGAAAACACAGTCATAATAATTAAACAGATATTTAGCAGACTAGTAGTAAGTATAAAAGAGAATCAAAATACAATTCTACAACTGAAAAGAAATAAAAATCTGTAAAAAAATTCACCATGTGAGCTTAACAGCAGACTGGAAATGGCAGAAGGAAGAACCAGGATGAACTCAAAAACTGTTCCCTAGAAATTACCCAACTGAAGATAAATGATTGAAATCAAATGAGTAGAAACAGATGGACAGGCGGATTAATAAAGAATGACCTGATAAATTCATGAAAATAAAAATGGCAAAAAGAAGAAAGTGAAAATGACTAGAAAAGCGTTCCATGAAATAATGGCAAAATTTTCCTGAAGTAGGAAAAAAAAAAGGCATAAAGCTCCAAGAAACGTTATGAATATCAGCATAATAAATATATTAAAACACCTAAACATATCATAGTCAAACTTCTGAAAAGCTAAAAAAATTAAAAAGAAAGACTTGAAAGAAACCAAAGGAAAAGGTGGACCTAAATTATATCTACTTTCTCCTCAGGATCAGTAAAATCAAGGAGACAATGAAATAATTAAACTGCTGAAAGGTAAAGGCAAAAACAACAATTTGAAATAAAAAATATACACAGATTTCTATATCTGGTAAACATATCCTTCAAAACTGCAGATGAAATAAGGCTGTATTCAGATAAAGGCTGAGAGCATTTATTACCAAAAAAAAAAAAAAAAAAAACTGCACGAAAAAATGTTAAATGAACTTCTTTGGGCCCAAGAGAAACAGCACCAGATGGAAAATTTAAACTACAAAGAAAAAGGATAAATTAAAGACAATTTTTTCTCTCTTAATTTCTTACAAACACTACTTTAAAGCAAAAATTTGTAATATAATATATGATTTATAACATATCAATATAAATTATGAGATAACATTACAAAAAAGGGAGTGGAAGTAAACCAAATGATGCTGGTGCAAAGGTTTTACTTAAAACAAATCCAATAGCAACACCAAGTAGACTATTATCATTTAAGTATGCATACTAAGATATGGCAACCTGCTCCAATATTCTTGCCTGGAAATTTTCCACCATCAGAGGAGTCTAGCGGGCTACAGTCCATGGGTCATGGAGTTGGATACGACTGAGTGACTGAGTGTTCACACATGCATATATTTATACCTAGCATAGTAATTTAAAAATTAATGTTAACAGTATAGCTTAAATGTACATAGTTAAAGATCTAAAAGAGGAATGAATATGGAATACTAGTATATATCTGTTATGCATGTTTGAATATATACATATGATGACAAAATAACAGATTCAAACCCAACTGTACAAATGATTACATTAAAACTAAGCTTCCCTGGTGGCTCAGATGGTAAAGAATCTGCCTGCAATGCAACCCAAGTTCAAATTGGGTCAGGAAGATCCCCTGGAGAAGGTAATGGTTACCCACTCCAGTAGTCATGTATGGATATGAGAGTTGGACTATAAACAAGGTTTAGCGCTAAAGAATTGATACTTTTGAACTGTGGTGTTGGAAAAGACTCTTGAGAGTCCCTTGGACTACAAGGAGATCCAATCAGTCCATCCTAAAGAAGATCAGTCCTGAATATTCATTGGAAGGATTGATGTTGAAACTGAAACTCCAACACAGATGCATAGAACAGTCTTTTGGACTCTATGGGAGAGGGCGAGAGTGGGAAGATATGAGAGAATGGCATTGATAAATGTAAATTATCATATGTGAAACGAATCGCCAGCCCAAGTTCAATGCATGATATAGGGTGCTCAGGGCTGGTGCACTGGGATGACCTAAAGGGATGGAATCATGAGGGAGATGGGAGGGGGGGGGGTTCTGGAAGGGGAACACATATACACCCATGGTGGATTCATGTCAATGTATGGCAAAACCAACATAATATTGTAAAGTAAAAAAAAAAAATAATTAATTTACTAAAACTAAATAAATAGAAATAAAAAAAAGAAACAGAAACTCCAATACTTTGGCCACCTGATGTGGAAAACTGACCCATTTGAAAAGACCCTGGTGCTGGGAAAATTGAAGGCAGGAAGCAAAGGGGACAACAGAGGGCAAGATGATTGGATGGCATCACTGACTCGATGGACATGAGTTTGAGCAAGCTCCAGGAGTTAGTGATGGTCAAGGAAGCCTGGTGTGCTGCAGTCCACGAAGTAGCAAAGAGTCAGACAGGACTAAGCAACTGAACTGAACTGAGCTCACTCCAGTATTCTTGCCTGAAGAATTCCATGATAGAAAAGCCTGGCAGGCTACAGTCCATGTGATCGCAAAGACTACTGAGTGACTAACACTTTCAATTTTCATCCTATTTTATAGGCATAGACAATATTATTAGATGATTATATTGATAATATTAGACTAAAATTTTAAAACTCAAGACTACCTAGATTTGAGAGACACACCATAAATATGAATTTACATATAAGTTAAAAATACATGGATGGAAAAAAGTATAACATTCAAACATTAAGTATAATAACGGTGTATCATTACATTAATACCAAACACTGTAAAAGTCAAGACCAAAAAATTAAAGGATAGAGAGACATTTCACAATGATACAAATGTTAATAACAATCTTAATTAGTAGCCTAATAAGACAGACTAAAAATACATTAAAAATTAACAGAGCTAAATATATTTACAATTATAAATCTTTACAACTAGATTTACAACTGTAATTATAGTTGAAAATTTTATCATCCTCTCTTACTGAGAAGAACTTCATATTGTTAAGATGTCCATTCTGCATAAAATGGTCTATAGATTCAATACAACCCTAATACAAATGTAAGCAAGTTTCTTATTTTGTAGATATTAACAAAGTTATTCTAAAATATTTGAAACTTTAAAAAACCTAAAATTGCTATAATAATTTTAAAAAGAAAAATATGGAGGAATAAATCATAATTTTAAGATGTTAATGATATAATAATCAAGAAAGTTTGTATATTTGTTATTTGGCATAACAAAGATAAACAGGTCAACAGAACAGAAGAGAAAGTCTAGAAACAAGCCCAAACATATAATACAAATTGATTTCAACAAAAGTGCCAAGGCAATTAAATTGAGTAAGGAAGGTCTCCTGAATAAATCATGCTGGAATGACTGGATAAACATATGCAAAAAAAACCTTTTTCCCCTTCTTCACACTACACACAAAAATCAATTTGATATTTATCACTGACTTAAATGTAAAAGTTAAAATGATAAACTTTCTGGAAGACAATGCAGCCATAGATTCATGCCATTGGAATAGGCAGATTTTTTTAAGAATAAAATGGCTATGAACATTTTTAATGGATAAATCGAACTTCAGTAAAATTAAAATCTTCTACTCACCAGAAAATACCATTAATGAAATGCAAAGGCAGAGAGAAAACATTATACATATATATTTATATACACACATATTAAATATATGAAAAAGGATTTACATTTAGAATATATTTTAAAATATTCTATGAATCAATAACAGAAACATAAATAGGCTCCCTAAACGGGCAGAAGACTTAGACAACACAAAAGAAGATAAATGTATGGCTGATAAGCATATGAAGAAAAGTTCAACATCATAAGGCATTAGAGAAAGACAAATTAAACCACAGAAGGAGATCTTGTATCCTTCAGAATACCTACAAATACTAAAGATCGTGAAGATGTAGAACAGTTAGACCAGTTACACCACTGAAGAGAGTACAAAGTGGAAAAATCATGTTGGTAAACTGATTATCTTTTATAAACTTAAATATACACTTAACATACAACCCAGCAATTCCACTTCAAACTATTTACACTCCCCACCCACAGAAAGAAAACATGTCCATAAAAGTACTTCTACAATAACATTTCTAGGAGTGCATTCATAATAGCCCCAAACTGTAAATAATTTAAATGTCCATTCATAGGAGAATGAATGGACACATTGCGATATATTCATACAATATAATTCAACAGAGGACGAGATGGTTGGATGTCCACCGACTCAATGGACATGAGTTTGAGCAAGCTCCAGGAGCTGGTGGTGGACAGGGAAGCCTGGCATGCAGCAGTCCATGGGGTCGCAAAGAATTGGACAAGACTGAGCAACTGAATTGAACTGATAATTCTACTCAGTAATTTTAAAAAAGAATGAACTATTGATTTCTGTTAACTAGTGGATGAATTTCAAGTGAAAGAAGCCATATCAAAAGAGCACATGCTGAATAATTCTATTTACATGAAGTTAAAACATAGGTAAAACTAATCTATTGGGATAAATATCTAAACAGCAACTGACTGTGGTAACAGAGATAGCATGGAAAAGGGAATGAGGAAACTCTCGCAATGACAGACACGTTTTATATCTCGATTAGACTTGTTGTCATGTGGGCATATACGTTCATCAGTACTCAGATGGGACACTTAGATACATGCAATTCACTGCATGTAAAATTTCCTTCAATAAAAAGATGTGACTACCTACTCCCTAGTTTGATATTTATTTTAAAATTAACTTTTAACATATAAGATTTACAAAATGCTATCACAGAGCTAATACAAAATATCAGCCAATATAAAGTATCAAGCAAACACTGTGAGACCTACAGTTCCAAAGTTAGAAAAGACATTATAATCAGCATTGAAAGTATTCCTATACTATATGGAGCTTCCCTGATGACTCAGCAGTAAAGAATCTGCCTGCAATGCAGAAGACCTAATTTCAATCCCTGGGTCAGGAAGTTACCCTGGAGGAGGTAATGGCAACTCTCTCCAGTTGCCTGGAAAATTCCATGGACAGAGGAACCTAGCAGGCTATAGTCCATAGGGTCGCAAAGAGTTGGACATGACACAGCACACATTTCAGTTGTCTGACTCATTAGGAAAAATAATCCCAGGACAAAAGCTACTATCATTGCTTTTTTCTGACATATAAAAAGTTGTATTTAATGCATACAAATTGATAGCTCGGGAGAGAACTATACAGCCATGAAACCAACACCACAATCTATGCCATGACAATATCCATCACCTCTCAACTATCACTACTTTTCAAATTAGTACAAGTATATTTATCTATCAGAGTGCTTCTTCTTCAATTGTGTTGCAATGCTATTTGTATGAAGTTGTAATACTCTTTCCAGCACTTTTTACAATTCTTTCTAGAATCATTTCTAATGATAAGCTTCTTAATTAGGATATTTGGGAATGTCATGATACTTAAATTTAGGTTTAAAAAAACAAAAATTATAGAAAAGAAAACTCTTAACAATTATTAGTAATTACTTTTAGCTTTACACAAAATAGCAAATTTTAAACTTAGTAAAATTTCTAATTTTCCCTACAACTTAAAATATTAATAATATTGAATTACTCAGCTGTAGCAGAAGCTCCTTACTCTGTAAGTAGAAATTTCACTGTAAAAGTAAGGTTAGATTAAATTTAGACTTAATACAGATCCCTGCACTGTGAAGCAAACAATATTTCTGAGACACAAACACTATCAGAAGAAAGGCTTACTTTCCTTTAAAATAAATAAACATTACACTTGCACCAAAGTTCACAGTACACCATGTATGCTTAAAGTATGGTATCCTCTGGGGAGAGAGGGAGGGTACTAAGAATAGTAACATATCAGAAAATATACTGGGGACTTCACAATAATAGAAGGCAACTATGGAAAGAGCTAATAATATTACTTTAAAAATAAGAGTATACATATAAGATCAAACTGAAATAATATAATACTTTGCGTCAAAGTATTGTTATTTGAAATAACTTTATTCTGTTTCTTTGGATATTTAGATGTAGTTGAGATAGATAATGGTGACAGGCCATACCTTAAGGCCTATGTAAAGGGAAATCTGAGACTATAAAGCAGTAAAATATCAGCTAGTCTGATGGATAGTCAAATAAAGGAAAAGAGTTGAGGTGCTTCACTGAAATTAAGTGCTTTGTTGCATTGAAAGCAAACTCAAAGATTTGGTCATCATAGGATAGATCTCTCATGGGGAAAAAAAAATGTTCAGAGCTTCTCATTAAAAACCAATATGGCTGAATCCTTCAAACAACCTGAAAACACATAAGCAGAATATGAGAGCATGCACGTTATCTTTTTATCATAGTATGCATCTGACAAGCTGTAAAATGCCTGGTGCAATAAATATTGGGGAATAAAAAGAATGAATGAAATAAAGAAAAAAATTTGTTTTCATTTGAGATAGGCTAAAACATCAGTTCATTTCTGACTCTTACGAGGTTGACACCTCTAAACAGGTGTGACACAAATCATGCCTTGATGGAAAAATTGTAAGTTTGGTTATTTAGATAGCTAATGAGACACTGGTTGAGATAACTAATGGTGAGAGTGTGGACTCTGGGAGATAGATCTGGTTTGAGAAGACACTGGCCACATAACCAACTTGGGCAAGCTGAAAAATCTCTCTAAAGCCTCCAGCTAAGATGGGGATCATAAGAAAGTCTGCATTGTATTATATGGAACAATTGGAAAAAATATATATAACTGCTCAAGAAATGTTTATCGCTATTATTATTCATAGTTATTCTTATTACTATAATTATTATTATTATTAGCATCAGCAGCATTTCTATTTTGAGTGTCCAAATAAAAGACTAAAAAGTCTCCCTTTAAGTCAATCAAATTAAATGACTGTAATATTTTCAGTGGATAGATCACTGGAGAAAGCACTTAGTTAATATTTTGGAAGAGTTTGGTTCTCTTGATTTTTATGTGTAACTGGACCATTTAGCTGAAACCATTCCTAATTTATACATCTCTGAGTTTCCTCATATCTCTTATATGGTATCATTATCTAGTCCTAGGAATTCTTCTTCCCACTTCACTCTCAAGGGTGGAGTCTCCCACAGTCCTCTACTCTATCAGGTCAACTGCTATTACCCTAAGTTTTTCCTCCCAACCTAATCTCCTAGATATTATGAAAAGAAAATCTCATTCCAGCACCAGCAAAGAATCCCTAAAACATCTAGCCAATCCCTATCCCATTCTTGCCCATTACCACTGGGGCAAGCACAGCTCCTTAGGAGACAGGTTCTTGATGTTTCAAGTTAAAATTCTGAATACATTTGTCATAGAATCACTGCCAGGTCTCACATATAGGCTGTTTATTAATATTAATTTCATGCCTCAAGTATATATGGTTGGTTGGTTGGTTTAGTCACTAAGTCATGTACGACTCTTGCAACCCCATGGACTGTAGCCTGCCAGGCTCTTCTACACATGGAATTCACCAGACAAGAATACTAGCGTGGGTTGCCATTTCCTTCTCCTCAGGTATATACATTATTCATAAATTATAAATAATTTTCTTGGACAGATTTTAGAATTAAGTATCATAAATTTTTGTTTGAATAATAATCATTTCAAAGTTAAAACAACAGATTACACTTCAGGGGAAAAAATTTCTTCTATATAAGTGAAAAAGTACCTAATTTTTCCTTCTTTCACGGAAGTAATTCTTTTTGACATTATAAAAACTGACTTCTCTAAAACATTTTATGACAGATTTCTCTGTAGGATCTTGTATGACAAACTTCTCTCTTTTGAAAAAGAGAAGCTTACAGATCATGAATTAATATGTGAAAGACCATAAAAGGGCTTCAGCTCTTTTCCTCACTGCTCACTAATTCTAAACTGACATAACTAGTTTTCTTTAGCTCTCTTGTTCATAAAAGGAGAGAAGAGATCTTCTATAAAACTTCCAGCCATATTTCAGAATACCAAGAAATAAGATTTTACCAGAAATGTTTCATCTTTTCAGCACTTAGCTGAATCTAGTTTTTTGCCTTTTAAAAACAGTTTGTTTACCTATAAATCCAAAGGTCAAAGTAAAATAATATATAATTCTAGCTATTAAAAAAACAAACAAAATAAGAGCCTACATTAATATTTCCCTCAGACAACACAATCCTCTTGCCAGTGCAGGAGACACAGGAGGTACAGGTTGAATCCCTGCGTCAGGAAGATCCTCTGGAATAGGAAATGGCAAACTGCTCCAATATTTTTACCTAGAAAATTCCATGGACAGGGGAGTCTGGAGGTCTACAGCCCATGGGGTCCCAAAAAGTCAGACAAGACTGAGCAACTAAGCATACACACACTTACTTAACACATCTTTCAATCTCAGAGATATCTGATAACCAAAATAGAGCAAAGCTATGAAAAATAAGTAAAAATGGCAATTAATCTACCATTATTACTAGCATTATAGGGCTTCCATGGTGGCAAAGATAGTAAATGCAATGCAGGAGACCTGGATTCATTCTCTGGGTTTGGAAGATACCCTGGAAAAAGGAATGGACTACCCACTCCAGTATTCTGGACTGGAGAATCCATGGACTCTAGAAGAGCCTGGAGGGCTACAGTCCATGGGGTCACAAAGAGTCACACACGACTGAGCAATTAAGCACAATTACTGTTCCGTGTATACTTCGACTTATTTTTTAAAATTTAAAGAAATGAAAAAAAACAAACAATGATTTACATTTCAAAAATAAACAATACTGAAGAAATACTGAATACTCTTCAAAGTATATTACTTTTTTTCAAAGTATATTACTTAATATTTCTCACTCTTCTGATAAAACATAAGCTATTTAGAAATTAAAGGATAAACAGAATTGTATTTTGTGACCAAAATTTTATGATTATATTTTCAACTGCTCCTTGATATTCAGTATTTACAAACAACTCTTAAAACTGAATATGGGTTGCCTAACACATTGATAAAAGAAGGACAATAACACAGGTAATAAAGAAAAAAGAAGAATCTAATATGAATTTTCTGTCCAAAAAATAACTGTCAACTACAAAAAGACAACCAATTGGGTTAAAGAAAAAGAATAATATAACAGAAGCAAAATATCATTGAAATTCACCAAAATAAGACTTGCTGTTCTGCCTATTGTGGCGGCCATATGTGTCTTTTGGCCATAATCCCCAAAGACAAGAATGGAGTCTTTCAAAGCCTCTGATTACATCCCTGTTTTAGGACCACCTCAGGCAGCCTAAAGGTTCTGTTAATCAATTAGCTGAGGTCCATGCTAAGCTCAGAAAGAGAACACTGTAAGGAGAGAGGCTGGAGCACACAGAACAAAGCTATCTATAGCCGTGGGCAAGCTTTTCTTGTGCATATGCACACAAGCCATTGTTCCCTTCCTGAAGAATCACATTAATCAATGTTCATAGGCTGCACCTCTGAAACAGAGAGTTGGCTGTTCATCAGTGATTTATGACAGAGCCAAGCATGCGTTTGACATGAAACAAGTAGGTAGTTTGGCAGTTGCCATTGACGGGGGAAGGAAGGAATGGTTTAGAGTGTTGAGGGGTGCTAATGCCGACACAAATCAGTTCCCTTCAGTAGTCAGAAAAATATGGCTGCACAATTCTGGTTACAAACATCCATGCTTTCCTTGAAGGCTAAAGACATTATTTTGATCAGCACAATGAGGGAAATGCTGAGATTTTAAGTTTAAAAAAGAAAGGGAAGGAAAAAGAGGAGAGAGAAAGAAAGGAAGAGAAAAAGAAAGAAAGAAAGAAGGAAATCAATCCAAAGGGGCAAGGGTTGTAACCAGCAAGAAAGGGTGTCCTTCTTTTTCAGAATGGTTTAAACTTTTACATGAATCTGTACTTACAGGATGTACTTTTAACAGCTTTCATTGGAAAGCACACCATACCTATCCATTGTCCTATAGTGTGAGAAAAGCTATTTAGAAGGTCCAGTATAAAATAAAGTAGAAAATTAAAAGTGTGTCACATTGCACAACTGAAAAGTCTCTTGTTGAACTGGCCAGAAACATGAGTGTATCAGTTAAAAAAACAACATATTCCTTGGGGGAAAAGGCACTTGAGCTTTGGCAGTATTTAGCATTATTATCATAAAAGTTGATAAAGTAAAATTCATTTGAGCAGGAAACAGTGGTTGTATTGTGGTACTTGCTTTAATTCTCAACATAATTTCTTTTGAACCCAAAGCCATTTTTAGAAATAACAATCACATATTTTAAAACAAAAATCTGGATACAACATTTGATATGCTTCAGATGACCTATTTGGCAATGGAAGATAATTTTTCTGAATTGGGACTCTTCTAGAAAATAAGGACCATCCTTTTGTCATACACTTAGAAGCGGATTCTCAAAATTTCAAAACTGGGAAGAACGAGTGTTTAGTTAATCCTGTTAGATAAAAGTAATTATTCATCACCATTCACATATCTTCAACTGCTCAAGACTTTAAAACCTTCAGAGACTTAAGACTTTAAGAAATAGCTGCTTTTGGCCAATTATGCTCTGGGCTGTCAAGATCCATAATACTCAAACACCACCTTCACCCTATTAAAACCAGGAAAATATTCAAATAGGTATGTTGATGTGTAGCAAGAATTTTAACTCGATTTAAAATAAAGGAATGTACCCAAAGAAGATTATATTCTCCTTTCTTTGCTTTAGTTTCCTCAGCTGTAAAATGGAATAATAGTACTAATTGACAGGGCTTTTTTTGGTAAGTGTTCAATGAATATTTCTACTTGTTTAAATTATAAAATGTTGATCCATGTAATAATTTTATCAGGATTTTAAAAATGTCCTTCTTATTTTTATTTATCTTATATTCACAAAGGATAAAAAATGTGGGGAACAAAGAAGAGGAATTCCCAGGTCTTAAATTATCTACTAGTTACACCCCTAATACCAACAATGAACACATCTGCCTACATAAAAATCATTCTTAGTTGATAACTGGATAGAGTCAGAAGAGCGAAGGGAAGAAAAGGCAACAATGTTGTATGACTTGCTCCTATCACTTAAGCATGGGAATTAAGCATGGGTGTGCATATACTCACACACACACACACACACACTAACACACACACATACACACATATTAGGTTCTGCTATCTATCTACAGATATGTCTCTGTAAGGAAACAAGCTGGTAGAGTTGTGAATGTGACCCTTCTCATTGAAATCTCAAAGATCTAGACTAGGGATTCCAAGCTTTGCTGGACAACAGAATCACCTGGATCTTCAAAAAAAATTCCAAAGTCAGGCCATACTTTAGCTCAATTAATTCAGTCTTAGGTGAGGAGAGTGAAACGGGGTGGGGAACACAAATAACAGTTTATGGAAGCCCTCCAGGTGATTCTCTTGTGCAGATGAATGTGAGAACCATTTATATTTCAGAAGTAATTTCCAGGCAGATAACATATTTAGGGGACCTCCCAGGAGGCTCAGTGGTAAAGACTTCACCTGCCAATGCAGCAGATGCAGGGGACAAGTACTCAATCCTAGGCTTAGGAAGATCCCCTGGAGGCGGAAATGGCAATGCACTCCAGTACTCTCGCCTGGAAAATCCCATGGATAGAGGAGACTGGCAGGCTGCAGTCCATAGGGTCTCAAAGAGTTGGACATGACTGAGCATGTGCATACACAGCACCCCTAGGTTGATCAAGACAGCAAATTAGGAGGAATTACTTCAGTGAAACTTACCTCCTATGATGAACACACGAAAAATACGTCTACATGTAAAACAATTCTCACCGATAACTAACTGGAAACTGGCTGAAAGAGTCCTCCTGTACAATCAAGGTTTTAAGAAAGATCCACATGCAATTGACTAGAAAGGGAAGAAAAATGATAAGGTCAGGACCTGTGACTCTGGGAGAAGATGGAAAGGAAAAGCAAATATACACAGGCGGAGACCCCCCATGGCGAGTGAGTGGTGAGAGCCAAGACTAGACGCTCCAGTCCTAGGGTTGTACTCAGGAGAGACAAGTTCTCTTGGCTGCTTGGAGGACCACTGGGACTTACAAAAGGCCAATGGGAAGCCTCAGCTCTACTCATGAGGAGCACACAAGTGCTGGTTTGCCCACAGGATAGGCAGAGAGGTTTCCTGTGACCACCTTGATATGCAGCCCAGACCAAGCCAAACAAACACTCCGGGCCAACATACTAAGGATCACAGGGCTAGAAGCACTGGCTCTTGAGCTGCCACAACTAGGGAGAAAACTTGAGCATGGGACCCAGAAGTGACTCAGTCCTGGGACAATGCCTGGACGAGGCAGCAATGGCCATCACTGGCACTTCTTCAAGCACCAGAAGCAGCCCGAAACTCTGACGGTGGTAGCTCCATCCCAGTTCATGCCCTAACACATGTTGAGAGTTCATGAGGGCCCAAAATGCCCTTCATCCAGGACAGGGTCAGTGGAAGATGATGGAGTAGTCAGCTGTGGGGGACAAAACAAAGTTGGATCTAAGGCTACATCTGAGCAGAAGAAGTAAAAACAATGGCATCAGCACAGGTAGCATGTGAGAGATAGCTTGGACCTCTGTCGGTAGCCAACACAATCTAAGTGCCATTATGGGTTCCCTCTGCCCCTTCCTTCAGCCCCACCCAGCTCTGGGGCAACAGTCCAAAGCAGGGACGGGGAAAACAAACACTTAAAAGGAACAGAGCCAACTCAGGCCTGACTCTCAGGGTTTCAGCTGCAGCCAACTTGGGATCAGGTCCTGCCCCAACAGTCCGTGACAGCCACTGAGTAGAGGAGAAGTCCCGTCTAACACTTGGCTCAAGTTTTAGGCCCTCTTATTCAGCCCCGTCACTTACCAAGGTGATATTTGACAGCACATCCCGAGGAAAGATGTGAATTGTGTCCCACCAAAGGCAATGTGAGCATGCAGTCTGTATGGGGACAGTCCTACATAAGAATGCTCCTTCAAGACTGCAATAGGAACTATTTCACCTAAATTCACAAAGGCAGAGAAAGTTAAACAAAATGAAAATGCAGAAGAATTGGTCTCAAATGAGAGCATAAGAGAAAACATCTGGAAAAAAAACGAAACCGATAAAACAGGAATAAACAGTTTAAAAGACAAAGAATTCAAAGTATTGATAATGAGAATATTAACTGAATTAGGGGAAATAATAGATGAACACTGAGAATTTTAACAAAAAAATAGAAAATATTTTTAGAAATCAGAAATAAAGATAAATAAAAAACCAACTACAAGGAATGAACATAAGTGATCAGGAAAATAGAAAAACGAAAATCACCCAAACAAGAAATAAAAAGAGAAACAAACTTAAAAAAACAAGACAATCTAAGAGATCTTTAAAGGAACCAGAGATCAAATTGCCAAAATCCACTGGATCATAGAAAAAACAAGAGAATTCCAGAAAAACATCTACTTCTCTATTGACTACACAAAAGCATTTGACTATGTGGATCACAACAAACTGTGGAAAATTCTTAACAGATGTGAATGCCACCTTACCTGACTCCTTAAAAATCTGTGCTGGTCAAGAAGCAACAGTTAGAACTGGTCAGAATGGCTGCCATCCAAAAGTCTACAAGCAATAAATGCTGGAGAGGATGTGGAGAAAATGGAACCTTCTTACACTGTTGGTGGGAATGCAAACTAGTAAAGCCACTATGGAAAACAGTGTGGAGATTCCTTAAAAAACTGGAAATAGAACAGCGATATGACCCAGCAATCCCACTGCTGGGCATACACACAGAGGAAACCAGAATTGAAAGACACACATGTACCCCAATGTTCATCACTGCATTGTTTACAACAGCCAGGACATGGAAGCAACCTAGATGTCCATCAACTGACGAATGGATAAGAAAGCTGTGGTACATATACACAATGGAATATTACTCAGCATTAAAAAGAATTCATTTGAATCAGTTCTATTCAGATGGACGGAACTGGAGCCTATTATCCAGAGTGAAGTAAGCCAGAAGTAAAAACAAAAATACAGTATACTAATGTATATATATGGAATTTAGAAAGATGGTAATGAGAACCCTGCATGCGAGACAGCAAAAGAAATGCAGATGTATAGAACAGTCTCGTGGACTCTGTGGAAGAGGGCAAGGGTGGGATGATATGGGAGAATGGCATTGAAACATGTTAATTATCATATGTGAAATCAGTCGCCAGCCCAGGTTTGATGCTTGGGGCTGGTGCACCAGGATGACCTAGGGAGAGGGAATCGGGAGGGAGGAGGGAGGGGGGTTCTGGAGGGGGAACATATGTGTACCCATGGTGGATTCATGTCAATGTATGGCAAAACCAACACAATAAAGTAAAGAAAATTAAAAATATATATCATAATGAAAACTACAAAAGTGAAAGAGAGAATTCTAAAAGGAGCAAGAGAAAAGCAAAGAGTTGTATACAAGGGGATCCTCAAGTTTATCAGTTGATTTTTCTGCAAAAACTTTGCAGGATTGTAGAGTGTAGCATGATATATATTTAAAGTGCTGAAACAGAACACATGCAACCTAGTATATTCTTCTCAGCAAGTTTATCATTTATTATCAAAGGAGAGTTAGAGAACATTCAGACAAACAAAAACTGCAAGGGTTTGTCAATACTTATCCTACCATAAATGTTAAAGGGTCTCCATCTTCTCTCAGTGTAGAGAAGTAAGAATCTATAGGAGAGAATTTGCTGGTAGTCCAGTGTTTTAAGTACTGGCACTTTCACTGATGTGAGCACAAGTTCAATTTCTGGTCAATTAACAAAGGTCCTACAAGCCATACAGTATAGTCAAGAAAGAAAAAAAAAAAAAAAAGAATCTATGGGAAAGGGTTAATCCTACTAGGAAAGGTAAACATATAAGAAAGAGTCAGGGATAAACATTAAGATGCAAAGCATAATATTAAATACACAAAATATTGGGGAGGGGAGTAAAAACTGTAGATTTTTTAGAATGTGTTTGAACCTAAATAACTTCCAGTTTAAAACAAGTAGATCTAGTTATATATCAACATATATGAACCCAATGGTAACCACAGACAAAAAACCTATAACAGATAAACAAAAACTCAAAAGAAAGAAACATAAGCATACTACTAAAAATCACCAAATAAATAAAGGTGGAAACAAAAGGAAGAGCTAATAAACAGAAGAATTTTAAAACAACCAGAAAACAAGTAATCAAATAATAATAAGTGAATACATACCAGTAGTTAAACATCCATGGACTTAAAGTGCCAATCAAAAGACACAGAGCAAGGGAGGTGGGAGGGGGGTTCTGGAAGGGGAAGACATGTATACCTATGGTGGATTCAAGTCAATGAATGGTAAAACCAACATGGTAAAGGAAAAAATAAATAAATAATTTTTTAAAGAATAATAATAATAAAAAAGACATAGGGCAGCTGACTGAATAAAAATCAACACCTATCTATATGCTGCCTACAAGAGACACACTTCAGATCTAAAGACACACAGACTGAAAGTGAGAGGACTGAAAAAAGACATTTCATTCAAATAGAAACGACAAGAAGATGGAAGCAAAAATACTCATATGAGACAAAATAGACCTAAAAACAAAAGCTATAAAAAAAGACAAAGAAGGGCACTATTTAATGATGAAGGTATTGATACAAGATAAGGACATTATACTTGTTAAAATAGATGTACTGAATTCAGGAGCAACTACATATATAAAGCAAATAACCACAAATATAAAATGGAAAAACTGATATCAATACAATAATAGTAGGAGACTTTAGCACCCCACTTAATTCAACAGACAGGTCACTGCAAACAGAGAATCAATAACGTAACAGCTCATATGACACAATAGGCCTACTGAATTTGATAAATACCTACAGAACATTCCACCCAAAACAGCAGAATACACATTCTTTTCAAGTGCGCACAGAAACTTCCTTAGGAAAGATCACATGCTAGGCTACAAATCAAGTCTCAACAAATTTAAGATGAGAGAAATAATATATTGTTTTTCCAACCACAATGATAAGAAACTAGAAATCAATTACAGATGGAAAAATGGGAAAAAAACAAACACATGAAGACTAAACAACATGCCATGAAAAAATCTGGTCAATGAAGAAATGAAAGAGGAAACTAGAAAACACCTTGAGACAAAGGAAAATGAAAACATAACTTTCAGAAACCTATGGGATGCAGCAAATGCAGTTCTAAGAGGAAACTTTATAGCAATAGAAGCCTTTCTCAAGAAGCAAGAAAGATATCAAAGGAACACCCTAACCTATCACCTGCTAGAATTGAAAAAAGAAGAACAAATAAAGCCCAAAGGTAAAGGGAAGGTAAAAATAAAAATCAGAGAGAAAATATATAAGGCAAAATAAATAAAAACAAATATAAACAAGTTTGGGTTTAATTAAACTTAGAAGCTTTGCAAAGAAAATGAAACTGCTGACAAAACAAAGACAACCTACTGAATGGCAAAAAACACATGCAAATAATACAGCTGTTAACAGAGCTAATATCCAAATCATATGAACAATTATGGTAAATTCTGTGAACAATCAACCTAATAAAGAATCAGCAAAAGATTTGAATTTGGAAAATCATAGATATTTTTCAAAAAAAAAAAAAGTGCAGATGGCCAACACCTACATGGAAAGGTGCTCGAAAGTGTTGATTATCAGAGAAATGCAAATATAAAACCTGAGATCATCACCTCACACCTGTCAGAATGGCTATCATCAAAATGACAAACTTTGTATGTTGGCAAGGTTATGGAGAAAAAGAAACTCTCTTACACTGTTGGTGGTAACATAAATTGGTTCATCTGCTGTGGAAAAGAATATGGAGGTGCCTCTAAAGACTGAAAATAGAAAGTACAGAAATACCGTATGAATCCAGCAACTTCACTCCTGGAATTATGGAATAAGTTCAGCTCAGTTCAGTACCTCAGTCGTGTCCCACTCTTTGCGACCCCATGAACCACAGCACGCCAGCCTTCCCTATCCATCACCAACCCCCGGAGTCCATCCAAACCCATGTCCATCGAGTCGGTGATGCCATCCAGCCATCTCATCCTCTGTCTTCCCCTTCTCCTCCTGCCCCCAACCCTTCCCAGCATCAGGCTCTTTTCCAATGAGTCAACTCTTCACATGAGGTGGCCAAAGAATTGGAGTTTCAGCTTCAACATCAGACCTCCCAATGAACACCCAGGACTGATCTCCTTTAGGATGGACATGTTGGATCTCTTTGCAGTCCAAGGAACTCTCAAGAGTCTTCTCCAACACCATAGTTCAAAAGCATCAATTCTTTGGGCTCAGCCTGTTTCACTGTCCAAGTCTCACAACCATACATGACTACTGGACAAACCATAGTCTTGACTAGATAAACCTCGGTTGGCAAAGTAATGTCTCTGCTTTTCAATATGCTATCCAGGATGCCCATAACTTTCCTTCTAAGGAGTAGGTTTCTTTTGATTTCATGGCTACAATCACCATCTGCATTGATTTTGGAGCCCCAAAAAATAAAGTCTGACACTTTTTCCACTGTTTCCCCATCTATTTCCCATGAAGTGATGGGACCAAATGCCATGATCTTAGTTTTCTGAATGTTGAGCCTTAAGCCAACTTTTTTATGAGGCTCTTAGTTCCTCTTCACTTTCTGCCATAAGGGGTGGTGTCATCTGCATATCTGAGGTTCTTGATATTTCTCCCAGCAATCTTGATTCCAGCTTGTGCTTCTTCTAGCCCAGCGTTTCTCATGATGTACTCTCCATATAAGTTAAATAAGCAGGGTGACAATATACAGCCTTGATGTACTCCTTTTCCTATTTGGAACCAATCTGTTGTTCCATGTCCAGTTCTAACTGTTGCTTCTTGACCTGAATACAGGTTTCTCAAGAGACAGGTCAGATGGTCTGGTATTCCCATCTCTTTCCGAATTTTCCACAGTTTATTGTGACCCACACAGTCAAAGGCTTTGTCATAGTCAATAAAGAAGAAGTAGATTTTTTCTGGAACTCTCTTGCTTTTTCGATAATCCAGCGGATGTTGGCAATTTGACCTCTGGTTCCTCTGCCTTTTCTAAAATCAGCTTGAACATCTGAAGTTCACGGTTCATGTATTGCTGAAGCCTGGCTTGGAGAATTTTGAGCATTACTTTACTAGAGTGTGAAATGAGTGCAACTGTGAGGTAGTTTGAGCATTCTTTGGCATTGCCTTTCTTTGGGATAGGAATGTAAAATGACTTTTTCCATAATTCAAAAAGATGCATGCATTTCAATGTTCAAAGCACTACTATTTATATAATCAAGATATGAAAGCACCCAAGTGCCCATCAATAGATGACTGTACAGAGAATATGTAATACATACATACACACACACTTGAATATTACTAAGCTATAAAAAATTAAATTCTGCCATTTGCAGCAATGTTAATGTACCTAGAGAATATGCTCAGTGAAATAAATCAGAGAAAGACAAATAATTTATGATATCACTTATATGTAGAATCTAAAAAATAAAAGAAGTGGATATATTCATTTTTCATGTCCAACTCTTTGTGACCCCATGGACTATAGCACTCCAGACTTCCCTGGATATATACATAGCAAAATAGAAACAGACTTACAGATATAGGAAACAAACTAATGACTACCAACAGGGAGAGGGAAGAAGGCAGAGGCAAGACAGAAGTATAGGATTTAGAAATACATACCACCATGTATAAAATAGATAAGAAACATGAATACATTGTACAGCACAGGGAATTATAGCCATTATCTTGCAATAACTTATAAGGAAGTACAATCTATAAAAGCACCAAATGACTATACTACTATACATCTGGAACTAACAGTGTAACTTAACAATACATCAATAAAAACATTTTCCCCTCCCAATGTTACTGATATAATTGACATTATCAAGCTTAAGGTGTGTAGTAAAATGGTCTGACCTATGTATATTGTGAAATAATTACCATAATAAATTTACTTGGCGTCCATCACCTCACATAGATACAAAAAAAAGAGAAAATAAGAGTATGAAAGATTCTCATTCCTGAGTGGGAACAAAAAGATGGTATAGCTACAGTATTTAGGTCACTTGATGTGAACAGATGACTCAATGGAAAAGTCCCTGTTGAGGGCAGAAGGAGAAGAGGGTGTCAGAGGATGAGATGGCTGGACAATATCACTGATGCAATGAACATGAACTTGGGCAAACTCCAGGAGATGATGAGGGTCAAGGAGGCCTGGCGTGCTGTAGTCCGTGGTGTTGCAAAGAGTCAGACATGACTGGGCAATGTGCAACTATATATATATATATATGAACAAATTTGACCTAATTAAACTTAATATCCATTGCAAAAGAAATCACTGACAAAAAGACAGCCTTCTGAATGGGAGAGAATACTTGCAAATGATATGACCAATAAAGGCCTAATCTCCAAAATATACATCATACTATAAACATGTATAAATACATATATGTAAACTACGAATATCCCATCTCCATCCGAAAAGTAATTTTTCTATTTTTGATGTCATGTCTCTTTTCAGTTGCTTTGTAAACTGAGGAAATAAAACCAAAGGATAAAGCAGGCACAGTCTAGATATTGGCACAGAAAGAGAACAGGAAGCCCAAAGGCACCAATAGTGTGACTTTAGTCAGTTCAGTCGATCGGTCATGTCTATTTGCAACCCCATGGACTACAGAAACCCAGGCATCCCTGTCCACCACCAATTCCCAAAGTTTACTCAAACTCATGTCCACTGAGTCAGTGGTGCCATCCAACCATCTCATCCTCTGTTGTCCCCTTCTCCTCTTGCCCCCAATCTTTCCCAGCATCAGGGTCTTTTCCAAAGAGTCAGCTCTTTGCATCAGGTAGCCAAAGGATTGGAATTTCAGCTTCAACTGATCTCCTTTAGCATGGACTGGTTGGATCTCCTTGCAGTCCAAGGGATTCTCAAGAGTCTTCTCCAACATCACAGTTCAAAAGCATCAATTCTGCAATCAGCCTTCTTTATAGTTCAACTCTCACATCCATACAAGACTACTGGAAAAACCATAGCTTTGACTAGACATACAACTGTTATAACATACCCAAAACATCCAGGCCCAAAAGTATGGGCCAAGGTATTTGTTCTTTATTTTCACTTACAATTCTATTTATTCTCAGTGTCTGTGCCAGTACTATTATCCTAGTGTTCATCAAACTGTGGAGTCATTAACTGACTCAATTTTAAAATAGTAAGTGCCCTTTTGATTTTTACTAATCACAGAATAAACATAATACTTCCTTTCTTAAAAGTTAAAGCAATTAGAGGGTGAGAGACAACTTACAGAGATATTTTCTGAGGATAGAAATCCAAACTGTAAACGCCATGCTTTGGGACTTCATATACCTGGCTGCCATTAAAACTGTGGGTACTTTTCATTGCAAACTATAATTATCTTATTAAATAACTTACAAAACTGATTGTTATTCAGTGATAATGTTTCAACACCATGGAAATAGTTATTTCTTTGCAATTTAATATTCAACAGAAGAATGCATGGTTATGCCACATTACAGGTAGCTAACTTTAATTCTAGTTTATATACTTCTGTTTTTGTATTAGATAATATCTAACAATCAGGAAAACTAGGGATGTTTAAATCTCATATTCAAAAACTGATATTAAACACACTTTCATTTAGATGTAAAAGAAATGCAAATGCTACCACATATTTGCAGATTTTTCCTTACTATTTCTCAACTTTTTTTTTTAACCTATTTGTTACACTGATTGCTTCTTTTAAAATAACATCATCTAGAAAAGCACAGATCCTATAGAACCACGGCATCCTCTAAGAATTTGTCAGCATGATAGGTTACCAGTGGAATTTAGATAATGAGATAAATGCAGATAATTATGAATTTTATTATGAAGCAAAGCTGCTTTCAACAGTATCACTGTTGCTTTAGGACTTCATGTCTACACCACAGTCTGGAGCACTGCAGTTACTCTCAGAGTACCTGGCAGGAAAGCCTCTGGGACTTTGGATGTGTGAAGCTATTATTTCTGGGCTTTGGCAGTAAGAAATATGATCTGTGCCCCAGGAAAAACACTGAAACCAGAACACATGGTAATTTAAAGCCCAACCACAAGAAAACAGAAAGTTCAGTTACACGTAACTGCACTTCTCAAAGATAGAATCAATACTGACATATTAACAAGTAGTTGTTAAATTAATATTTAATTTGGTTCAACCAACCACAATTCTAAATAAATTTAAGATTATTTGATAATTTCTATTATTCTTCAATGTTGACATAAACATAGACTCTAAACTAAAAAATAATTGCTAAATGCTTAATTATCAAAAAATATATGTATAGATTCACAGATCTTATTGCATTGAACATTCAGAATATTTTGGTAGGTCTAAGAACATAAACGAAAATTCTTAATCTGCAGATCTGATAAGAGAACACACATGTTGTTCTTAATGAAAATACTGATAGCCAAATTAACTAAAATATTTATATTAATAAATGCACTTGTGTTTTAAAATGAAACCCTATTACACATTTTTAAATTGGTCCAGGATATAGCTCCATAAAAATAGCTTCAGGAATGATAGTTTCTATTTCTCTTATCTTTGCCTACATATATAGAAGAATGCTTAAACATGGACATTTTCACTTATGATTTTGGAGTTTTGATATGTTTCTAAATTGATTTTTTATATTATCTTTAAAAACAAAAAAAAAATACTATTTGGGTTATGGAATATGTTAACCAGTTTCCATTATAAAATTAGATGTTATCTCTTTCTCCCAAATAGATGTCATGTTCTAGAATGGAAATAATAAAAAATTGGAAACAAATACTTTTATACTATTACTTTGACAGAGGTTACATAAAAGAAAAAATAAAATAGAAAATGAAATGTAACACTTTTTTTCCTCTCATCTGTCTCTTTCTCATTACCCATCCATGGAGATATTAACAGCCTCACTACAGAGAGAGAAATTGCTTGTTCTTTTATTGTGAGAATCTTTTTCAGAGAAGTGGCAATTTGCATCCTCATGAGCAATATATGGCAATGTCTCATCTGGTCCCATGCAGTATGTAATTTTGCACACAATGTCACGCTGACCCGAAGTAACTAGGATATATTGCTTGCATAAGAAATATAATGGGTAGGGAAAATTTCCACATTCATGTCTTCCAGCCCATGATTTCATTATGCCATGACAATCAAGAATACAGCAGATGCCACACCTGCAAATATTAGGAAGTTAATTAACCAATGAAATATCATTAGGGATTTTCATTCAGCCAACAAAAATTATAATGTAAAGTTCACTCAAATTAGAGACAGCAAAAGTTTTATACAACTCTTCAAAATTTACAAGGAAAACAGATCTAATAATTGATGGGAGTGTGCCTTGAAGAAATTTTACGTTAAAATATAGTAAATATAAGAGAGAAGCAATGTGAAACACTAAAACTTGCTACTAATTATAGTAATTTCTGGTATCCAGTAGGGATTTTTTAAATAATGCCATTTATTTTAAAATGCTCTTTTAGATTGTCAGAAAGCTTTTAAAATTGTTTTTGACTAAAATCAAGAGGGAAATTTGACTACAATGGAAGTAATATATCTCTCTAACAGGAATGATTCAAATCTGTGAAAAGTGAGGCCTGACAGGCATAAATTGGCTCCTGTCTTTTGATATTTAGAAGATGCATTAGCTCTCTTTTCTTGACAGAATACAGTATTCCATAGGTAGATTAGACCCCATCAAATGTCTACACTAATAACTTTTGTGATTGCCCATCTTTCCATTATGGTGGCCACTTTTTCCATTGTTTTCTTCCTGTCATTTATTGATAGGGGGAGGGAAAGATCAGTTTGATGCAATATGAGTGCCCTTTACAGTTCTTTTTAGAAAACTCCAGTTTCTGTTTCTTATACTGGACTCTAGGTCCATTGCACATTCAAGAATCCCTGATAAACAACAACCCAGAACGCAGTGGAACTTAAGCAACCACTCAGTGTCACTAATCCATGACCACTTAGTATTCTGGCATCTGGTAATCGTCAAAGCTATTGGTAGGGTAGAATATTTTCTGTGCTCCATGAAATAAATATCTAGAGTTTTATTTAAAAAGAGAACTAAATAATGAAATAAAATGTATGATAACATTTTAATACATAGTGAAGCAGAGGTATAGTTAAACATGTAAATCATGTTTGAAGTCAAAGAATCATTTTAAGCTCTACTTTAAATCAAAGAATTCTCTTATCCATACTACTACCTCCACAGAGAATAAATCCCTTTCTGGTTTGCAAAGATGAAATGATAGAGATTTCTAAAATCTAAATTGATTTTTCTTTCCTTATCCTCTGTTAGCTTCAAAACACAATGAATAACTTTTTACATAACTAAATTTCCATGCTTTCTTAAGGTAAATAATATAAAATTTCTATAAAATATTAAAATATATTTATTGGTACAGAGATATTTTGTAGTATTGTCCTAATTTTATTTTTTCTATAGTTTTAATTATTTCTTACTTGTAAGTCACAAGAAGATAAAGTAGAAAAAGATTTGAAAAATTGTTTCTTTATATAGACAGGATTAACTATATAGATATTCAATAATGAAGAGGTAGCCACAATTTACACAAGGCAAACAGAAACATAACTCTCTTCAAATACATACAAACAAATAAGTGAAAATTTAATATAATTAAAGTTTGCTACTTTGTATTACCATAATCTTCAATGAGGAATATTCTTTTGGATCCTCTTTTATAACTTCAAATGCCACACACATCATATACCATAAATATTACGGCTTTTCAATTTGACCGACAAAAAGTCTTAGCTACTAAACAATTAAATGCTTTCTCCATATTTAGTCAATTTTACTTTCAGATGCTTTGCCCCACAACACCTGCCTTCCAGCTTAACTTCAAAGGAATATGTCATATAAAAGCATCTGAAAGGAGGAGGCAAAATCTGACACCACACTTGTGTTAGTCTTCATTGTTCTAAAAAGTACCAAATAAGCAAATTTAGATTACTTTTAAAAGAACACTGAGGCAATTATTTTTAAACAAAGGAAAAAAGTTGAGGTAGAAGTATGCTTTGCAAGGAGACTTTTAAATGCTTGATTATATTAGAGACAAAGAACAGGGTGGAAGGGCATAGGACAGATTGCCTTGACTCATACCCAGGCACTGCCAATTACTGACTCTGCGTAATTTGTAAGCTTACTCATCATCCTGAGAGTAGTTTCCTCATCTATAAATGGGAGCACTGATTTTATTTACCCCAGAGGACAGTGGTTCCACATGAAGCCTTTATAACAGGGCCTGACACAAGGTAGTAAATAAACGTTAGGTAATCGAGTACCTTTTTAGATGACTAAAATTTTTATTTGTGTGAGTGTGTGTATGTGTGTGCTTTTTTGTGTACAAGTGTGGGTGGATATTTCATACCCGAGCAACCCTGGTGAAGAAAGGTAACCTGCTAACATTCACACAGTCAGAAAGCATTAGGGGCAGGATGTGGATCTGAGTATGTCTGACTGACTTCAAAGCCAGTGCTTTAACCACCGTGATAGATCCGTGATAGATCACCTTCTGCAGCTAATGGCGTGCGTGACTGTCAAGAACAAGTCTGATGGTAGAACTGTTTCACTGTAGAGGTCAGGATAATTTTAATCAAAGTACAGGAATTTTATAAATGTGGAGGAGAAAGGACTGTTTTATGTTTCTCTGTGTTGTTTCATAAAGATATGATTTAGGTGTCACTAATAAGAAGCTGCTTACTCCTGAATCCTGAGACCTTCCCTGCTGTATTAGGTTTTCTCTGACAATTATGATGAACAGACCAGCTGTCCAACATCTCTAATAAAACAGTTTCTAATTCACACGGAATCATTTGCCCCAAACTCCTCTCTCCTGTCTTCTTTAGAAAAGCATGCCACAGCTGCATTTCAACCAGCCTCAAGTAGTGCCTCATCTGTGAGCCATCTCAGTGGACAACTAACATTTTGAAGTGCACACAAAATGGAACCAATAGTGCCTTTTTGTTAATTAAAACCATCCTGACAGCCACTGACTTGGCCTTTATGGTGCAGCTTCTCTCTGTGTTTGCCAAGTTGAGTCAACATATCTATACCTGTAGGCTGGCTCATGATGAATCAAATGTGAAAGCTGAAGGGATCCCTAAAAAATAGGAGCATTGGATTGCTTTCCTCTAAGATAAGCATTTCTCCTAAACCAAATATATATGGGTACATCCAGTCCAATACTTAGAACATCACCCTTATTGATAACAAAGAAATGTTAGACATCTTGATATCTTAAAGCTGCTGTTCTCAAGTGATTTGCTGTCAGGAGCCTTTTGTACTCTTAAAAATGACTGAAGGCCCCAAAATGCTTTCATTTATTAGAATTTTATACATTGATACAATTATATTAGAAATTGAAATGGAGAAACATTTAAAATATTTATTAATTTATTTTAAATTAAAAACAACCCTACTTTATGTCGGTTAAAAAAAAAAATTCCTGAAAAATAACTATTTTCCCAGGCAAATAAAGTTAGTGAAAAGAAAGACAATTGTCTGTCATTTTTACAGATTTTTTTAATGTCTAATTAATGAGTAGATAGCTGGATTTTTTTTCTGTCTACTTCTGCCTTTAGTCTGTTGCAATATATTATTTTGTTGAAATATATTAAGAAAACCCAGCCTTATAAAGACATGTAGTTGGGAAAGGGAGCAATTAATAGCTTTCTCAGATAATTATGAATATACTTTGTACTACAACATTCAACATGTGGTAGTTCTTTAAATGTTAGTAGCAGTGGCAAATCTGAAACCACTTCAATGAACTTTCTGTAATCTGTTACATTAAAATCCATTGTTTCATCCTAAACTTTGAATAGATCTTTCAGCCATACATGATTTTGACTCCCTGAAAGGATCTCTGGACTACATTTTGAAAATTACTCCTAAAAAAAAAAAACTCTGAAAAGAATATGAATGACTTTTTACACTGATGGTGAGGTTCTGAAATGGTACAACCACAATGGAAAACAGCATGGAAGTTCCTCAAAAAACTGAAAATTGAACTAGCTTATGATCCAGAAATTTCAGCTCTGGGTATTTATCTGAAAAAAGCACACTACCTGTAAAATATATACGCACTACAATGTTCAATGAAGTATTATTTAGAGTAGTCAAAATATGGAAGCAAATGAACATTACCCACCAATTGATGACTATCAATAGATAAATAAATAGAGAAGATGGTATACACACATACATACAATGCTCTATTACTCAGTAATTAAAAAATGAAATATTGCCATATGTAACAAAATGGCTGGATCTAAAGATATAATGTTAAGTAAAATAAGTCAGACAGAAAAAGGCAAACACTGTATGATCCCGCTTTTATGTGGAATCTAAGACAAAACAAACAAAACAAAATGAAAACAGATTCACAGATACAAATTACAAACTAGTGGCTGCCAAAAGGAAGAGGGGTAGCAAGTGTGCAAATCAAGTGTAGGGGATTAAGAGATACAAACCTCCAATTATGTAATAAGTCACAAGGACGCAATACACAACACAAAGGATATAGTCAATAATACCGTAATAACTTTGTATGGGGACAGATGGTTTCTGGATTTAACATGGAGATCATTTCATAATGCATGTTTATGTCAAATCATCATGTAGTGTAACTGAAACATAACATGATCTGTCAAATATTCTTCAATAAACATTTGTAAAGAGTATGAAAGAATAAATCTAGCATAGTGACAAAGCAAGATGCAATAGTTATACAAAGAACCTTATAAAAGGGCTCAAGACTTGAGCTAACTTAAACTAGCATTTTATGTTTAGCACTATAAACCAGAAAACAGGTCCATCTTGGAGATGCAGCCTTGCAAACTTGGCCAGGTAGAATAGAGTCAGTTGGTTTCTAGTCCATTTGCTCCCTTGGTCAAACTGACCCTTTGTAGTGAACAAATTATGCAACTTTACATGGCAGTCCAGGTTATATTGATATACTAGGAATGGCAATTCACACATAGTAGGGGGGGGGAAATGTGCTCTTCTGAGTTATAACTATTTGAAATAATTCATTGTATTCTTCAACTTTTATTCTTTCACTTCTGGGGCATATTCATGACAAGTCTGACAGTTATAAGTTCATGGTCAGTAGAAAGTAAGATCAGGTTCAGGGTCCTGCAGAGAGCTTTTATTTCATGACATGTGTATTACCAGCACCAGCAAAAGTGCTCACATAGAAAACATTATAAAAGGAGAAAATCTAATTTTAAATCTTATGATTAAGAGCTTTCTTTTTAAAAAGTGAGAAATCCCCTTGCATTAAAAGGTGTAAAAATACAAATTTCTAACCATTTGACTCTGTCTTATGAGAAGCTGCACACCACCCAAAGGAAGCGACATTTCATGAAAATGTAATGAAATGAGAGATTTTAAAATAAAAAACTTAACACTGAAATAGCTTAATTTTTTTTCTTTAAAATGTGACGAGATAACTAATTTTTGCTGGTTTGTTCAACTTAAGAATATATCAATAAAGAAGGATATTTATAAATTAATATTCACCAAAAATTTGTTTCTATCTCATTGCCCTTTAATTATTACACCAGGATCTATCCCTTACCAAATTCATAATGCTCTCTTATTCATTTATTTGTTTGCAGTTATAATGCAAATCTGATTTTTAACAACATAACCTACCATCAAGAAAACTAGCTATTTCCTACCCTATCTGGTGTCCAGACGGTACAATCCCCAAACCAAGAAAATTGCTAAACATCAGTGTCTTTCAGAGACTTGTGTTATGTGGTAAATATGCAATTTTGCAAAAGACAGGGTTTATAAATGATGACTCATATGCACTGAAGATTACCACTAAGTCTGAGTAGCCATTTAAAATGAATATATTAAAAGCTGGTTATAAGCAGAAAAATCACTGTATTTGGTACTAATTGCGGTTCTTTTTCCTTTACCACTTTCTGAGCTCATTAGAGTCACATGTTACGTGAATCTCTCTCCTTTGGAAATTCATCCCTTATGCAAGTGGTCCCCAACACTCTTGGTACCAAGGATCGGTTTTGTGGCAGACAACCACTCACCTCCTGCTGTGCGGCCCAGTTCCTTACAGGCCACATACTGGTACCAGTCCATGGCCTGGGGTTTGGGGACCCCTGCCTTATGCTATCAGGTAACCAACCTTAGCTTTCCACTAAACCAATCTGCTATAAGCCTTGAAAGTTCATACTTGCAGCAGAAGTAAAGACAATTTTTATTCCACAGGTAAAAATATTCATGAGCTGCATGGAACATTTGAGTAAACTATTACTCTAGAACTAGCTAAAATCTTTCCAATAGACATTTTTTGGAAAGTATTTCAACATAGATGCAATAACAACATAAACTGCATTCCATACCCTAATCTGAAAAAATTAATTTTTGGAGTTTTACTGAAAAATGAGCATTAAAAACAATAATCCAAAAATATGAACATGAAGCTTAAAACAATTTGAAGATTTCTTTTAATTACAAATAATGTTTAAATTATAAGTAAGGTCTTATAGGTAAGACAAAAAAAATCTGATTATGACCCATGCTTCTTCTAATAATGGTAACTTATGAAGTGTTGCATTTCAGTGCAGGAAAATGATGATTAGCCTGAATCTCCTTACCTCCAGTTCACTATAGTCCAGTGAGAGTCAAACTCCAGTTGGAACCAGGTACGTTCAAAATATAGAATACATTCTTCTTTAAACAGAAAATTACATTTCACATCAACATTGGAATTGTTCAGAGAATCAGACTGAAAATAGCCATATATATATAATCATTTTCATGTCCACAGAGAGGATCAAGTTATACATGTCATGATTTGTTTACTTGGTTCAGAAAGGAATA
Source organism: Antilocapra americana (assembly GCA_007570785.1). Lineage (NCBI taxonomy): Eukaryota > Metazoa > Chordata > Mammalia > Artiodactyla > Antilocapridae > Antilocapra > Antilocapra americana. The sequence goes on along the minus strand of ML664170.1, from coordinate 3,358,505 downwards.
TACAGCCAGTGTGAGTCCTACACAGTTTAAAAGCATGAGAGTCTTGCCCAAGAGTTTGCAAACACAAAGGTTATTCCTCTAGGGGATAAGAGATAGCTCTATTGAACCCACTGAAGCATCTTAAGCATAACACACCTTTCCTCTAATTACGTGCTCAACAAGAAAACTTATAATGTCATTTCCTGGGAGCAAAAGGATTTATGTATAGTTGTGAATATTTTGATCTCCTAATAAATCATCAAATGGAAAACTAATAAACTGCTATTCTCATTTCCATTTTCTTTTGAAAGAAGGTATTCACTTGATATTTATACTGAAGACAGATCAAGGACAAAAGAGCAATTCTGGAAAAAAACAAAAACAAAACCCTAGGAATAAAAGGAGTCTTTTTTTCTAAGACCACCAGTATATTTTGTTAAATATTATTTAATTTTAATATAACATATTATGCAATTAAAATGATCTATGAGTTTAATAATAATCAATATTTGTTGCTGATTAACCATTAGGTATCCTACATTGATTCTAATACTAAAAACTATAAAAACCACTGATGCCACAATAAATGAATAGAATCATTGACCCTGACACTTTCCAAATTTGAATGAATGTAAAGTCAGAAGTTGGTAAGGAATCCACCTGCAATGCAGGAGAACCCAGTTCAATTTCTAGGTCGGGAAGCTCTGCTGAAGAAGGGATAGGCTACCCACTCCAGTATTCTTGGGCTTCCTTTGTGGCTCAGCTCGTAAAGAATTGACCTGCAATGTGGGAGACCTCGGTTCAATCCCTGGGTTGGAATGATACCCTGGAGAAGGGAAAGGCTACCTACTCCAGTATTCTGGCTTGGAGAATTCCATGGACCGTATAGTCTGTGTGGTGGCAAAGAGTCAGACACGACTGAGCGACTTTCACTGCACTTCAGATACCAATAGTGGAATTTTGTAAAGACACTAAGAAAAGAAAATATGGTTAGCAAAATACTGTTGAGTCTTAGTATACACTACCTGATAACAAAGAACTTCCTTATTTTGAATAAGAGAACAAATGAGGGATAGTAAATCTGCACTTCAAAATGAATGATCCTCAATGTATAAGGCAATCAAAGGCATGTATGTATTTTTAAGAATCTTGCATGGACCTATTGAGTATAAAGTTTTTCTTAAATTTAAATTTCAAGACACTTAATATATTTCAAAGTTGTCATATTTTCTTTTATATACTTAACATGTGTAAATGTCAAGACATGTTTCTGTATATGTGTGTGTCCTCGGTAAAAGATGACTTCGAATCATACCAAGGTTCCACCTAAGAACTGGAAATTTTGAAGAATTCCTGCCAAGAAGAAGCAAGAATGTTTCACTCTTTCCAATCCTGCTAACATTGGTTGGCCAAAAAGTTTGTTCAGGTTACATAAAAACTCAAAGGAACTTTCTGGCCAACTCAATACCAAAACTGATTCAACTTCTAGAAAGGATCAATGAAAATATGAAATGTCATTAAGTGATTCATAAGAAATAGTCAAATATTAGGGAAGTCTTGAATAAAACTACAGGGTGGATAAAGAGAATTAGGACAGAAAGAAAATGGGAAGTGGAAGGAAATGCCCATGATTTCCATAAATGCCCCTCCCAAGTTAAGAGAGCAAATGCTTTTATAATTCTTTGCTCATATGCTATGACAAATATTCTAGGTATTTCTCTGGGTAATTTCTCCATTGCATTAGAGGTCATAGTTTTGAAAAGTGTTAACTAATTGAAATATGCTGAAAGCAAAGTTAAAAATATTTTATAGAACAGAAGTTCTCCATGTGTGGTCTATGAACATGTTTCATCAGCAACACCTGGAAACTCAGGAACACGAATTCTCAGACCCAATCCCAAACCTGCTAACTCAGAAGATAGGGGATCAGGACCCAGGAATCCAGGTTTTAACAAGTCATCCAGGTAATTCTCATAAACACAAAGATTGAGAACTGCTGATCTAGACTTTAGTATGGCAAAACCACTACAATATTGTAAAGTAATTAGCCTCCAATTAATAATTTTTTTATAAAAAAAAGAAAAACAAGAGCTTGAAGGTAATAACACCTTGAGGAGAAAGTTAGGTCAAAAAGATCTTTCATTTTGTCACTGCACCAAATAATGTGAACTATTCTAAAAACGAATAGAGAAATTTAAGTAAGTAAAAGGAGAAATTTACCATTAGAAAACATGAAACTACAGACATGAAATGACTTAAAGGAATTAGTAGATAATTAGATCCATACTTTGAGAAGCTCTGAAATACAATCTATAGCAAATTATTGATTTCACATCTGTAGTTTTGAAGTCTACTTTTGTGGAGCACAGTTAGATAATTTTTTTTTTTTCGAAACTGATATAGAAGAACACAAGACAGGAAATTTACTAAACAAAAATTAAGTGGTTAAGTAAAAGAGCATTCACTTGATACTCAAGAATTTACTGCATGTGCTGGATCCCCTATCATATTCAGTTACTCTGTGAAAACGTTTACCTATTTTATGGATGTGTACTGTATTAGTAATACTGACTATTCTAAACTTGTACAGGGAGATGAAAATATGTTCATTGTGTTATTGGAAACCACTGACCCTGACCTTACTAAAATGAGTAAGAGTGTCATGCACTAGTAACCTGACCTTTAACCTGAACTTTCCTTTGGGGAATTTTGAGATGGACTAAATCAATTGATATGGCCATTGCAATTGAAGGTCCTGTCAAAATTTTAACAGTATTTGAAGAGGGTAATTGGAATTTGAAACGGCCTGTAAGTAACATGGAACTACAGTTTTCAATATACCAGGAATTCAACACATTTAATTTCTTCTTTATACTGTATAACATGAAGCAAACAAGCAAACAAAAAAACTTAAAAAGAATTTTCAAGGAGATGCTGAGAGATTCTGCTATTTTAATTCAAATATACTTCTGATGAGTCTTTCATTAATTAAAAATAGTTTAGATGAGAAATAAATTATTTTTAAAAAATAAATTTAACAAATATATCTTGAAGGTTGAACTATTATTTTCCCTCATAATTTCATAATTTGGGTGACCATGGAACACGAGGAAGAGAGTTCTTTTACCCAGTTCAAAGGAAAGAAATTTTACAGAAGACCATAGATAAATATAACCTTTATTTTATATTACAATCAAATTAAAGCTTATGTTCTTTCAATATCAAAAACTAAAATATATATGGACTATATACTGATTTATTCCTGGCCCACAAGGTGCTTTTGATACTGGACAGAAAAACAGAATGCTTTTTAATCAATGTATGTTTTAAATTATACTAATAGGCAGCATATCAGCTGTGAGGTGAGACTACATTGAAAAAGACTGCTTCAGCTTACGGAAAATACCAGCTGTCTCCACTCTGTGAAGATGGATTACCACCTGTCCTGTTATCTTCCAAACACAATACAAGGCACGTTGGCCATTTTAACCAGGATAACTGTACCCATATGTTCTCTAATTCTGGTCTGCATGCTGCCTACCATTAAATATTCGAAATGGATCACTGTAAACAAGAGATTAGCATGGAAGACGAGGTGTTTAAGCAGAGTCTAAGCCTCTGTTTTATTAAATCTCTTTCCTTGTTCTCAAAACCTTGCATAAGCTATATTTGTGATAATATCATCAATTTTAGCTAACTAGTAAAGCACCCATGTGAAAACAAAAAAACAGAGAGGGTCTTTTTTTTTTCTTTTTAATTTCAAGGCATAGTAAGTTCAGGCTACATGTCACAACAAATTAAAACCCAGATCAACATTAAAAAAACACATTAACATTTAAAATGATCACATACATAATTTGCTAGAAATAACAAAGTTTGCTAGAACTCTTTCCCCCTTTACTCATCATTTATAAAATGTTACCTAATTGAATGTACCCGAAAGAAAATAGTATATAAAAAGTTAAGATATTTAAATATTATAGCTGGGGAAAAAAGTTACTTTTATTTGCAAAATATTATGCATATTTACAATTATATTAGTTCCTTTCCTAAGTCTTTAATCGACAAATGGAGATGGATAAATGAATGTGTTTCATTATCAAATGCATATATGCAGTTGGTCAGCCTAATTTGTAACCAATAGTATGTAAAATGGTGGATGATGAGATACTGAGTTCTGTTTTGAGGGGTACACAGCTAACTTGACTGTACTGAAATCAAACACAAAGTTGTGGCCCTACAATGTGAACAGCATGCTATAGCCAACTGAACACTGGACAGAACTACAGATCCCCATCAGCCGTTTTGCCTAGAGTTCAATACTTACGTCCCTGGTCAATATGATTTAGTCCAAAAGATTAATAACCTAAAACAATGCAAAAAAAAATCTAAAAATACAGAGTAAAAATATATGTTTAGAATCCCATTACTTCATCTTAGAGTAACTAGAAAGATAAAATGATCTCAAAATATAATCTCCCTGTTGTAAATATTCATAAATTCCAGGCCTCTTGGAGGTAAATAATAGACTGATACAAGCAACATGTATTTTGTCTTACACTGTTGAGTTCTAATTTATATTTAAGTCAAACATTTTATTTCTTTCAAACTAGTGCAAGGTTAGAATTCCTGATTAAACTTTGAAATAAAAAGAATAGGGAGAAGCAAGAAGAGATTAAAGGGAACACATTACAAAGATTTCTTCATTTACAAAACTTTTCTTAAAAGAAAGCAGAAAGCTATTGTAATGGTTAAAGACAGAGCCCTTTTTTGTGTGTAGTTGGGAAGTACTTCTAGAGAGGGTCATATTTCCTTAGGCTAAAGACCAAGAAGACTTAACTGCCCCAGGCCTAGAGCTTTGTAGTGAGAACAATTCATTCATTGAGAGCATTAAGATTCAGTAATCAAAGTATGAGGACAAGGTGTGATTTTCATCTTATCTAAGGACAATTGACTATCAATTCAAAAGAAACAACTGGCAGTAAAAAAAAATGAAAACTCAAAATGGATAACATTTTTAAATGTGGGATCCTTTATTTCTTCAATTCAAATTTCATTTTTTATAAATTGTTGACTGTATAATAAGCCAAAAACACTGTTTAACAATTTCCAATACCAAGAACATATTTTAAAACCCTGTTCAAAAATCAGAAAGCATAAAACTATGTTGTATCAAAAACTTAAAAAAGATGAAGTAGAGAAATTTACCAAATATTTATTATCATCAACATTCCGTAATCAAGAAAACTAATGCAAATTTAAAGGTAACAGAGCCAATTTTTTTTAAATATTACTTCACTCAGGGCACACATGAGTTTTGTTGAAAAATTTACTGTTAGAATGTTTCTAAGAGCCACATGGAGATGCTATGTATTAATATACACACTTACCCTAAGCCCAATTCACATTCTATTTGTACTCCAATAGACTTCACAGCTATACTTATTTCCCTGACACTCCTCCAAACAGAAGAATCTATAATATAAATCAACATCTTTATTGGATGGAACCTGTTAGTTTTTGAACACTAGTCTTAAAATTAAGATAGAATGGTTTACAACCTTGCATTTAATGATACCAATTTACATCTGACTAAAACAGGTAAAAATGGAGAAAACGCGTCTTTAAGGTAACATAGCTAAATAAAGGTAATTTTTATCAAAAGTGTTTTACTGCTTCTGCACAGCAAAGGAAATCATAAACAAGACAAAAAAGACATTGCTTAGAATGGAAGAAAATATTTGAAAACAAAGCAACTGACAAGGGATTAATCTCCAAAATATACAAACAGCTCATGCAGCTCAATAAGAAAAAACAAACAACTCAAAAGATGGACAGAACACTTAAACAGATATTTCTCCAAAACAGACATACAAAAAAAAAAAAAAACAGACATACAGATGGCCAACAAACATATGAAAAGATCAACATCACTAATTATTGCTGTTGCTATTTAGTCACTAAGTTTTGTTTGACTTTTTGTGACCCCCACAACTGTAGCCCGCCAGACTCTTCTGTCCATGGCATTTCCCAGGCAAGAATGATACAGTGGGTTGCCATTTCCTTCTCCAGAAGATCTTCCTAACCCAGGAATCCAACCTGAATCTTCTGCATTGGCAGGTGTATTCTTTACTACTGAGCCACCAGGGACTCAGTAGTTCTCCACAGCACCCACTATGGAGAACAGGATGGAGAGTCTTTAAAAAAATAAAATTACCACATGATCCATCAATCCCACTCCTGGGCATATACCCAGAGAAAACCATAATTCGAAAACATATATGCACCCCAAATATATAATTTTCCCTGGTGGCTCAGAGGGTAAAGCATCTGCCTATAATGAGGGAGACCTGGGTTCGATCCCTGGGTAGGGAAGATGCCCTGGAGAAGGAAATGGCAACCCACTCCAGTACTCTTGCCTGGAAAATCCCCTGGACCGAGAAGCCTAGTAGGCTACAGTCCATGGAGGCAGTTGCAGAGACTCGGACACAACTGAGCGACTTTATTTTCACTTTCACCCCAAATATTCACTGCAACACTACTTAGAACAGCAAGGACATAGAAGCAACTGAAACATCCATCATCAGAGAAATGGATAACGAAGAGGTGGAACACATATATACAATGGAACATTAGTCATAAAAAGGATCTTTTTTTATGAATCATTTTAGAGACATGGATTGACCTACAGATTGTCATACATAGTGAAATCTGATAGAGGAAAAAAATTAACACATATATGTAGAACCTAGAAAAATGGTACAGATGTATCTATTTGCAAAGCAGAAACAGTGAGAGAGATGTACATAACAGAGGTATGATTACTAAGGGGAAAGGGGGGAGGGATGGAACGGGAGACTGGGATTGACTGATATACACCATGACGTAGAAAATAGATAAGCAATGAGAACAGACTGCGTAGCACAGGGAACTCTTACTCAGTGCATTGTGGTGACGTAAATGGGAAGGAAATCCACGGAAGAGGGGCTGATTAACTTTGTTGCACAGCAGAAACTAGCATAGCATTGTAAAGCAACAGTAATTCAATTTTTTAAAAAAGCCTTATGTATTATCTGTTCTGATGCTTTTAAACTATGGTGTTGGAGAAGACTCTTGAGAGCCCCTTGGTCTGCAAGGTGATCGAACCAGTCCATCCTAAAGGAGATCAGTCCTGTGTGTTCATTGGAAGGACTGATGTTGAAGCTGAAACTCCAATACTTTGGCCACCTCATACAAGAAACTGATTCATTTGAAAAGGCCCTGATGTTGGGAAAGATTGAAGGCAGAAGAAGAAGAGGATGACAAAGAATGAGCTTCACTGACTCAATGGATATGAGTATGAGTAAACTCCAGGAGTTGGTGATGGACAGGGAGGCATGGCATGCTGCAGTCCATGGGGTCGCAAAGAGTCGGACACGACTGAGCAGCTGAACTGAACTGAACGGAACGGAATCATCTATTGTACATGAAAGTGCTTTCTCTTAAAGGATTAGCACTTCAAATGCACATATCTCCTTCTTTCATTACCTTTATTGGATGTTTATTAAAACAAAAAGACAAAAACAGTGGCAAACTGAGAGGACAGAAGGGATATAGACAATACATGTCTCACCATTTCACATGGCATGATTAAAAAAAAAAAAAGACCATCATCTCTCTGACAACGTCAAAATGAGCCTTTACACTTTGGGCTCCTGGAAACATAATGCTAAAATATATACAATTAATAGTGGTTTAAATTTAGATCTGCTCACAGTTATCAACATATCAAATTTTTAAAAAAATTAAATTTTTAAAAGATTTTAAAATTCTAAAAATATTCAAAATTTAGGGAGATAAAAGTTAGCCCTTAGCGTCTGTTTTGATTCTAAACTACTTCTCTTCAAGGTTCAAATATCCTTATATTCAATTTCTATTTAAAATTAATTTGTTAATAATCCAAGCACATTTTCAAATGAAATCACATTAAGAAATATAGATAAGGTTAACATTGGTTTTTACCTGGTATAACATATTTCCAGTATTTCCAGATATTGACTGATTAGTGATTACCCTCCCACATCTTTATGTATTTCATTTTATGACACTTAAAATATATATTTCTATAGCATAACGCTTATTGAGACATGAAGTTTAATTACTAAAGAAACAATTAGATTATATCCAAAATATGTTAATAAATTTCCTATTTGAAAACTATATAATTTGGGGGGAAATCAAATAGAAATACATTCAGATTATTCTTTTTCCAAAATGAAAATTTTGTTATTTATCTAATATATATAAGATAAATATATTTATATATATATCATACAAAATACGTTAAATAATAATAAGCAAAACCTAATGAAAAATTGGAGGCTTATCATAAGCAATTTTAACTATGACTTTCAGTATAGCATTATAATAACTAAATTTATAATTTATAATCTAGTTAAATACTGTTTTCTAGGAATTATTAATCAGTTTAATTAGAATCTAGATAGACATTACCAGATAAGTTCAGGGTTTCTTTTTTTTTTTCTAAAGAAAAAACAAAAAAATCCTAGATGATACACTTAAAGAGTTTAGGATCATCTTCACTGAACTGGTAAGGACAGGAAAACTTCCACTGTTTATTATAAAAGCATTCATAGTGAAGAGGAACTAACAAGCCTCTTGGTGAGCATCAAAGAGGAAAGTGAAAAAGCTGGCTTAAAATGCAAAATTCCAAAAACTAAGCTCATGCCATCCAGTTCTATCACATCATGGCAAATAGATGGGGAAAAAGTGGAAACAGTGACAGATTTTATTTTATTGGCCTCCAAAATCACTGCAGACAGTGACTATAGCAACAAAATTAAAAGATGCTTGCTCCTAGAAAGGAAAGCTATGACAAACCTGGACAGCATATCAAAAAGCAGAGACACCAGTTTACTGACAAAGGTCCACATAGTCAAACCTACGGTTTTTCCAGCAGTCATGTATGGATGTGAGAGTTGGACCATAAAGAAGACAGAGAGCCAAAGAACTGATGCTTTTGAAGTGTTGTGCTGGAGAAGACTCTTGAGAGTCCCTCGGACAACAAGGAAATCAAACCAGTCAATCCTAAAGGAAATCAACCCTGCAAATTCACTGGAAGGTCTGATGCTGATGTTCCAATACTTTGCCCACCTGATGTGAAGAGCTGAGCTTTGGAAAAGACCCTGATGCTGGGAAGGACTAAGGGCAGAGGAAGAAGGGGCAACAGAGGCTGAGATGATAGATGGCATTACTGACATAATGCACTGGAGTTTTGGAAACTGTGAGACAGTGAAGGACAGAAAAGACTTGCCTGTTGTAGTTCATGGGGTCACAAAGATTAGGGCAGGACTTTGCAACTGAACAACAACAAAGAGTAGAAGAATGACTTAAGCGTTAGAAAACCAGCTAAGAAGACAAAAATCAAAAATTTTGTCATGAGTTCTCAGGCTGTATCATTAAATACTCACATTCTCATTTAATAATGACTAATATCAGTATAGGCAGTACACTTTCTTATACATGGCTATTCACTTACTTTAAAAATAATCTGAAATATTCTGTATTAATATCACCTCCGAAAAACATAAATATTTCTTAAAAATTAGATTAAGCTAAATTATACAAATTTAGGCTATTCATTTTTCCTTTGATACCATATTAAACATAAATGTAACTTGTTGAGGGTGGTAAATTAATTTATTTTTAAACTAGAAACATAAATCATTTTATAAAATCTCAATTTCTGTCATCACTCTTCATATAAAATACAGAAAAAAAGATGCTATATTTAAGGAATGACTGTCAAAACTCTACTCTTGAGAAGTTCTTAGACATCTTGAAGATTCAGACAGGGCTTGGCCTAAACTCAGATCATGTCCTGGTAAGATAATTTCCCTGGGGCCATATCATTCACTCAGCTTTGAAGGATTTATCTTAGACAGATACAGCAGGCCTATTAACAATTCTTATTCAAAGAATTTAAACAAGAAAGCAAGCAAAAAGGAAACAACTAGAGGTTTTTCAACCTCAGCTCTCAGCTTCCATTCAGAAATATCTTCCATCTTTTGTCTTTTCCTATGTAAACTTTTATTAATATTGTTTAAGAATAACAACTACTAGAAGAGCCTTAAGTGTCATATGATAAATTTCTATACTTCTTTAAGTACATAGTACAGTTCTATACCATCCATAGCCTTTCAGTACACATTAACTGATGCTGAATATTTGATAATAAATTAAATAATAAAGCATAATACTGTGAGCAGCAAAACCAGCTGGTAGTAGATTTTTTAATCAACTATTAAAGAATATATATAATTATAAGTAAACAATTTATGGAAAAATTACACCACAATTCTAATTTATTCTTTCTTTCCTATGATATAAGATTAGACTATGTTCATGACATTTACATCTACAAATGGAAAAGAAATCTGTAAATGGAAATTACATCTATAAATGGAAAAATAACATTTTGCAGAGAGAGAAATATGTAAATATTTTGGAATGCTATGGCCCATAAAAGAGTCAGAGTATTAAGTGTGATGAAAGAAATAGGAGAAAACTAACCATGATGGAAGAGCAGCATGAAAAACTCAATAACTAGAAAAAGTTCTCATATGGAAAATATAATAACTTTTGTTCAATTTAGAGAACAAAAATTAGCTATACATTTTAAAGAACTATTTGACACTTTTTTCAGTTAAAGGTGAATCATCCTTCCTTACTTGGCAATTTTTAGATTTGTTTCCTGTTAATTTGCAGCAATCTTTCCTAACTCAGTGTTTTCTTACTCTTCAGAATATAAAAAAATCACCAGGTAGTCTGTGGTAGGGCAGCCAAAAAGAAATAAATTATCAGTTCAATTAGATTCTGGGGGGTTTTTTTGCAAACTTTCCAAGTTCAGACTATTACACTCTTCAGCTGAAACTTCTCAGCTGCCTTACCAGGTGCCAGAAGGTCTGGTCTATCTGTGAAACTGAGTGCAATTGATACATCCGTTCTTCATACTTTTAAGAAACCTCTTACAAAAAAGAATGCTCACAGATATTGGTAGCCTACCAAAATAAAACACTCTGAGATGAAAATATAAGGCATCTGGCAATTATTCTAATCTGAGTGTTTACTTAATTATCCACCAGAGGTTTCTGCAAACAATTTATTGCTTCTTTCTTGTGGTTCTTACTGGAGTAAAGGAACATCATCACCTTGACATGACTTTTCATATGCTTACAAATACTTTACCAATTTTAGTTAGAAGTTCAGAGCTATAATGACAATGTCATCTCTAAAACTGTTATATGAAAGTGAAATATGACTTCTGCCCTAGAGATATAAGTCATTTGACATATCAATTTGTGTTTGATTTTCTCAGTGGCTATCATATCTGACTGTCAGGAGATTATGGTTCGTGAACTTCATACAGTCTCCAGTGAACCCTCAGAATTGGAGCATCTGTGGATCCTCTGAACAGGGGAACTCACACATCTATTGGACAGTGCAACGCGGGATTGAAATATTAGGATTGTTTTACATCACAGAAACTAAGCCAGTGATGACTGAACTCATGTTTTAAGCTGAAAAACTGTGTTGACTTTGACAACATAAAACAATATGATTAAGAGAAATTAAATAGAACCTAAATACACAAGGCTCTAACAGAAAGCTGAACATGTCACAAGAACAAACTCATCAAAACAAGAGAAAGGGAAATTGTATGTATTCACAATGTAAGCCAACTGAAGCTTTATTGCTTTCTAGCTATTTACCTAGTGAACGTCTTATCAATTTGTAGGCTTTAAAGGATTATCTATGTCATGTCAGAAGATCCCAAATATTGATGTCATAGACATACTGACCATGTTCTTTTAAGAGTCATATTAATTAGTGGTCTTTACCCAAAGGCACTCTGTCCTTATACCACAGAAAAAGCTGAAAAAGGCAAGTTGATAGGGGGAAAATTTGGGGGTCAATTAAAGGACAATAAAGGCAAAAATAAGGGGGGGAGGGATGAAATGACTACTGATATACCTTTTTAGCCAATATCAAATTTTATTAGAGAAGTCTATTTTTTTTGTTTATTTTTAAGTATATTTATTCCAAGATAGTTTAATATGTCAGTAATGCCTAGATCTCGAAGCTAAGGCTTAATCTTAAACATAAAAATGTATAAGTCTTGAACCAATTGACTGTGGCAGGATAAAAATATAAGAGTTTCATATGTAAAGAGGAATTACATGTAACAATGCTAACATTTTACTGGTTCTTGTCCATGACTGAATGTAGATTAAGGAAACAAAGAAAAATTATAATTTGAAAATTGTGTATATAAGAAATTACAACTTATTGGCAGTCACCTTAGCAGTTATTTTTCAAAGGAAATCATATATATACATATATATTAAGATTTGTCATTTTTTTTGAGAAGGTAATTGTCTCATGTGCAAAATAAAACTGTCTTAAGTTTCACATTAACAATTAAGAATTCCCATAACTAGGGAGTTTCATTAAGTGTTAGAAACAAAATAACATAAAGACTGTGAGCGTGAGCAAAGTTATTTAAACTACCTAGGCCTCAGTTTCATCATCTGAAAAGTGAGGGTAATAAGTATTCCTACTTCACTGAGCTTTGGTAAGGATTAAATAAATTAATAAAGAATATGACATATAGTAAGCAGACAGAAGCATTGGATATCATTACAAATAACATGGCCTTTCACTTCAACTTCTCCCTCAACTTTAAAAAAATTTATATTGTATTCTATAATGAGGTTTTACTAAGGACAAATTTATCCCACTAAGTTAAATATAACATAGAAATAAAAGAATATTTTAGCTTAAGTATTAAAATCCAATATTCTTCTCTTGGTTGTTTAGAATTTCAGTAATTATGTTCCTCATGGCAGAAAGTGAAGAAGAACTAAAAAGCCTCTTGATGAAAGTGAAAGAGGAGAGTGAAAAAGTTGGCTTAAAGCTAAACATTCAGAAAACTAAGATCATGGCATCTGGTCCCATCACTTCATGGCAAATAGAGGGGCAAACAGTGGAAACAAATGGCTGACTTTACTTTCCTGGGCTCCAAAATCACTGCAGATGGTGATTGCAGCCATGAAATTAAAAGACATTTACTCCTTGGAAGGAAAGTTATGACCAACCTAGAAAGCATATTAAAAATCAGAGACAAAGGTCCGTCTAGTGAAGGCTATGATTTTTTCCAGTGGTCATGTATGGATCTGAGAGTTGTACTATAAAGAAAGCTGAGTGCCAAAGAATTGATGTTTTTGAACTGTGGTGTTGGAGAAGACTCTTGAGAGTCCCTTGGATTGCAAGGAGATCCAACCAGTCCACCTAAAGGAGATCAGTCCTGTGTGTTCATTGGAAGGAGTGATGTTGAAGCTGAAACTCCAATACTTTGGCCACCTGATGCGAAGAGTTGACTCATTTGAAAAGACCCTGATACTGGGAAAGATTGAGGACAAGAGAAGGGGATGACAGAGGATGAGATGGTTGGATGGTATCACTGACTCAATGAACATGGATTTGGGTGGACTCCGGGAGTTGGTGATGGACAGGGAGGCCTGGCGTGCTGTGGTTCACGGGGTTGCAAAGAGTCGGACACAACTGAGTGACTGAACTGAGCTGAAATGAATGATGTTCCATATAGACAAACAAATTATCTATAGCTAAGCATTCTCTCTACAGTGCTTAAAAAGCTTCCAAACAGCCAGGAATGTACTTGCACAGTTTGATTAGCCCCTTATGTAAGATAAATGAGCAGTTTTTGTAAACACCAAATGTGATACAAGTCATTTTGAAAGAAGAGATTATCTGTAGGATAATATATGTCCCAAATGCAATGTCTCCAAAATAATAGTTTCTTTTTTTTTTTTTTACAAAATGAGTCTACCTTTTAAAAAGTCAGGATTTTAAGATAGTACAAGGATAAAAAGAAAAAGGTTATAAGTGGCAGGATACAAATGGGTATGTTTACACAAAAAATTTATAACAGTTCACTGGCACAAAAACACACTTTGAACAGGGAACAAAATCTGGCATAAACGATTAAATCTGTCAAACAACTATAATGTAAAGAAAATACACAGCACATATAAAAGAACAGGAAAGAGCTTTAACCATGTAGTGAATTAAATATATAAAAAGCAGAGTAGGTTTCCATGAGATTAAAGGTTAGTCATTAGAATAAATGCTGTAAGAATATAATCCAAAAAACTAAGGCTAAACTTGTTCTTGAAAAATAAGGACCCCAAAATAATTTCTTACAGTTTCCCATCCCCATCATCAAGCTGAAATGTCTAGGAAGATCACAGAGGAAAGTATTTTCTGGAAGCAGGCTTCACCACTGCCACATATATGATCAAGGTCTACACACACTCTCCAATCTTCCCTAGACATACAAATCCATATCAATAGAATCAAAAACTGGAAAACATTGTCAAAAATGTACAAATGCTTATGAAAAGAATAATTTTAAAGAAAAGATCACAGAAAAATATAAAAGATCATAGAAATGGTCTTCAGAGCTAATTTAATTTAAATATCTCTCCCTCTCTTCTGGCTTTCCCTTTCCTCTCTAGTTTATAGAATCACTTCATTGCCTTCTCTCAGGTACTAAGACTGTATAGTTTTGATAAAGCATTAGAAGTATCAGATGTTCTAAAGATATCATTGATTACTTAATAAAGATAACCACCTTTTATCTGTACAAGGCCTATCTCTGACCATTTCAAATTACTTTCCAATAATTGCCAATTACATAATTATTGTGTAAGACAGTAAAGAGCATTGCATATTTGCAGATAACAAAATTAAGTCAGAAAGGTTAAGAGGCATTATCAGGTCCTTAAGGGCTTTTCAGGTGGCACAGTGGTAAAGAATTTGCCTGCCAACGCAGGAGAAGCAAGAGACAAGGGTTTGGTTCCTGGGTCAGGAGGTTCTCCTAGAGAAGGAAAAGGCAACCCGCTCCAGTATTCTTGCCTGGGAGATTCCATGGACAGGGGAGCCTGGTGAGTTACAGTCCATGGGGTCACAAAGAGTAGGACACATGACTGAGCACATCAGATCCTTAGAGAAGTCCCAGAAAATCAATGGCAAGCATTAATTTAACAGAATAGTCATACAACAAATATTTTGAAACTTTTTCTGTGCCAGGCTGTGTTCTCTCAGTTAGCCCAGAGTGATAAGGTCCTTATGTCCTTATGTCGGAAGAAAAATCAATGGTAAACAATTATATATCATTATTCAAATGACCTCATCCCTCTTTTGTTATTTGTTTTCATTGTTTGTAAGTCATTTACTGCTAAAATTGAAAAGAACCTATTAAGAACCCCCTTCCCCAGGGGATGTACATAGAACTGTAAATTATCAATGGATTCCAAAAATTTGACCTGAATTGGAGAACAAGGTTTTGGAGATATGTATAACCCTACTCTAAAGCAGTCCCCTCTTTTATAAAATCTAAAACCTATTAGGGGAGAAAAGATACTGGGATTTCAAGGAAGAGAAAAAGACTAATGATACTCCTTGTTCCAGAAGAAGTTAATCCTCTCTGAAGCCATCTCTCCTACTCATCAACTCAAGCTGACTAAGAAACAGACCCCTCAGGGAAGTCCTTTGCCCTGCCATCTACATGAGCATCAGCAGCTCAAGAGCTTTCATTGTGAACTGATTACTCATGTTCCTCAAGTATGTTAACTAATTGATGAAAAATAGTCCCTTTCAAGAGGAACCTGACCTGTGGAATTAGTGACCTATATTTTCAAATCGGCAAATATTTATAACCATTACATGTTCTTTAAGTAATATTATAGAAATATGATCTGAACTCAGGAGACCAATGGAATAATTTCTAAATTTAATCAATTCTGATACTGAGTCAAAAAAAAAAACAAACTTATATGTAAATATATATGTATGTGTGTGTATATATATATTATATATATACATGCTTTATTATATATATGTATATATAATATACATTTATATATATATAAATGTATATATATATTTATATATATACATATAAATCACTTTATACATCTGAAGAAATGGTGGGTTTTGGATAATAAAACTGTGAGTGATTATAAAGATATGTATACTCATATACTCAAATTTTCTTATATTTGACATCCTAAAATGTGGCACAATTACATCTAAACTTGAATCTGTAAAATAATTTTAAATTAAATATTAATCAAAGGTACAATTGTACCAAATCAATTTCATGCATTGCCATCATACAGGATGAAGGCAAACTAATGTATAAATTATTTATGAGAAAAAAAATCCATAATAACATGGAGCTAATCATAGTAGTAATTGTAGCATTTCAGGGCAAGGGTGGACAAAGGAGATTTCCTTTGTTCATTTTTTTTGTTGTTCTTCATATATTTTCAATCCACAATTTCATGAATAAATCATATGCTTCAACCTATTTTTAAAAAACTGAGGAAAATTTGAATCTGGTGTTCTTTAAAACATTAAAAAACAAAGTAGAGCTTTAACTGATTCCATAACAACATATAAAAAGATTTCCTTGATTTATGTATGTTTGTGTATGTGTGTTTGCATGCATCCTTTCTGGCTTCAATAAAATCCCTTTAAAATTGGAACCACTTCACTCAAATTAACATTCTTTCCTCCCTTTCCTTAGTATGTATAACTAACTGTTAAGGCTTAGAAAAAAAAAGGGTTTTCATCAGCACAACTGAGTTAGTCAAAAGAAATAGTCACCAATGTCTCAGATTTCAACTCTAAATTTAGGCAAACACAGGAGTTTTCTAAAATATTTTAAATATTAAAAATATAAGGGATTTTCTTGGTGGTCCAGGGGTAAGACTCCACCTTCCAATGCAGGTGGTATGGGTTTCATCCTTAGTCAGGGAACAAGAAATTCACATGAGGTGGGGCAAGGATAAAAACAAAAAAATTATTTTAAATACTTAACATGCCTATTTATATTTTATGAGAATATTAATGTTTTTAAAATTTACAATTTTATAGTCAATGATTTTGGTTTTATTAATTTTTAAACTTAAAATTTATAAGACAAAATCTTAATTCTATATTTTGGAGACAAATTCTATGTGATTATGCCTTTTAAATGATGTTCAAGCAATGTTGATTATTAAAACAAACTTTGGGATAAAATTTTATACTATAAATTTACCTGTAAATGTTAATGTGAAGTTATCTAACAGTTTAAAGTGAGAATGATGCTTATTTCTGTTGATGGATATCCATACATATTTCTTTTGAATACCCATATATAATATCTTCTATTAGTATAAATTCTAAAAACAACTTCACTCTATTTAAGACATATTAAATCTATAGTCCAAGATATTGATCAGAATACTATGCTAAATAAACTAATGCTGTACTTGAAGTTTTTTCAGAAAAATTAGCTGAGATATGCAATCATAGACTTGACCTATCACTAGAGTAGAAAAAAGTTATTTGCTCCTAAATACCAGACCACCTGACCTGCTTCTTGAGAAATCTGTGTGCAGGTCAGGAAGCAACAGTTAGAACTGGACAAGGAAAAACAGACTGATTCCAAATAGGAAAAGGAGTATGTCAAGGCTGTATATTCTCACCCTGATTATTTAACTTATATGCAGAGTACATCCTGAGAAATGCTGGGCTGGAAGAAGCACAAGCTGGAATCAAGATTGCTGGGATATGCAGATGATACCACCCTATGGCAGAAAGTGAAGAAGGAAAAAAAAAGAAAGTGAAGAAGAACTAAAGAGCCTCTTGACAAAAGTCAAAGAAGAGAGTGAAAAAGTTGACTTAAATCTCGACATTCAGAAAACTAAGATCATTGCATCCAGTCCCATCACTTCATGGCAAATAGACAGGGAAACAGTGGAAACAGTGAGAGACTTTATTTTGGGGGTTTCCAAAATCACTGCAGATGGCGATGGCAGCCATGAAATTAAAAGACACTTACCCCTTGGAAGGAAAGTTATGACCAACCTAGACAGAATATTAAAAATCAGAGACATTACTTGCCAACAAAGGTCTGTCTCATCAAGGCTATGGTGTTTCCAGTAGTCATGTATGGATGTGAGAGCTGGACTATAAAGAAAGCTTGGCACCAAAGAATTGATGCTTTTGAACCATGGTGTTGAAGAAGACTCTTGAGAGTCTCTTGAACTGCAAGGAGATCCAAACAGTTCATCCTAAAGGAGATCAGTTCTGTGTGTTCATTGGAAGGACTGATGTTGAAGCTGAAACTCCAATACTTTGGCCACTTGATGCAAAGAGCTGACTCATCTGAAAAGACTCTTCTGGGAAAGATTCTGGGAAAGCCTGTTGGACATGACTAAGCGACTGAACTGAACTGAAATAGGAAGTAAAAGATTTTCAAAGCAGACCATGTACAAAAAAACATATGAATAATTTATGCAATCTCTCATTTCTGCTGGGGAAACAAAATGCCAAATTGTGCATTATTAGCACCTCCAAATACAAGAAAGAAAATATTTTTTTCCCATGGTTTTTAGTTGGAGGAGATCATTGTATAGAATTTTTTACTGAAAGAAATTCAGTAAAAACACACCCTTTGTGACCAGTGGCAGGTACTAAAATTAAACACAGTGCTTAAAATTAAGTGGGGAATACAGACAAGTCAACATTTAATTACAGTATGGGGCTTACACGCTGTGATCAAGGAATACAAGAGATGGGGGGAGAAGTGGGGCATACAGAAAAGAAGGCTCTGAGGAAGTCATGACTCTGCTGGGCTCTGAAGCAATAAATAGCTTTTGGCAGATCAAAGGGAAGGGGGTAGGAGAGCGTAAACTCTAGGCTGCCATACCAGGATCACACAAATCCTTGCAAGTCATTTTAAAGAGTTTAGATTTTAGGAGCTATTGAGAATCTCTGAGTGAGCAATCAAGAGAGACAAATCAGATTTTTACTTGTAAAGAGGTATTACCATTGTCAAGGTAAGAAATGAGGGTGATACTAATTAGAAAACTAGTAAAGGGGTTGGAGATAAGTGGGAAAACTCTAAAGTTATTCAGGAAGAAACATCAGCAAGACTAGATGATCTACTGATACGATGTGAAAGAAAAGAGGCAGGAATTCATCTCAGGTTACTGATCTGGCCAGTTGGATAGATGGCAGGGGGGTATCACTGTCATAGGAAATCATAGAGGAAAGGCAGGGAGGGAAAGGAAGATGAAGAGTCTCTTTCTGGATACTTGAGCAGGATGTGCCACCAGGACCTCCGAAAGGAGCTGAGTGTAGGGTCTGTCTAGAGAGAACAGAACAGGAATGAAACAAGACGACTCTGACAACTGAATCCAAGAAGGACGGTGTGGTCATCCAGGGTTGGCCACGGAGCAAAATCCTCCTGGAATATGAACATTTCAGGAAGAACCAGATAAATAAGAAGAAAATCCACAGCATTTGCATGGTAGACCTGGCTAGCTGTCTATTAAATGTCCAATCTCTGTTCCTTCCTTCAACAAAAGACCAGATTTTCTCTGGAGAAGAAATGAGCCCGCTAAAAGCACATCTCTCCATGCCACTTTGAAACTAAGGGTGACCATTGAACATCATTTGAGCCAATAAGATATAATCAAATTCTAGTTGGGTGAGACTTCCAGGAAATTTATTATTTTTCTAAAAAAAAAAATAGGCTAATGATGTTTTACATTCCTCCTTCAAGGAAAGCACAGAGAGGTGACACTGAGAGGTGCAGCAAATTCCCTTACAAGCACAAAAAAAGTTAAATACTAAGGTTGCCAGAACAGAAAATAATCAAAGGAAGCTGGATTCTTAGTGGTCCCTTGGAGTCAGCATACTTTTATATATTTTCTCTCTGCAGCTGTCCTCCAGAATCAAATTAAACATATTTGACTCAATTGTCTGATTTTGGTTGCATGCAGTAGGATACAATCCTGATCTAGCTGGGTGCCATGAAATTCTGGGAAAGAGAATATTTCACAAAGAAGGTCAACTGTGTCAAATGGCTGCAAGAGGTACATTATATCCATAATAGGAGGCAAAGTTTAGAAAGCTGAGGTCAAGGCTATTAAGAGTAACAGGATATTAGTGAGAGAGGAGGGTAGGGAAGGCCACACACTGTGCTCTGCCTCTCTTTGCAAAGTTTGGGTAGAGCACCATATTTAAATTGCTTATGTTTGGAATACTGAATGGATCCTTGTTCCAGCCTTCAACATGCTGATACAGGAGAAGAAAACATCTCTAGACACAAAATGGAAGCAATAGTGTATCACATTCTTATTCTGATGATCTTAAAAAAAAGGGAACCATGAAGATGACCACACACCTGAATCCAAGATACACACTTCTGAAACTGTATATCCTTCCATAAAGTACCAAATATTTGAGGTACAAACATTTATCTAAAATGTTTATTATAAAAAGAATTTTTTTCTGAAAAATTATTTTGACAGTTCATTTAAATGTGGGACTCATAAGAATTTAGATTTCCTACTTGTGTTTCACATCATTAATACTTTAAAAATATGGAGGTCTTACAGAAAAAGATGTGTTTGCAGACACACTTTCCAAATTATTTTATAACAGCTTGTTGAAATAATTCACTGGAAAGTATTTTGAGAAAGGGCACAATAAAATATTTAAATGTTAACCATGCCAATAATAATAGCTTTACAAACTCTCAAATATACCCTGTCATAAAGATATACTGTATACTGTTGATAGATGTAGAATATTTGTCATTTAACAAATACTTCTGTGGATTTCAAATATACTTGTGTATACAATGACTGTCTCAGGGAACGAAAAGCTTTTTTGAAAAGTACCCCTATATGCTATTAGGTTTTCAGAATCCCCTTTTCTGAAATCAAGTGATACATTCTTTGGGACCATGGGAATGGAAGAAGTAAGCCCAATAATGTGCCTGGCACATTAAATAGAACTTGCAATGAAATCTACCATTCATATAGTACTTGCTATTCACCAGACAGTTCTAAGCACATTATGCATATTAACTTAATCCTGTCCCAAGCTCTGTAAGGTAAGTAGAATAATATACCCACTTTACAGGTGAGAGAATTAGACTATAGAGAGGCTAAGTAACTTCACCAAAGCCAGACAGCTATGCTAAGTAATCACTTATTGAGTGTGTTGGGAACAAAATTTACATTACCAGGACGGATTTAATCACATCTAACTATGAAGAGTTTTCTTTTTTCTTTTTTTTTACTTTATTGTGTTGGTTTTGCCATACAATGACATGAAACCACCATGGGTTTACATATGCTCCCCCTCCAGAACCCCTCTCCCTCCTCCCTCCCGATTCCCTCCCCCTGGGACATCTCAGTGCACCAGCCCCGAGCATCAACCCTGGGCTGGCAATTGATTTCACATATGGTAATTAACATATTTCAATGCCATTCTCCCATATCATCCCACCCTTGCCCTCTTCCACAGAGTCCACGAGTCTGTTCTATACATCTGCATTTCTTTTGCTGTCTCGCATACAGGGTTCTCCTTACCATCTTTCTAAATTCCGTATATATGCGTTAGTATACTGTATTGTTGTTTTTCCTTCTGGCTTACTTCACTCTGGATAATAGGCTCCAGTTCCGTCCGCCTGAGTAGAACTGATTCAAATGAATTTTTTTTTTAATTGAAGAGTTTTCATAATGCTTTCTATGGAATTCTAAGAGCCATGGGGCTAATAGTTTAAGAGAATCCCTTATATGAAAAGAAGACAAACTCTTCTTAGAACAGGTCATAAGAAATGTACTGTTATTCACCTGAAGTTGATGATCAAAATTTTAAATTAGATTGAAGAATCATAACCAACACAGTCCAGAAAGAATCTATTTCATGGGAAACCACACAGAGACTTAAGTGATCATTATTTTAAAAAAGAATTGACTTTATTGCTTACAAATGTCAGGAAGCCTAACCACAGAATTCTGAGATGATTCAAGTTTTAGGCTTTGGTGATTTAGACAAAAGATGAGAGAAACAGGGGAAAAGGTTACTATCAGCAGGATCTCAATCTACTGGTCATAGAACATTTCCTCCTCTCCTGTGGAACTTTGGTTCACCACTGCTTGCTTTTTTGAGGTAGACCCAAAAGAAAATATATTACAATCATATTTTCCAAGAATTTCCTTAAACATGATTCAATAAGATGGCAACTTATTGAATATACTTCTATTTTAGAGCTAAGGGAAAATAAAATATAAAATATTTTATAAAATATACTTCTATTTTAGAGCCTAAGGGAAATAATTTGGATGAGGATGACAAGTGCTAAATTATATGATCAAAATGCTCTATATGTTCTCCTGCATCAAACACAGGCTCCTAATCCGTTTTCTAGCGTCAGACTGACATAAGAATCTAATAAAAGAGTAACTTAATGTGACTCAGTACATATAAAGTACAGTATTATCTGGTGAAGAGATATGGGTGATGGAGAAGTTTGAGGCAAAATATAAACCCTTTGTGGGGGTGCATTTTCTCACTTTCTTTTTAACTTTCCAGCTTTTACTCTAAGTTTTACTCCATTATTCACTAGGGAAGATTAAAAATGTCCCTATTCAGGCATACTAAATAACTTGGTCATAAACTTTTATTTCTCTTGACAAGTGTAAAAGGTCATATGCGCTATTAAAACTTCAATTTAAACCTTAGGTTAAAAAGCTACATAACTGAGAATGTTACTAAAGCTACAATTTCCACTTTGGATATTAAGAGACTGATTAGCAACTGTTTTATAATACTCAGAAACCTAAATCAAACATCAGATGCACTTTATTAAAAATTCAGTTCAATCATTCCGTCATGTCCAACTCTGCAACCCCATGGACTACAGTACACCAGGCTTCCCTGTCCATCACCAACTCCTGAAGTTTGCTGACACTCATGTCCATTGAGTCGATGATGCCATCCAACCACCTCATCCTGCTCATCTCTCCTTCAATCTTTCCCAGCATCAGGGTCTTTTCAAATGAGTCAGTTCTTCGCATCAGGTTGCCAAAGTACTGGAGTTTCAGCTTCAAGATCAGTCCTTCCAATGAATATTCAGGACTGATTTCCTTTAGGATTACGTGGTTAGATCTCTTTGCAGTCCAAGGGACTCTCAAGAGTCTTCTCCAACACCACAGTTCAAAAATATCAATTCTTCGGCGCTCAGCTTTCTTTATAGCTCAACTCTTACTGAAAATGACTACTGGAAAAACCACAGCTTTGACTAGAATGAAAAATTAGGTCCCACTTAATAATGATGTTCAAACATAGGAGCTGCTGTAATTTAAAAATGGCTTTTCTGTTATCATTTACCAGGCAATATGAAAAGAAAGTCATACTGCCGCATAGAACTTAAGTAAATTAAAGTAATAACTTTGTCTTAACATATGCTAATGCATATAAAGGATACTGATGATTGGGGAGAGATAATCATTGGTTCTGAATCTCTTTTAATACAACAAATGATCTTCAGGTAATTTCAATGAAAAGCCAGTAGGACAGATTAAATGATTTCCAAATGACCCTTCCAGCACAATTCCACTCTTATTAATAAAATCTCATTTGGTTTATTTTACTGTTTTCAGTCTAGAAAAGTGAAGTAAGGAATCTACATTTTCACTTGTGGATCAGCCTTCCATGAATTCACTTAGAAACATCTAAGTGAACATTTCACATATTACTTTTCTTGATAAAAATGGTATGGATATTAATAAAGGTTTGAGTATCTTCTCTGTTTAATCTTCCACTATCTATAAATATTCATATGGAGGAAATCATTTTTTCCTTATTCATCCAGGCAAATAGATTTGTCTGCTCTTCCATGCTTATTCCTACCCTACCAGTACCCACCCCACACCCCCCTCTAGCACACACACTCTCTCTCTCTGTCCCTGTCTCTGTCTCTCTCTCCTGGTCCCCTCTCCTTGAGTCCTTTTCTCTGTTACTCTGTTCATGGAATGCCAGAAGCAACAATACAGGAGAGGGTAGCCATTTTCTTCACCAGGGGATCTTACCAACCCAGGGATCAAACCTGGGTCTCCTGTATTGCAGGCATATTCTTTACCTTCTGAGCCACCAGGGAAGCCCAACCACATTGGGCTCAAGTTCCCAAAAGGTGTTTGGAGCTCTAAAGGGATAAGTAGGGATTTTTGAACTCCAGTTCAGCACAATGTATACCAGGGCTTCTCAAACTGGAATTTGCATAAAGTTGCCTTAAAATATTGCTTAAGTATATTGTCTGATTCAGGTGGTCTAAAGAGCAAGGCCCTGCTTTCAGCATCTCTAACTTGCTACCAGGTGATGCCAATGCTGGTGGTCCATGGATCATATTTTGAGCAGGAACCTACAGCTGCTGCTTGTAGCAGACCCAGTCTTTCCCACATCCTTCCTGAGTTGGCTTTCCCTAAATGGCTGTTGGCATTACCATCCATATGGCTTTCTTCTTCTTCTTATCCATTCCTATTTATTGCAGCACCCAGATTTCTAGGGGAAGTATTATTCTACCTTTTTAAAAAAATCTCATCAACCACAGACCAAAGCCTAAGATTGTAACAAGTTAAATAAAACATTACTATGCTGTAATTTTCCTTTGATTTCTCATCAAATTTGCTTCATTAAATATAACTATTGAACTCTGAAAGGTTTTACATATAAAGATTACCGGCAAAGTACAGGAATGCAATTAATTCTACTTTACAGAATAATTATCTTGTGTATGTCCCCTCTATCCAGAAAGAAAAAATAAATATGATTAGGTCCTGTTTTGCATATGTAAAATTTCTTGAGAAACCCCTCAGGTACCATCAATAGTCATTGTTTCCTTAGCAATCAGGAAGTTTAAAGCTCTTTGTTTTTTTTATCAGCCAGTTATATTTATATTTATATAAACATAGGTTAATTTACTCACAGTGGGTCACTTTGCTGAGAGGCTGTTCTAGATTTTGTTGTTGTTGTTTAGTCTCTAAGTCATGTTTGACTCTTTGCAACCCATGGGCTGCAGCACACTAGGCTTCCCTGTGCTTCACCATCTCCCAGAGTTTGCTCAAACTCATGTCCATTGAAGCAGTGAAGCCATCCAACCACCTCATCCTCCGTTATCCCCTTCTCCTCTTGCCTTCAATCTTAGAATCTAAAAAGCTCCTTTGACTTTTTGTGCTAGGGCAAGTCACCTAAATTCCCTGAGTAATATCATCACCAAAAGAGCAATTAACTATTGCAAAACCTTGAAAGAAAAACTCCCAAGGAAACAATACTGAGACTGCATTCTAAAGCCATGGCTTCAAATCAGTGTTTAAGATCATATGAACCATTGCTTTTAAAAGAAGTGAAAATGAGATTGTTTCTTGAAGTGGCATTCTGATGCTTTTTGATGTTAAACACTTCCTTACATGTTAGATCACATCATTAAAACAATGGGCCAGGAATGTCAATGAATACTTGAATCACAGATGGCTCCAGAGGAGGTAAATCTTGAGCTGATTATAACAGAATGACCAATGAAAAGGGAAGAGAAGCACATTCCACATTGGGCACAGAGGAAAGTGCCATTTCTTGAAACTGTGATGGGCTGCAGCGTACTGAACTACTGTTAGCCAGTCACAGTTAAAAACCTAATCCAAACTTTCAATCTCATCTGCATGGTCACAGACTTGACCTAGACTTCACCGTCAGCAACAGTTGCATCTCTTATAAAATCTCAACTTCTACTCTCTCACCCAACAAATTTAAACCAAGTCTTCAATCTACGCATCTAATCTTTGCTTTTCATCTCCATTACTATATCTATTTAAAACTGGCACCTTCCCCTGCCTGTAATACTACAATAGCTTCCTAACTGACCGCCCCCAATCATTCTGCAATCCATTCTCTACTCATGTAGCAAGCATCACATATGTGAAGTTTTAAAATATAAACCAGATCATGTCACCTCCACCATTGCTTAAAAACCTTCTGTGGCACTCATTACCATACAATTGCACTCATTTCACATGATAGCAAGATTATGCTCAAAATCCTTCAAGCTAGGCTTCAACAGTATGTGAATCGAGAACTTCCAGATGTACAAACTTAATTTAGAAAAGGCAGAGGAACCAGAGATCAAATTGCCAACATATGCTACATCATACAAAAAGCAAGGGAATTTAAAAAAAAAAAATCTACTTCTGCTTCACTGACTACACTAAAGCCTTTGACTATGTGGATCACAGTGGAACAGTGAAATATTCTTAATGAGATGGGAATACTAGATCACGTGTATCACCTGTATGCAGGACAAGAGCAGTAGTTAGAACTGGAAATGGAATAATGGACTGGTTTCAAATAGGACAAGGAGTATGTCAAGGCTGTATATTATCACCCTGCTTATTTAACTAATATGCAGAGTACATCATGAGAAACGCTGGGTTGAAGAAGCACAAGCTGGAATCAAGATTGCCAGGAGAAATATCAATAACCTCAAATATGCAGATGACATCACCCTTATGGCAGAAAGTGAAGAGGAACTAAAAATCCTCTTGATGAAAGTGAAAGAGGAGAGTGAAAAAGTTGGCTCAAAGCTCAACATTCAGAAAACTAAGAATGGCATGCATTCTTCATGGGATCCAGTCCCATCACTTCATGGGAAATAGATGGGGAAACAGTGGAAACAGTGTCAGACTTTATTTTGGGGGGCTCCAAACTCACTGCAGATGGTGACTGCAGCCATGAAATTAAGACACTTACTCCTTGGAAGGAAAGTTATGACCAATCTAGATAGCATATTGAAAAGCAGAGACATTACTTTACCAAGAAAGGTCCGTCTAGTCAAGGCTATGGTTTTTCCAGTAATCATGTATGGATGTGAGAGTTGGACTATAAAGAAAACTGAGTGCCAAAGAATTGATGCTTTTGAACTGTGGTGTTGGAGAAGACTCTTAAGAGTCCCTTGGGCTGCAAGAAGATCCAACCAGTCCATCTTAAAGAAGATCAGTCCTGGGTGTTCACTGGAAGGAGTGATGTTGAAGCTGAAACTCCAATACTTTGGCCACCTCATGCAAAGAGTTGACTCACTGGAAAAGACCCTACTGTTGGGAAGGATTGGGGGCAGGAGGAGAAGGGGATGACAGAGGATGAGATGGCTGGATGGCATCACCAACTTGATGCACATGGGTTTGTGAAGACTCTGGAAGTTGGTGATGGACAGGGAGGCTTGTCACGCTGTGGTTCATGGGGTAGCAAAAAGTCAGACACGAATGAGAGACTGAACTGACTGACTTAAGTTAATTGATGTTGTATCAATTAAATTTAACTACACTAAGAATGCTTAGGTAAGTGTTATTGAATAAACTTGTCATTGAAGCAAATAATTTAAAATAAATACAAATAATTCACGTTAGTCTGTGTATATGGAAAAGATGTCTAACATTTAAATCATAAGTAAATTAGGAGGATGACACAGAGCAGTGATATGATGAAAAGATTTAAGCGCTAATCAGATCTAGCTGGTTATTTTATTATATTTTAAAAACAGCATTGTTGATATGAGGAGACACTGCCAAGAATTTCCCATAAATAAGTAAATACTGAATTGATTTCCTGAAAGCCTCAAGAGACTTTATATTTAAGTATCAAATAGTGTTGAAATAATCATCTTAGTACTTTTCAGCATATATAAACACCAGCTACTTTTTGAGAAAATGAAAGGAGTGGCTCATGAGACTGGTGATGGAATATGTACCTTTAACCCCAAGATTACTGGATTGAAACAGGTCCAGGATGGTGTATATAGTAATATTCAGCAGATGGAAGCTGTTTTGTAGCATCCAATCTAGAGAGCTAAGCTCTTCCATTTAGTCTTTATGACACAGTGATATGTTCCAACATAGCTAATGCCTTCCTTTTTTTTTTTTTTTGCCATCTAAGAAAAGACTGAATATTAATTGAATAGTAAATAGGTTTCCCTAGAGAACACATAGTGATGTTAGGATGTCTAGGATATCCATCCAACTTTCAGCAGTGGTTAACTCTGGGCAAATGATATTACAAGAACATGTATTTTAAAAGAGCAAGTATGTTCTCTAAAGAACATACACTAGGTTTGGTTATTTAGAAATAAAACATAATTTTTAAGTTATTTAAAAATGATCTTTATAAACTTATTAATCATGTTCTCTAACCTGAGACTGGGAGCAAAGGAAAGAAAATGTGTAACATGTCCACACTCCAAGATATTTCTACAAATTTGCTAAAGATTAAATATAACAGATTTGTGAGCCAAAGAAAAAACAATAAAAGTTTGTCTAAGAAATCAACTGAACACGTGCCTACAGCCTGTGATTTGTTTAACTAACAAATAGAACATCACCTGTTGGTTATTTATGAATAAATAGTACATTCTCTGACAGCTACCTCCTCTAACACCCACATTCAAACGGCCAATGGACTTTGTCCTTTTCAACTAAAATACCCACTGAAACTCAAACCTTCTCTTTATGTTCATTGTCACTGTCAACTCTCACATGGGTTATGGAATACAGGTTTCTGCATTTACACTTCATACTAAATATTCTGTGCAAAGATAAACCAAAAACAAGAAAAGAAGAAAGAGTTTTTATCTAATTTCAAAGAAAATGCAAACTGTCTCCTCTTAATGAAAAGATGCTATGCTTACCTTTCTCAACAAACACAAAATCCACACTACATTTACTTGAAGACCTAATGTTTCTATCCTCAATTCCTTACACAATTTAAACCTGATAGTTTGATGCAGCATTTGGTCTGATGGGCTTACTACTTACATCATTGAGACTACATGGTTTTTCTCCCTGGTTTTCTGATTTTTATTTCTCAGTTACTTAAGATGATAAAACAGCTACAAATCCAAGTTTAAAATCTCCAAATGGGACTTTCATGGTGGTCCAATGGCTAAGATTCTGTGCTCCCAATACAGGGGCCCAGGTTAAATCCCTAGTCTGGGAACTAGATCCCACATACCACAGTGAAGATCCTGCATGCCCCAAGACCTGGTGCCACAGAATAAATAAGTAAATAAATAACAAAATAAAATCTCCAAATAATTGCTATTAAAGACAGCTATAAACATTGACAATGTTTGTGCATCCCCTCTTCCCTCCGCTCTGCTCAAATGTGTATATTCAAATCTTAATCCCCAGTATGACGGTATTTAGAGGATTAGGGTGGAATGAATTCATAGGCATGGAGCCCCTAAGATGGTACTGGAGGCCTTATAAAGGGAGAGAAACCAGAACTTTCTCTTCATCAGGAAGAGAAGTCTCACCAGAAGCTGACAATGCTGGCACCCTGGCCTTCAAATTCCAAGCTTCTCGAACTGTGAGAAATAAATGTTCAGTAAGTACATGGTCCTCAGTATTCTTGTTAAAGCAGCCTGAACTAACTAAGAATGGCAACAATGGAAGATTATATTCTATTGGTGGTAAAAACTCAAATTGCTAGTAAATAGAATCATATCACCGCACTTAGAAATATTGCTCCCCTACTTATGTGAAAAAATATGTGAATTCAAAAAGAATAATTTAATGTTCTCTTAACTGTAAAAGTTACAAAATGAATCATTTCATTAGCCCCTACCTACAACAAAAAAATGATTTAAGTCAATACTATTTGCATGTCTAGCATTAACAATGCTAATTAAAGACAAGGATAAATATCTCCTACTAGGAATTCAACTCAAGATGGAATTCAATATACTTCATATGCTCTGTACTTAACCAGAAATTAATTCAAGAAAATTTAATTACTGAAACATTTTATTTAAATTTTATTATATTACCACACAAATCTTCAAATTCAAAATGGAGTCAGTCCATTTTTGATACAAAAACATTTAGATCTCCTCTGTATAGTGTCTGACCACAATACAGGGAAAGAGAAAAAAGAGTAGTGAAACAACAGACTGACAATTAGATTTACGATTTATTATTATGTGCCATTCACACTGTGCTACACACTTTATATACATAATTTCATTTAATCATATATGAATTTTGCAACAAAAGTCAGTGTATTTTAGAATATAAGTGTGTAAGAAGGTGGAAAGATATTTTACAATCACTAAACTAAATGAGTCTTTAACATTTTTCCTTTGAATACTGAAAAGAAAAATCATATATATATGTAATAAAAAATCATTAAAATCTGATCAAAGAATGGAACAGCAAAGTTGTTTAAAAAGATACAGATTAAGTAGAGGAAAACAAGAAATATTTTCAAAGATGCAATATAGAACTAGCTCACTTTCAAAGATAAGTCTTTTAGGGAACAATACATGTGTGTGTGCACATATATATTCAATGAATAACTAGTATCTGACCATAATAGGGGTTAGCTTGACTGAATGCATAATCAATCATCAATTAATCAATCAGTATTTAATAATTTGATAGCATATTCTGATTTTACCTGCTCATCTGAACCATTTCACTTAAAGGGGTAATCCTTCCATCTTTCATGCTCAGATTTTAGAAACATATTTTAACGGTAAAATATGTTTTACCATTTAGCACCTGGCTCTTAGCATATATGGTCAGTACACTCTCTCATTTTATCCAAATGAGGAAAATCAGATAAATTAAATCCTAAATCACTTTAAGAAGCATTGTTTAATAACAATATCAATGAAAGATCACAATATATTGACAGTAGTGGGAAACTATTACTTCAAAATGTAAACATTCTATCTCAAGGTAATTACTATTAAAAAGCACACTAGTTAATACAATCGAGAAAGACTTACTCTCTAATTAATTGTACAAAATTATTTTTTTCTGGAAAGACAGTTCTGTGTTTTGCTGCTAAGACAGCCAGCAGATGACTGCCTAGCCTGAAGGGATTTCTCTTCCTCAGGAGAAAACAGTTTACATTGGAAACAAATAGCCATATGCTGACTACGCACTGCTTAGCAGATGACTTAGAGAGACATGTTCTGCAATCAAAAGGATAAGGGTCAAGGTTTAAATTAACTTT
Organism: Antilocapra americana; assembly: GCA_007570785.1. Taxonomy (NCBI): domain Eukaryota; kingdom Metazoa; phylum Chordata; class Mammalia; order Artiodactyla; family Antilocapridae; genus Antilocapra; species Antilocapra americana. The sequence goes on along the minus strand of ML664170.1, from coordinate 3,327,533 downwards.
CCCTAAAATTCAATGCAATTACCCAAGATTGAATTACTTACTAATATAAGTTGTGCCAAAAAACTGTGCTATCAATTTACGCCAAGCATAAGATGAACTAAATTTAATAACTTGGTATTTAATAATTTGGTAATGTTGGGCATTAAAGAACATACCCATAAAATTTTCTAAATATTCAGTAGACTATCAAATGAAACTAGTTCAAAACAAACAAGAAATACTACTTGCAAGACTGTTTTAAAAAGTTCAGTTCAAACCTGAATTAGATAAACAGTGAGTTTTTATAAGTCTCAGAAAGAGAAATATATTTTAAATTTACAAATTAAAGTCCTCATCAAGATATATCATTCTTGGCTTGTAAAGAAAAATAATAATTTAAAGATAAAATTTAAAAATGTATCTGTAATTAAAAATGATTTTACCTTTACAGAGATAAGCTTCCAAAGATGGATGGAAACTGTAGGTATAAAGACTACCATATATTTCTTAGCATTCCAATCCTTAGAATTTATAATTGTGTAAGATAAATTTAATTGCACCAAAATTGATTTTTCAAGAACAAGGATACAACTTTTACCACATAGCAAAGATCATCACCTAAAGACTGGTCAGTGCTTTTCACTGGGTCCAGTTTTTTCTTATATGTGCATGTTCAGTAGCTCAGTTGTATCCAACTCTTTGGGACCCTATAGACTATAGCCCACCAGTCTCCTCTGTCCATGGGATTTCCCAGGTAAGAATATTGGAGTGGGTTGCCATTTCCTCCTCTAAGGGATTTATCTTCCCAACCCAGGATCTATCTTCTCAAGCCAGGGATCCAACCCAGATCTCCTGCGTCTCTTGTATTGGCAAGTGGATTCTTTACCACTGTGCCACCTGGAAAACCAAACTTGAATATCGCTGGATTTGAATGAAGACAAAAATAATGAATCCTAAAAATAACCAATAAATATAATCCTCTTGGTGCATTATTTAAATTAAAATAAATATTAAAAACATGAAAGACAAGAATATTATTTCTATACCAAAATAAAAGTTTGAAATGACATTCCATATCATTTTTCCACATTGTTTGAGAGATTGACAATTGTTAGGAACCCAGTAATCCAATTGTTACAGCTGTAAAACTTGGTTTAAAGGCAAATGAAACACAGATAAATATTTTTAAAGACATTACAAACCACTGTGCTGTGAAACCAGTGTTGCCTCAAGACACTTTTGTTAATGCTATTACTTTGGGCTATAACATCACTAAGAAATTAGATGCAATCTTTGTCTTCCTGTGTCTGAGCCTTTGGGAGAAAGAAGAATAGCTCTTATTGAACTTCTGGTGCCTAAACTAAGAAAATATAAAAAATAGTAATACTCTCCAGGAAATGATAAAACCAAGTTATAATAGTGCTTTATAGATTTAACCTACAGCAAATATGACCCATGTTTCCCTGTCTACCCTCCTGTCTGAAATTTATGTAACATACAAAAGGCTAATTTTGATTTTACAATGAAAACATATGTTAAAATGGTGAATGAGCAGTAACCATTGGCTAAAATAGATAACTGAAATATATGTGAATTAAATTACTACACATCTATTTGTAGTGAACTGAACCATGATTTAAAAAAAAAAAATTAACTGTAGAGAAGTTAATGTTTCCCATATAACTTATGTGTCCAAATAACACAATTTACCTAAACAAAAACATCCATTTAATTTCTGCAATTTAACTAGTATAAAAATTATTAGAAGCAAACACTACTTAAGCTTTTTCAAATAATTATTATCACTAATATGGATCCTTATTATCATACTATCCTCATTAATACCAAACTGTATTTGATAAATGTATAATGCCTATATACTTTCCACTTCCCAACTATATTAATTGCTAAGGAATGTGATCTTAAAGTCTTTTCTAGAGTAGTTTCATTAAATTTTATTCAGTAAATTATAACTATTTTTTTTCTCTGGAGCTTGAAAACATTTTGGAATGTGTCAGGAATATCCCACTAAGATTTGTGAACTATGCATTAGGGGACTATGTATTAGAACATTTTACTGGTAAAAGTTATATAATGATCTTCTGTCTGGTTTCAATTTCATGATCGTATATTTGTTGACTGAGACAGAAAAAACCTTTCCCATAATGGACTCTCAAGGTTATGGAATGTCTAAGTTAGGAAAAGAACTTAACTGGAAACTAACAGTGCCTTTTAAAATAACTGCACAAAGGACAGATTAAAACAGACAGGTCTCTAAATCCCAATGCATTAAGGATATCTTGATCATCTGAGGTAAAACCAGAAGTGTTTTGAAAAGGAAGATCTAGAGGGTAAGCATTTAGTCACTCACTTCAAGTCCATCAACTTTTAAAAACTTTCTGACTATGACAAGAATGCAAAGAGAGTAGATAACAACAAAGAAACATGAGATGATCTTTGCTATTTCTGTTGCTACTTATTTCTTATAAAGAATTATAATTCCAGAGAATTTACAATCACTGATTTCCCACCTGGTTTTTAGTTCCTTAGGTACTACATATAAGAGTTGACCTAGGTTATCTAGGCTGACATCATCTTTCTTGATGTAAATTTGCTCTCCAATATTAACTTACACTTAATCTTCACAGAAAATAATTATTCCTAAATATAATGGTGTCAAGAGTTAGAAAAGTGTTAATGTAAGTTTAAAAGATGTCTTTGGCAAAACATATGTTTTCTTATAAATAAGTTGAACCTTGAAATTCTTTTGCTTGCACTACATTGAAAGTTGAGTTTAAAAAATAAACATACAAATAAAAAGAAAAATATCTTTCTGTTGTGATTCCAGCTTTTCTACACATCACTGATTTAGCTGTAAGACCAACACTGAGAATCAAGGCAATAAGAGAAAGTACAGTAAGTTAATTATCAATTAACTTCAAATAGAGAAATATAAACTTGGGTTTCAAGTAAATGTTTTAAAAATGTGAATGTCTAGTTTTGACACAGTTTTAAATGATTAAATGTTTTTTTATTCGATCTACTTAAGTTTTATGCTCATATAAGATATCTTTGTCCTTCTGTCTCAAATATTCAGTATTACATGGCTCTGTGAGTATGAATCAAATCTTCTTAAGTTTTCTGGAACTGATTCTACATTAATAATATGATTGAGTTGGAATAATCTGTCTGTAAATTCCTTTCTATGTTTACAATTTCATAATTATCTGTGATTCTATATAGTCATGTTCTAGTTGAATGTTGGATGTAATGCTAAAGATGATAAAAACTGATTACATAACTAGAATTTTGAACATGAAAGAAAGTGAAAGTGAAAGTCACTCAGTTGTGTGTGACTCTTTGTGACCCCATGGACTATATAGTCCATGGAATTCTCCAGGACAGAATACTGGAATGAGTAGCCTTTGCCTTCTCCAGGGGATGTTCCCAACCTAGGGATCGAACCCACACTGCAGACGGAGTCTTTACCAGCTGAGCCACAATGGAAGCCCATTATATTAAAATATCAATCACCTTGGAAAACATTATATATAAAAATAGACATAGTTGCATACAGTTTCATATATAGTTATAGATAGTTACATTTAAAGTGAATTAGATCTAAATTTCATTTGTCTCTCTAAGCCCCATACAATTCTCAATTTCTGTCATATAGACATATACTCAGCAGGATTCGTTCAAGGGAATGAAATTTTCTGACTCTTGAATGTTTATTGAAAATAAGAAAAGCCTGATTCTAAGTCCAATACAATACACATCTAGACTCTAAATATAACAACTGAATCATTAGTTGGTATGAATGAATGATATGAATCACACCTCAACCAAATCCTTCTTGAGGTAATTTCAAATGAGTGGCCTGTTTTATCACTGAACCACCAATCACCCAAGGATTCCCATCACATGTTTTCCTCTCAGGGTGCACTGCAGTGTAGCAAAGATGATAAAGTATGAGGCATATATATACTTTTCTCTAGATTTAGCTTTACCCAAAGTATAATATAGTTCCGACAATTGGAAACAGTTTAAAACCATAACTTCCACTACCAGTTGAAAGCATTTCTCATAATGAAGACAAACGAAAAATATTTTACAGTATTCTTTTTACATCTTCATATTCTATATATTTAAAAGCAACAAAGGAGGAGAATAAATCAGTTTCAGTGAACATGTTTAACAAAAAACAGCTCCAAAAGGTAAAACACAACACAAGGAAGTTTGCTCAATACTATCAAAAACCTAAAGAAAAGAATTTGAGAAAGAATAGACACCTGTATAATTGAATCGCTTTGCTATATACCTGAAACTAACACAAAACTGTAAATCAACTCATAGTCCATCATAAGATAAAAATGTTCTTAAATTAAAAAAAAATTAAGTAAAACAGTTCACATCTATGTATGAATCCCAATTTAGTTTGAATAACCAGCTAGGATGAGAAATCCAGAAAATTCAAATAAATAGTGGATGATATACACATATAAAGCTACGGGTCTTCCTCAGGTAAAGCCTGTGATACATGTTTAATTTTTTCTTATCATGAACAAAGTAAATGATCCCACGCTGCCATCCCTCCACCGACTCACAGTCCACACACTCCCAGACACTAAAAGCCCATTTTACTTACTGGCTACCTCCAGCGATGCATTGTGACTCACAGCCTCTCCGAGGTAATTCCTTGCTACACAGACGTAGACCCCTTCATCAGGCCTACTTTTTCGTCCATGCACTATACGTAAGAAAAATAAAGATCCACTTGGCAGCAACATTCGGTGTGAGCGAGGGTCATCTTTGTCTGTCTCCACTCTCTCCCCACCTTTGTACCATTCGATGGTGGGTGTGGGGCGACCTTCAGCTTTGCAGTTCAAAGTTGCAGGTTCTCCTTTTGAGACAATTAGATCTGAAGGGTGTTCAACAATGCGAGGTGGAAAATCTTCCTGACGAAGACGGGAGCCTGCAGAAGAATTGACAAACTAACTTCATATCATCACTTGAAAACAATTAAAAGTCTTATTTCAAAAGCCCAGGCGTTAGCATTACCATCTAATAAACACTGCATAGTATTGACCTACTCTTCCTAACCCCCTTCTTAACTAATCCCTCTGGTGTCTACTTTAAACATACTTTCTAATACCTGAATCCTTTTGACCCTCCACTTAGAAAGTGCTCTTGCTAAAACTCTGTCTGTACAAATCTCGTCTACTCTCCAAATCCCCTGTCCACAAATCTTTTCAGAACCCATCACCATGTCTGTTTGTACCATGTACAAGCCTGTTGTTGCAGAGAGAATTGTTGACTGTTACAAATAATGGCATGGCTTCCTGGAATCTCCTCCCCTATGAAACATCAATCAACACTTTCGTAAAACATATGCTATATATTAATGAACATTTATGTCGAAATATGCAGGATGGAACTTTATATAGACTTTTATATCTTTCTAAATAATAAATATATGTACACATATATATACTAATACATAAATATACATAAGGATTGCTCAGCCATGTCTAACTCTTTGTAGCCCCAAGGACTGCAAGCTGCCAGGCTCCTCTGTCCATGGAATTTTTCAGGCAAGAATACTGTAGCGGGTTGCCATTTCCTACTCCAGGGGATCTTCCTAACCCAGGGATGGAACTTGGGTCCCCTGTAATGCAGACAGATTCTTTACCAATGTCATCTGGGAATCCCAACACACACACATATGTTATATATACAAATTTATATATACACATATACTTTCCCAGAGTTTTTATTCAACAAATTAAGTTCATTAGTCTCCAATCATTATTTTATTACTTTAGTAGATTTCAAAGATGAAATGTTACATTACTGAGTTTAAATAATTAAATATTAAATTGAAAAGGATATTAGGTGAGGAGCTACATTCTAGACAGTATATATTGCTTAATAAGTGAAGTCCTGAGAGTGTCATTTAAATATTTTCTATTTGTGCCTTATTTTTTCCAATGGGACTGTAATCACTAAAACGAGGATCAACTTTCATATTTTTAATGTTCCTACCTTATTGTTGTCATGGATATACTTAATATGTAAAATTCTTAAAGATTTCTCAACTTCAACAACCAAACTTTAAACCTTGTTCTCATCTAGTGTTCCAATCTCAATGAACAAACAAAAGTAGAAAGCAATCTTGTTTGACACCTCTTTCTGTCCCTTAATCCTCCCTCAAATTTCTCAAATCATTTGCTCATCACAATCTGTACAGCCAGATACCATCCCAGATCAAACTGCTGTAGATTCCCACCAGGATTTAGGAAAGCTCTTAAATAGCTTCACTTCAATGCAGCCAAATGAAGGCTTTGAAGTGCAAATAAAATCTGGGTCCTCCCCTATTTCAATGACTCATTGCTCCTAAAGTCTTTAACAAGACCTACCAGGAGTCTGTGTTCACTTCCCTATCTAGCTCTCGGGATCCTTCCTATTCTGCTGCTTTCTCAGCTTTCTTCACCTGAGTTTTGTTTGTTCCATATATATACATATGCTTCCATACCATATATATATATGCTTCCTCCTTCCAAGGCCTATGCCTGCCTTAGAGTCTGGTCTGAAAAAGATCTTATTCTACTGTATACCCATTCCTCTTTCAAATCTCTACCTTCTCTGATGTTTACCACAAAATTTAAGTGCTCCTTTTTAGCAAGGGTATGTAATGACATGCGGTAAAATAATGAGAATTATATTTTAAATGTATTCGCTAGATGCCTTGAACACTGTCTCCCCCATTACTCTGAAGTTCTGTGGGCCTAATTTTGCTCACGGTTTCTTCTCTTATACTTGGCAGATTGCTGAGCACACTACACTTATTCAATAAATATGTGTTGAATAAACAAAAAGTGCTGACAGTAAAACCTTATTTGAGTGTAATGATCTGAAGCTTATTTATAATACTCTGTATGAAAATACTTTAAATATTTCATTTTTATTTTTTATCATTTTATTTATTTTTAACATTTTTTAATTTTATATTTTATTTATTTGGCTGTGCCAGGTCTCAGTTTCGGCATGTGATCTTCGATCTTCACTGGGGCATGTGGAATCTTTAGTTGCGTCTTGTGAACTCTTAGTTGCAGCATGCGGGATTCTTGTTCGCTAACCAGGGATTGAATCGGGTCCCCCGAGATTGGGAATGCAGAGTTTTAGCCACTGGATCACTAGGGAAGTCCCAAAAGATTTTATTTTCAAATTGTAACCATATATGGACACTGTTTAACCTCTACTAGATTGTAAACTCTGCATGGAGTTTATTTATAGCTCTAAATTGTAATTACTACAGTTACCATTTCCTAATGAAATGATGAATGATAAAACTAAAAGATATATTATTTGCTTATGTCCACCATGAAACAAAAAATATATAATCTGAAATATTGAGAAATAGCTTTATTTCAGTGTGTGGTATACAACATATCATAAATCTTTTAAATGAAACCAGGCTCTAGAAGTGGAGGAGATAAGCCAGGAACACGGAGAAAATTTATTTGGAAACTCGTGGTCTTTCACAAAAACTATACTGATGGCAAATGAAATTTAAATTGAATTTAAGATTATTCAAATACAAGTACTGGAGAGCTCCAGAAAATACAGCATTATACTATATTACTGGCCTTTATTTTGGGTCTAATTATGAAAGCTGGATACTAATGAGGATCAACTGCTGAGGCCATATATATTTAATTTAAGCAGATTTTATTTATATTCTGAAAGTGTATTTCAGATAGGAAACTGACATGTATAGATTGCTATAAGAATACAAAAAATGGGCACTTTAAGACTGCCTGAGAGAGGCATGCCAACATAAGAAACTTGAGGTGAGTCTTAAAAAAATGAGTCAAGAAGAAAAGAAAGAAGAGGATTTCATTCAGAGGCACAGATACAAAAGAATACAGTGCACTTTTGTGATCTCAGTTGAGGCGTATGTCAGAGATTGTGAAGCCCATGCCTGATGAAGCAGTTATGTGATGGGCTTTGTACATCAAGCCAAAGTTCTAGAACCTAACTAAAGGCAATTGGTTCAGTTCAGTCAATTCAGTCACTCAGTCGTGTCCGACTCTTTATGACCCCATGGACTGCAGCATGCCAGGCTTCCCTGTCTATCACCAATTCCTGGAGCTTACTCAAACGCATGGCCATCAAGTCGATGATGCCATCCAACCATCTCATCCTCTGTCATCCCCTTCTCCTCCCCACTTCAACCTTCCACAACACCAGGATCTTTTCCAGTTCGTCAGTTCTTCCCATCAAGTGGCCAAAGTATTGGAGTTTCAGCTTCAGCATCAGTCCTTCCAATGAATATTCAGGACTGATTTCATTTAGGATTAACTGGTTGGATCTCCTTGCAGTCCAAGGGATTCTCAAGAGTCTTCTCCAACATTACAGTTCAGAAGTTTCAGTTCTTAAATGTTCAGCTTTCTTTATAGTCCAACTCTCACATCCATACATGACCACTGGAAAAAACATAGCTTTGACTAGATGGACCTTTGTTGGCAAAATAATGTCTCAGCTTTTTAATATGCTGTCTAGGTTGGTCATAGCTTTTCTTCCAAGGAGTAAGTGTCTTTTAATTTCATGGCTGTAATCACCATCTGCAGTGATTTGGAGCCCAGAAAAATAAAGTCTGACACTGTTTCCACTGTTTCCCCATCTATTTGACATGAAGAGATGGGACCAGATGCCATGACCTTAGTTTTCTGAATGTTGAGGCTTAAGCCAGTTTTTTCACTCTCCTCTTTTACTTTCATCAGGAGGCTTTTTAGTTCCTCTTCACTTTCTGCCATAAGGGTGGTTCCATCTGCATATCTGAGGTTATGGATATTTCTCCCGGCAATCCTGGCTCTGCTTATGCTTTATCCAGCCCAGCATTTCCCGGGATGTACTCTACATGTAAGTTAAATAAGTAGGGTGCCAATATACACCCTTTCCCAATTTTGAAGTGGTCCATTGCTCCATGTCCAGTTCTAAGTGTTGCTTCTTGACCCGAATACAGATTTCTCCGGAGGTAGGTAATATGGCAATAAGAACATTCAAATACTGTAAGCAAGGGACTGTATGCTCAAGTTTGGTAATAAAAAGTTCACTATTGGTACTATGAAACTCGAATGCAGCAGCTAACTAGGAAGGGATTAGTTAGGATACTTTCGCACTCTTTCAATAATAAATTCTGAAAGCTTGTACCTGGATCTTGAGTGAAAGAAAAGAAGATAGAAAGAAGAATATAGAGATAGTTACAATATCAACAAGACCTACTCACTGGCAATTTGGGAAAAGACGGAAATGAAAAATGCACAAGATGGAGGAGAAGCAGCGGGTAGAGAAAATTCAAGATTCTGGTCTGAGCAATGGGTGAAGGGCAGCCCCAGTGAAGGTCTAGAATAAAACAGTGAAAGAGGAAGAAGAACAGAGATGATTTATTCAGCATGAGTCATGGAGAGTTCAGGATACTTCCAGAATATACAAATGAAGACAACTAGTTGCCAATGAAATATCCAGACCTCAAGGAAAAAAAAAAAAAAATCTCAGCTGGATCTGTAGATGAGAATCAAGCTGGAGACGGAAACCCTGGGAAAGAATAAAACTGTCTAGGGACAGTATACAGAGGAAGCAACGGCCAATTAGAGAAACTGGAGATCACCCAGGCTCCATGAAAATACAGTGGCGCTCAGGACTCTCTCCGTCTCTAACCTATGGCCCCATACACCTGGACCATGGCCAGCATGCCTTTGGAAGGGGAGAACTCGGGCCCAAGTTTTCACCATGATGTTTGTACAGCAGCATTCAGTAAAAAGAGTTTCAGCAATAAAAATGCTCTCTGTTCTATTAAAGGCTAAACTTTCAAAATGCTCTGTAGAATACTCTTTTCTCAGATTGTTTGCTCAAAAAAGAGAACTGCGGTTCTCAGAGTCTTTTAATCTTGCAAATGCACACTATGTGCGCTACAAGAAGAATATAATATGTGGCATTCCTCAAACTTATTTGACCATTGAACTGTTTTTATTTTTCTTGTTATAAGACATCCCATTGAACTTTGTTTCTGAGGAATACACTTCAAAAGAAAACACACTCTGTTAGCATAAAATCATCCAAAGAGGATGAACAGCAAACAAAAAAAAAAAAGTTATTTGACAGAAGAGCCAAAACCTTTGGAAACCATAAACAAAAAACACAGAAATGCAACATTTCTCATAACACAGAACCTTGAAGAAAGGAACGTTCTAATTCCAGTGACATTTATAACATGTGATTAGTTAACCTCAATAGTAACAATTATAAATGGCAATCATTATCTCTATAAAAACCATAATAAATTATTCTTTATTATCATGTCTAAGCAGGAAGAAAAGAAAAACAACAGCATCTTTATGAGGTGTGGTATTGTTATCTGGTATCCATTTGGGGGAACTGAGACTCTCTGCTGTCACTCAACTGGAAGGTGGCAGTGTTGGGATCCAATTCTAAAATCAGATTCAAAATACTTGCTCTTTCCCACTATTCCATAAACACTGCTAGGATTAATTAGTTAAAATCTATAGAGAAACATGCTTTGTCCACTCTTGTTTCCAATGCTACACGTTTTAATTTTGATTTTTAATTTAAAAATGTTTTAATTTTTAAAAGGTAGATAATAAAAACAGCTAGATGCAGTAAAACCTGATGACGTCTAATGTTCTTTTCTCATGCAATCAGAATATCTAATGGTAAATCATATGATTCCATAGTCACTTAACTCGGTAAAGACTTTCATGATGAATGAATGAGAATATAAAGCATTCCTTGTACTGGGTAGTCTTCTCCAATATGAGCTTGCAGTTCTGAGTAGCTATCCTATATTGTCAGTTTTTAATATTTGAGAACCTCAATTTCTACATAATGTTTGCACAATTAAAGGTAAATATCACTGATTCCTGTTATTTTCCACCAACATGCTTTGAGGGAAAAGCCACCCAACTTCTATGAATCATTGTGCCTCACTTTCTCAAAGGAGGACCTTGAGAGAGTAACACCAAGAATAAATAGGGAAGAGCACAGATAAATCTCAGAAGAGAGTTAATGAAAGACCCCTAGTTACTGCAATCTTTTTCCTTAAACATCGTGTCCATCTCCACTCTGTCAAAGCAGCTCTCTATATAATATTCTTGACACACGATTCATAAAAAGGCTTCTTCCTTCAATCATAAATTCAGAGTTCCTATAAACCATCCAACAACCACCATTCTAGTTATGCTAATTTGAGCATGTTTTATATAATAAAAGGTTTATATTACACTAGGCAAACCAAATTCAAATTTTGCGTAAGAAACTAAAAAAAAAGAAGAGAGGGTAAAAGAATAAAGGGTGGATGGAGTGAGGCTTTAACAAGGAACTAGGATGATAATGTCAGCTGCCCTTGGCAAGAATCCTGGTAGAACCTTGGGAATAAAACACAATTGACTCCAGGCAAGGGCAGCATCAGGGAAAAAGGCAGGGCAGGATTCCTTCAACAACTGCCCGGTTGGAAGATAAAATATAAACATGAGTGACTGAAATATCTAAATATTTACACAACCACAGCTGGAAAAAGATACACACGTAAGTGCTAAGTATTTCAAGGAAATATATCAAAGTGACATGAGATTTATTATGAGGGAATTAAACTCCTAGTTGGGTATAAAGTGTTCCCCCCTTTTAAGACACACATTTGCAGAAACAAAACTAAGTAACCATTTAAGAGACAGACCTTCTAATATTTTATTGAGGTATGCAAAACATACAAATATATAATTTTACTTTTTCAAATGTATGAATTTATTCTTTTCAAGTATAAGCAGTAATACATGTCTCAGGGTTTTGTCTGTTTATGTTTTCAAGTCTGTTTCTTAGTAGACTGAGAGAAGCAATATTTATTTTACTAACGAATTCTTGTTTTGATCCAAGTTTCTTTTTCCTATTCCTTGGTAGGCAAAATAAGAAAATCTAAAATGATTAAAATATTCATTTGTATCATATATCATATTAAAACATCTTACAGCACAAGGATGCTTGTAGTGTTGCTAAAAGCACAAGAGAAACAAGTTCAATGAGTACATGACAGACGCACAATGAATATTAATAGACAATTCGGTGACATTTGCCCAAGGGTGGGGGGTACAATATATACTGCCTTGACAACATACCCATATTTGTAAAGGAGTACCTATATTCTTAAAAGGACTTTTCCTCTTAACCTTTTTGATTTAAGCTCCATTTACATCTTAAGAAGCAAAAGGCCTCCAATTATTAACATAAATCCTATCATGGGCACCAATCCTATAATTTTCCTGTCAGAATTTCATCCTACAAGGAGATATTTGTTAAAAATAAGAAGACAGCACCTATTAATTACTCACTGTGTAGAGAGCAGACTTAAATATTCTCTCTACGGAGGTATCCAGGTTTCCCAAATACTGATGCTTACTCCAACTAAAAAAAACAGAGCTCATTCTACAGAAAAATTAGATAATTTCACCTGAAATTATACAGAGTAAAGGAATACAGGATGCATTAAAATAATTATATGATTAATGGATCATGCCATTTTCCTTAGGTACTTTGCTCCATCCTAATTCCCCTTGATTATAACTCTTCATAATAAATTGGGGAAGAGGTTTCTTCTCTAGTCAAAACTTAGAATAATCTCAATAATTAACTGAGTGCCATTGCCACTGTCTGTTACTATCTAAAATGATCACCAAAATAGACCAAGATGAAAATCCAGGAGTAAACCCCTGGTGTTTTTGCAATATTTTTACAGAATCTAATATCATACAGCAGTGTCCCCAGAGAGCTGAGAAAGACTGACAGTAGCATAAGTTAAATTTTAGAAACAATATTGCTTGCCCATCCCCCTATTTTTAATAATATGATCATACAGAAGCTACTATGACATTAACTGCAAGAACTGTCTCAGCTGACTCAAATCAGCCAGGATTTCACTATGAGCTGTGAAAAGGGATTGGAGGCTTGAGCTGTTTGGTTGAGCGCATGCTTGCTATCTGCCCTTTCATAAAACTTCCAGTTAACATAAAACTAAGAGGATTTTATTTTCAATAAAATGCCAAACAAAAATATTTGTGTATTAAAAGTCTAAATTCTCTCACCCTCTTATCCCTCAGTCTACCTGTATATTGTGCCTATATTGAATTAAGAATTGTGTGGTGCTGGAGAAGACTCTTGAGAGTCCTTTGGACTGTAAGGAGATCAAACCAGTCCATCCTAAAGGATATCAACCCTGAATATTCATTGGAAGGACTGATGGTGAAGCTGAAGCTCCAATACTTTGCCCACCTGATGCCAAGAGCCAATTCATTGGAAAAGACCCTGATGCTGGGAAAGATTGAAGGCAGGAGGAGAAGGGGACAGACAACTGAGGATGAAATGGTTGGATGGCATCACCAACTCAATGGACATGAGTTTGAGCAAGCTCCGGGAGATGGTGATGGTCAGTGAAGCCTGGTATGCTGTATACAACTGAACTGATACAATTCTTGGAAAGATCTGGCACAATTCCAGTACAAAAATGTTCAAAAGAAAATGAAAACAAAAGAAATAAAAGAAAACTAGAGCATTTAGCACAGCCAACTAGGTTGCTTTACTAAGAATTGTCAGATGTTGCCTCAGGTCATCTATGAGGAAGCATCTCTGGTTCCATGGGAAAAATATCCCATATAGATGTACTGATTAAATATATTATTTTCAAGACTTTAAAATACACAGCAAGGCTTTTAAAATAATATGGAGCAGGGTTGAGAGGGCCAAAGTGGTGGCACAGAAAGACTCTAAGATCATCTCCTCTCACAGGCACACCAAAATTACAACTATTTACAGGGCAAATAAAAATCACTACAGATGGTGACTGTAGCCATGAAATTAAACGATGCTTGCTCCTTGGAAGAAAGGTTATGACCAACTTAGACAGCATATTAAAAAGCAGAGATGCTACTTTGCCAACAAAGGTCCATCTAGTCAAAGCTATGGTTTTTCCAGTAGTCATGTATGGATGTGAGAGTTGGACTAAAAACAAAGCTGAGTGCTAAAGAATTGATGCTTTTGAAGTGTGGTGTTGGAGAAGACTCTTGAGAGTCCCTTGGGCTGCAAGGAGATCCAATCAGTCCATCCTAAATGAAATCAGTCCTGAATATTGGAAGGATTAATGATGAAGCTGAAACTCCAATACTTTGGCCACTGGATGTGAAGAACTGATTCATTTGAAAACACCCTGATGCTGAGAGAGATTGAAGGCGGGAGGAGAAGGGGATGACAGAGGATGAGATGGTTGGAAGGCATCACTGACTCAATGGACATGAGTTTGAGTAAACTCCAGGAGTTGGTGATGGACAGGGAGACCTGGCATGCTGCAGTGCATGGGGTTGCAATGAGTTGAACATGACTGAGTCACTGAACTGAATTGACAGGGCAAGTATCTATGAGAATACTCTTAAGACTAGCAGAGAAGATCTTCCATAACTAAAGCTAAAAAGCAGGAACAAAAATCAGACAGAAAAAATGGGCAGAGACACAGTACAGTGAACACCCACACCCCCAGGTATGTGACCCACAAACAATTGCTGAGATTCTCCCCTAAACCCCACACTGGGCTCTCTAACTCAGAGGTCCTGCTCCAGGAAGATGAGCTCCCAGAATATCTGGTTTATATAATGGCCTTATATTTGGTTACAGAAAACAGACTTTTCTGGTAAAGGACATGCAAAAAATTCAAACACTCTGAGTCCCAGCCCAGAATAAGATATTTGAAAGGAATCTGGGTTAGACCCACTTGCTGATCTCAGGGAGCCTCCCAGAGAGAGAAAATGCAACTGGAACTCCCCTGAGGACACAGATACTAGTGGCAGCCATTTGGGGGAGCTTGTTATACAAGGAAGACACTGGTGTAGGCAAGCATCTTTTTTGCACTCCTTCCTCTTAGAGTTCTTAGAGCTAAGGGTAGACCTATTAGTGCTAAGGGCTTACCCTGTCACCAGAGGATCACACCAGTCATTGCACAAGGTAGGGTTTAGCAGTGAAGTACAGCACAGTCCCACCCTGCCTACCAGCACACCCACAGCGGTCAGTCCTGCCACAACAAAAGGGCCCATGTAGCCCACATAGTGGGTACCCCAAGAGCATACAATTCTGTGACAGAGAGGATCGTGCTGCTGGAGCCCATAGGATGTAAGGACACTTCTCCAAGTCTGGGAAACATAACCAACCTACCTAAATACATAAATAGAAACACAGAGATTTAAACAAAATAATGAGACAGAGGAATGTATGTCAAATGAAAGAATAAGACGGAACCCCAGAAGAAGACCTAAGCAAAGTGGAGATAAGTAATCTGCCTGATAATGAGCTCAAGCTATTGATCATAAAGATGTTCAATAAACTGAGTGAAGAGTTGTATTGGCTTTCTTTTCCTTTTCATTACCAATATAAAAATCCTATGCATAGCCAGAAAAATAGATAAAGTTGGTAACTGTGTAGAATAACATTTCAAGTCAACTCTCTAGAGATATACTAAGAGTATCAAAATTAACAAATAATCCTGTATTTATTAATGTTTATCCTAATGGACCAAGATATTTAGGTCTGAAAATAAAATAGCTTATTTCAGCTTTTAGGACCATTTTTCACAGACAAAGTATTTTGGACAGTATTTTGAACTGTGAAACAGTATATGGGTGGTTCTGTGAATACTTTTATTTCTAAGGAAATTTAGTTCATCCTAATGAATTTTCAACATGTTAAAACAAATTACATGGCATTTCAATCAATGTTAATCTACACTTCATTTTTTGTATGTAATATAGAAACAGTAAATGGTTAATAAATTGGAGCCAATTATAACTTCAATATACAGAACATGAGCAGACTTCTTTACTGAAATGTCAACTCAAAAACACTCTTTTAACTGTGTAAAATAAACCTGGCTTACTAAACTTTCTCTGACCTGAATTCAAATTTCTGAGGGGAAAACCTTTTTTTTCTGAAAATAATCTTACTTTTGTGTTTAAAAATATGTATTTAAACTATAAATCATAACTGTAAAAACAAATACAGATAAAATATAATTCCTTAACTATACAGAAGTTTTTTTTTAAATGATTACATAAAGTTATCAATTCTTTCACTAAAGAGTTACATTATATTTTTGTAGGTTGTGTAGATACAACTTACTAAATCAATAGCCTTAAATCAATTAAGTATTAAAATAAAACTTTCAACTTCACTTTTTAAATTAGTCAGTCATGCTGAGCCATATTTAGAGAACTCTTGAATCTAGGTAGGTTTTTAATGTCTGCAAGGTAGAGTATGGGATTGCAATTCTAAAAATAATGGTCTAAAGAGTCGAAAGACAATTACTCTTCTAAAAAACAAAATACTTAAAACAACCTTTTAAAAGATTACTGAGAAATCTCTATAGGAATGCAGTCAACTTCACTCATTTTAAAACCCAGTCAATACTCCTGACATGAACAAGAATTTCTAAAGAAACTCTTTTGCACATTGGCAAACTTTCATCTTTACCTCTCTGTAACTTCCACTTTGCTCTCATTATATCTCAAATTTAGTTCTTAGATTCCTAACGGCTCCCTCATAAAAAATATTGAGAGGCAGATTCTAATCCCTTGATATATGAGATATAAGCATTTAAAAGCTATTCCATATGTTAACTTAAAAATCTACTCAGTAATCTTTATTTTCTAAAGGGATAAGTAAATAATTCGTCAGTCTACAACAAAACTATTTGTAGTTAATATAACAGAAAAATCCACCATACATAAATTACTACCATATGTAAATTGTGATGCAAAATGATAAAATTCCAAAAAATTCTTCTAAGAACAGTATTTTTCTTCTTTTGCACTCTGATTTGAGATTTGTCTATCTTTCTTTTTGCAGGTATGTTTGGAATTTTTTTTTTCATATAGAACAGTGGTCTGGTGTCACTTTTTCCCCAGAGAGATTTTTTAGTTTTTATTTTGGTAATATGAGGTGTATATGAATTTATCATTTTTTATGTTAATGCAACTTCAAAAAGGAAATATAATACTTTTAATCATCATTTTGATAGTGGTTTAATTAATTTCTAGAGAAGTCACAAAATCAGTTTTGATTAGAAAGCATGTATAATATTGAAATCCTTCTGTTTAGCTACTCGTTAGAAAACGACTGAAATCTCCACATCTCCAGTGCCTACAATAGCATCTAGCACTTAGCAGGCACTCAACAGAATTTGTTGAAAAAATAAACAGGTAATGGGGAAAAAATGATGGGTGACACAACATGTATTTATAAAGTTTAGAACATGAAATACATGCACATCCCTGCTTGGAGGTAGTTAAGTGTCCCCCCTGAGTTCAAGACACTGTAAGGGGAATTCTTAATCCTGCATCTTGGAAGTAAACATCCACAGATAAGCCACCCTGAAGCAAAGGCCTCCCAGAAGAGGTCTGAATATACAAGACTTTTGTATCCCTATGCACAGTAGGGAACTTTCTTCAAAATTAATTCTAAAGCCATTGAAACCTGTACACAGTATCCAGTGTACCACAAATATAAAGATTATTGCAAGGGTAAGCTGCACAATTCTAGCACAAGAGACTGAATGAAAGAGAGACAGAGGGAGAAAGAGACCAAAAAAAAAAAAAAAGATCTAAAAGGAATTTTAATGTCAATTTCTGAGTGAATCTAGAGAATGGATAGGTCTTGTCTCCTTCTAAGTTTCTCTAGTTTTTAAGTACTCCATGATGCTCTTGCTTGGAGAATCCCATGGACAGAGGAGCCTGGTGGGCTACAGTCCATAGGGTAGCAAAGAGTTAGACACAACTGAAGTGACTTGGCATGCACCCACATGATGTTCTGATGCTATTTTCACAATAAAATATTTTATTTTAGAACTGTGAAAGCCAACAACATTTTCTGAAAATATGGAGAAATTAAAATTCAACTTTTGCTAACTCGTTCAGTTCAGTTCAGTCACTCAGTCATGTCCGACTCTGCCACCGCATGAATCGCAGCACGCCAGGCTTCCCTATCCATCACCAACTCCCTGTGTATACCCAAACTCATGCCCATTGCTAACTCTTTAGCATCCATTTATTCACCCAAAATGTATGTACTAAGTACTCACACTATACCAGGTCTTTGCTAGATGCAGGTAATAGAAGAGTGCAAACAAACAAAACAGTAATACCTTTCTCCCTTTCTTTTTTAGTTATTAAAGACGCAAAGCCCATGTGAATGATACACAAGTGATACCATGTGCACCAAATGTAATGGTTGGCCAAAAAGTTCATTCCAGGTTTTCCATTAGAGCTTATGAAAACATGAATGAACTTTTGGCCAACCCAATATATGCATTTACATTAAACTTTTTTTTTTGAGGACACATATAAGCAATCAGTGAACAAATGAAAAAGAGCTGTATTCCACATAGTTAGAATTAGCCTAATGCATGCAAGATAAAATGAGCAGAAGCAAATGTCTTCAACCAAAAATAAACCTTGCTGGAAAAGTTGAAAGTCTGTGAGATTTAAATGAACAGAGGTCACAAACCCTGAAGCCAAGAGCTGCTTGGTCATGCCCTGTGTGATCACTAGGAGTTTAAAGACTGGATATGGATTTAAATCTACTGACAAGTATCAATTGCCTCTTTAGGAAACAACTAGACCTAATTATTTTATTTATCTTCAATATCATTACGAGGTAATTCCTAGTTTATGCCACTCAGAGAAAGTGATTTTTTTTCTTTCCCATTTGACTATATATGTGCAATTCTGAGATCTTCTGTTAATAATTAATTAAGAGTAAGTTACATTATCAAAATATATTTAAATTTTCCCTATTCAGCCTGTTAATAACTAGTAGACTATCTCAATATCAGAGGTATTTTCCTAGCTTTCTGCTAGTACTGAAACAAGAACTGAGATAGAGAAGGATGAAGTATAAGGTTTTTCTTTGACTGCTTTTTTGTTTTATTCATTTTAGAACTATATTTATTTAGAACTATATTATATAACATGGTCTATTGAAAAGTAAAAGCAATTCTCTTTTGAAATAAGCATTTTCTTTACTACCTTAATGCATAAAATTGCATTTAATGGACCAGGGGCAAATAAAGGCTCACCAAAATAAAGCCTTCCAAACCATCAGGTACAGGCATTCCAAACAGCAGTAGTTAACAACTCACTCAGAAGGTAAACTTAAAAAAATTGGTTTTTAATATTTAATATAAAATGAAAACAATGAGCCTTAATATGCAACCATCTTTATTTCCTTCAGAGGTTTCTCTAATTTCTAAGTATTATTTATTTTATTTACTTGCTTTAGAAAAACCTGGGATGAGGTTAAAGGTGTAGGTAAGTGATCCCTTGTAGCACAGTGGCAAAGAATCTGTGTGTCAATGTGGAGACACAAGGCATGGGTTCCATGAACAGGTCAGGAAGAACCCTTGGAGTAGGAAATGGCAAGATACTCCAGTATTCTTACCTGGAAAATCCCATGGACTTAAGAGTCTGGCGTGCTACAGTCCACAGGGTGGCAAAGAGTCGGACATGACTGAGCATGCACACACAAACGATCCCTGATCTGTTTAGTCATGCCGTTTGGGTGTGACGACGTCTAAGTGGTACTTTACACAACATGATTTTAATGAAATCTGAATTTTGAGATTCACTGAACTAGAAGTTAAGCCTATGAGGATATAAATCTCTTATATTATTAACAATTCTGAAATTATATTATTTTAAAAATATGTAGAGTTCCAAAGAACAGCAAGAAGAGATAAAAAAGCTTCCCTCAACAATCAATGTAAAAAAATAGAGGAAAACAATAGAATGGGAAAGGCAGAGATCTCTTCAAGAAAAATTAGAGATACCAGGGAATATTTCATGCAAAGATGGGCACAATAAAGGACAGAAATGGTACGGACCTAACAGAAGTAGAACATATTAAGAAGAGGTGGAAATAATACATAGAAGAACTATACAAAAAACATCTTCATGAACCAGATAATCATGATGCTGTGATCACTCACCTAGAGCCAGACATCCTAGAATGTGAAGTCAAGAGGGCCTTAGAAAGCACTACTACAAACAAAACTAGTGGAGGTGATGGAATTCCAGTTGAGCTATCTCAAATCCAAAAAGATGATGCTGTGAAAATGCTGCACTCGATATGCCAGCAAATTTGGAAAATTGAGCAGTGGCCACGGAACTGGAAAAGATCAGTTTTCATTCCAATTCCAAGGAAAGGCAATGCAAAAGAATGCTCAAACTACTGCACGATTGCACTCATCTCACATGCTAGTAAAGTAATGCTCGAAATTCTCCAAGCCAGGCTTCAGCAACATATGAACTGTGAACTTGGAGATGTACAAGCTAGTTTTAGAAAAGACTGAGGAACAGAGATCAAATTGCCAACATCAGCTGGATCATCAAAAAAGCAAGAGAGTTCCAGAAAAAACATCTATTTCTGCTTTACTGACTATGCCAAAGTCTTTGACTGTGTGGATCATAATAAACTGTGGAAAATTCTGAAAAAGATGGGAATACCAAACCACCTGACCTGCCTCTTGAGAAACCTGTATGCAGATCAGGAAGCAACAGTTAGAACTGGACATGGAACAACAGACTGGTTCTAAATTGGGAAAAGAGTACATCAAGGCTATATATTTTCACCCTGCTTATTTAACTTATATGCAGAGGACATCATGAGAAATGCTGGGTTGGAGGAAGCACAGCTGGAATCAAGACTGCCAGGAGAAAAATCAATAAACTCAGATATGCAGATGACACCACCATTATGGCAAAAAGTGAAGAAGAAATAAAGAGCCTCTTGATCAAAGTGAAAGAGGAGAGTGAAAAAGTTGGCTTAAAACTCAGCAATCAGAAAACTAAGATCTCGGCATCTGGTCCCATCACTTCATAGCAAACAGATGGGGAAACAGTGGAAACAGAGGCTGACTTTACCTTTTTGGGCTCCAAAATCACTGCAGATGATGATTGCAGCCATGGAATTAAACAATGCTTGCTCCTTGGAAGAAAAGTTATGACCACCCTAGACAGCATGTTAAAAAGCAGAGATATTGCTTTGCCAACGAAGGTCCGTCTAGTAAAAGCTATCGTTTCTCCAGTAGTCAAGTATGGATGTGAGAGTTGGACTAGAAAGAAAGCTGAGCACCAAAGATTTGATGCTTTTGAATTTTGGTGTTGGAGAAGACTCTTGAGAGTCCCTTGGACTGCAAGGAGATCCAACCAGTCCATCCTAAAGCAGATCAGTCCAAAATATTCATTGGAAGGACTGGTGTTGAAGCAGAAACTCCACTTTGCCCCCCTAGTGTTAAGAACCGACTCACTGGGAAAGACCCTGATGCTGGGAAAGATTGAAGGCAGGAGGAGAAGGGGACGACAGAGGATGACATGGTTGGATGGCATCACCAACTTGATGGGCATGAGTTTGATTAAGCTCCAGGAGTTGGTGATGGACAGGGAGGCCTGACATGCTGCAGTTCATGGGGTGGCAAAGAGATGGACTTGACTGGGCAACTGAACTGAACTGAACTGAACTGAAAAATATTACAGTGATTACTATTATTAATAATAATAGTAGCAAATAGTTTCTCAGTGCTTACTATGCATCCCTCAGTTTTCAAAGTGCTTTCAATTAATTTTAAATCATTTAATTATCACACACACAAAGCAAACTGCAATGTTATTATTAATCCCATTTTATAGATGAGAAAATTGAAGCTTAGCAATGTTAACTAATCCACCTGACATCATATTGCTAATATATGATAGATATTTCTTTCATATATTATTTTTATAAATAAAAATTTACAAACATTAATGTAAATTAAAACAATAAAAATTGCATTATATGACCTCAATGGAAAGGAAATCCAAAAAAGAGGGGATATATGTATATATACAGGTGATTCACTTCACAGGACAAACTGATACATTATAAAGCAACTACATTACAATAAAAATTTTAAAAAACAGAAAGACATTCCTCTAGATTACTAAATAATTTGTGGGTGGCACTAATAAATAATGTCCCAGTCCAAAAAAAAAAAAAATGTAGAAAACGTGGAAAGTAGAGTAAACTAAATAAAATATTTATCTATAATTCCACATGTTTACAGAAAAGAAACAAGGCTATTATTTTAAGTATCCTTCCTTCCAATATTATTCTATTTTTACATGACATGCTCTAAAATTAATTTTTTGTTTACAATAAACATTTCTCCCATTCATAGGAACTCATGAAAAATATATTTTTTTAATATTTATAACTTACTGATGTGTTACAATTAACATAACTGAACTTCCTTGAAGGAAGTTTATTTATTTCAAATGTTTAGATTATCAAAATCTAAAGTTTAGCACCATAGTATATTCATATATTAAATTGCTTTCTTAATATCTTATCTTAGTTATGGAATTTGGGGATCAATGTGTTTTTAAAAGTTTAAGGGTTGATGCCTATCTTCAAAACTGATCTTTTGAAGGTACTTTTAAAAATTCCAAAAAATTTGACACTTTCTTAAAAAATGCTAAATTCTAACTTTTTCTTCTGTAATCTATTGTTCTCTGCTACTTTGATTGTAATATTGTCTTTCTAAAATGCTTCTTTAAAATCACTTTCATCCTTTAATATGCAGAGTTGAAAGTTGAATGAGAATATGCTATTAAATATCCGATTTTTCTTTAATGCTACATTCCTAGCTATATCACCTTTAAAAATATGTTTATTTGTGCCTTCAATTTGGTTCATACTAATCAGAACCTTCTTCCAAAATACTCACACTTCTTCAAACCACTATTTTCACACTGGATTATACCATTTAAGAGATAAACTTACATTTAGACCTTCATTAATTCTTAAGACAAGTTGAAATTCTAGTCTCAGGAAATCTTCAACTTTTAATTCTTATAAATCCATTAGCCAAACAACTCAATGTTTTAAACATATATTTGGATCTGTCTCCTAGAATAATGGAAATAAAAATAATAATAAACAAATGAGACCTAATTTAACTTAAATGGTTTCACACAGCAATGAGAACCATAAGCAAAATGAAAAGAAAACCTACAGACTGGGAGAAAATATTTGCAAATGATGCTATTGGCAAGGCATTAATTTCCAAAATATACAAGTTCATTTAGCTTAACATAAACAAAATAAGAAAAATCCATCAAAAAATGGGTAGATCTAAATAGACATTCCTCCAAAGAAGACAGTCAAATGGCTAACAGGCACACAAAAAGATGCTCAATAGTATTACTAATTATTTGTGCTTCCCAGGCGGCACTAGTTGTAAAGAATCTCCCTGCCAATGCTGAAGACCTAAGAGACAAGGGTTCAGTCCCTGAGTCCTTCTAGATGCCAACTCGCTCCAGTGTCCTTGCCCGGAGAATCCCATGGACAAAGGAGCCTGGCGGGCTATGGTCCATAGTTACGCAGAGTCTACTCTTTGTGGACATGACTGAAGTAACTTAGCACACATTACTAAATTATTAGAGAAATGCAAATCGAAACTACACTAAGATATTACCTCATACCACTTAGAATAGCCATTTATATAAATTATAAATGCTCAGAAGGGTGTGGAGAAAAACGAACCCTGCTACACTGTTGGTGGGAATGTAAATTGGTGCAGTCACTATGGAGAACAAAATGGAGTTTACTTGAAAAACTAAAAATAGTTGTCAAATGATCTCGCAACCCCACTTCTGGGCATTTATCTGGAGGAAACTATAGTTCAAAAAGATATATGCATGCCAATATTCATGGCAGTAATATCTGAAAGAAAGTGAAAGTGAAGTCACTCAGTGGTGTCCGACCCTTTGCAACCACATGGACTATAGCCTACCAGGCTTCACCGTCCATGGGATTTTCCAGGCAAGAGTACTGGAATGGGTTGCCATTTCCTTCTCCAGGAGAATCTTCCCGACCCAGGGATCAAACCCAGCTCTCCCACATTGCAGGCAGACGCTTTACAGTCTGAGCCACCAGCAGAAATATTTACAATAGCCAAAACATGGAAACAACCTTCAACAGATGAATGGATAAAGAAGATATGGTAAACACACACATACACACAGTACAAAGGAATATTACTCATCCATAAAAAGAATGAAAAAACGCTCTC
Organism: Antilocapra americana; assembly: GCA_007570785.1. NCBI lineage: Eukaryota > Metazoa > Chordata > Mammalia > Artiodactyla > Antilocapridae > Antilocapra > Antilocapra americana. The sequence continues at coordinate 3,303,343 of ML664170.1, read as the reverse complement.
TGCAGCAACACGAACAGACACAAGAGATTACCATAGTTTAGCGAAGTAAGTCAGACAAAGACAAATATCATATGATATTACTTACATGCGGAATCTAAAAAAACAATACAAATGAACTTATTTACAAAACAATACATAGACACAGAAAACAAACATGATTCCCAAAAGAGAAAGGGGCAGGGGAGAGATAAATGAGGAGTTTAGAATTAATATATACATACTACCATATATAAAGTAGGTAAACAACAATGGCCTATTGTACAGCACAGGGAACTTTAATCAATATATTAATAATAACCTATAATGGAAAAGTTTCCCTGATGGCTCAGCAGGTAAAGAATCTGCCTGCAATGCAGGAGATGCAGGAGACATGGGTTCAGTCCTAGGCTCAGGAAGAGCCCTTGGAGGAGGGAATGGCAACCCACTCCAGTATCCTTGCCTGAAAAACCCCATGGACAAAGGAACCTGGTGGGTGACAGTCCAAAAGGATTGCAAAGAATTGGATACAACTGAGCACACGTGTTACATAATGGAAAAGAGTCTGAAAAAGAATATGCATATATATGCATATATATAAATGGGATCACTTCGCTGTACACCTGAAACTAACATAACACTGTAAATTAACAATTGTGTATGTTCAGTCACTCAGTTGTGTCTCTTTGTGACCCCATGAACTGTAGCCCACCAGGCTTTTCTGTCCATAGAATTTTCCAGGTAAGAACATTGGAGTGTGTTGCCATTTCCTACTCCAGGGCATCTTCTAAACCCAGGGATGGAACTCACGTCTCTTGTATCTTCTGCATTAGCAGGTGGATTACTTACCACCGCACCTATATTAAAATTTTTTTTAAAAAGGCTTTTATAATTATCTTAATAGTCTTGAATGTCAGAATAGAACAATAGCTAAAATGTACTTATGCTCCATTTTCATAATTCTCACAGTCCTCAAATGGATCTGAGGTAGGCCCTATTATTATTCATTATTTATAGATGAGGGAACTGAGGCACAGAAATTAAGTAACAAGTCCAAGATTTTACAGGTACTAAGTGATGGAGCAGATTCAGAGCCATGCAGTCAGCTTCAGAATTCAGGCACTTAAGTACTAATCCAAGCTGTAAAACAGTACAGTTATTTAAGGATTTATCTTGTCTCAGAAAAAATATCATAAATCCAAAGGTTTTTTTTTTTAACTCTCAAATTAATATAAGACAAACTGGAAAAAATACTTTGGTTCTACAAGGTAGTTGGGAGAAAAGAAAGTACTGAATTCATATCAGAATACTTGGGCTTTTCTCCTAGGTTTAGAAATTTCTACCTCTGCATCCTCAGTTACTGGGTCAGTTTCTTCATCCATAAAATGAGGTTAATATAGCATGTTAATGCTGGAATAAGAACAGATAAATTTGTCAACCCTCACATTTTCCAAACAAAAGAAAACTAATCAATGGATCAAAAATAATTAATTAAACTTGACAACAAATAATCCCCTATAGCCAGCACCAGGACCTGGTTCGTCTGAATATTTTAAAAACGAGTTTAGAAATAAAATCTGTTGTAAAAGATTCTAAAGAAGAGGTGCTCTTAAGTCATTCAGGATTTGCTTCAAAGTGTCTTTGAATTTTGAACATGGATGCAAATTTCTCTAGGCATGCACAGAGAAATAAAAACAACAAAGTCTTAGGGCAGATTCTAATCTTTACAAAAGATATAAGGATAATTATCTTTACTTTTTGGATGACTAAAGCAAAGCTCGCAGAAGTAAACAACTTGCAGAGTATCTCCCAAATAATTCACGGAGAGCTGAGAATCAAACTTAAAGCGGCAGACTCCAGGATCCTCAGGCTTACAATGCGTTGCCATGCAACAGTTTCCCTGCCTCCTCATTTTAAACTTCGTTTCACACCTACTCTTCATTTTCTGCTACACTCAGCACAGGCTGAGCGAAGTAACACCTGTTATTATTATTCCCTTGCCCAAGCAGGAAATTCAAGTTATTTTCTGTGGAGAAGTATTTTAGCAGACATTAATAGTAAGGGAAAAAACAAAAAAACCTCTAGCTGGCATTAGGCAGTAAGGACTCAGTAACTTCCAGGCATTTACTGGGAACCGTGAACATGTGATCTCCCCATATCTTATATATATACATTCCTGGTAATGTTGGTGAACACTATATTTCAAAATCTTATAAGAAGGAGTTCAGGACTGAGAAAGATTGGAGTTTCTAAGTTGGGGAGGGCTTCTGTATGCTGGGAAAGTTCAGAATCCAAGAAGGATCCGGTGAGGATTTCCTGCCCAAAGCGTATGTCTGTTTGTGTGTGTTTAGTCACGTCAGCCTTGTCCAATTCTTTGCAACCCCATGGACTGTAGCCCACCAGACTCCTCTGTCCTTGGAATTTCTCAGGTAAGAATACTGGAGTGGATTGCCATTTCCTACTTCAGGGGATCTTCCTGACCCAAGGATTGAAGCAATGTCTCTTCCATTGAAGGCAGATTCTTTACCACTTGAGGCATCAGGGAATGCACAGAAGCACCCAAAACAAAATACATACATACTTTTACATATAGTAAAAGCCAAAGAAGAAATAAAAACCAAAACTGAAGTGAAATAGGGAGACTGCTTTCACAAAGAAGGTGAGGTTTTGGCTGGACATGGACGGCTGCATATAATCTGGGTTAGCCAAAAGTGCTCTGCACCTGAAATTATTTGGAGTTTTGTGTTTATTTTTATATATTTGCATCTTTCTAAGAGAGATAAATAACTATCCACCAAAAAAAAAAAAAAACCAGACCATCAGATTCTTGAAGAGGGACACAGGCAAAAATAAATAAATAACTAAACAACAAAATAAGTGGGTGTATCAATTTTCTAGGGTTGCCAGCACAAAGTATCACAAATTCAGTGGCTTAAGCAACAGAAATTTTTTGCCTCAGAGTTTTGGAGGCTAGAAATCTAAGATTAAGGTTAAGAGGGTTAATTCCTTCTGAAGGCTGTGAGGCAGAATTTCTTCCAAGCCTTCATCCTAACTTCTAGTGGTTTCCTGGCAGTCCCTTGGCTTTCACTGTATCACTTCACCCCAAAATTCTGCTTTCATTCTCAAATGATATTTTCCCTGTCTCTGTTTCTATATCAAAATTTGCTCTTTTTTAAAATGACAGTCATATTGCATTAAGGCCCACTCTAATGGCTTCATCTTAACTTATTCATCTGCAAAGGCACCATCTCTAAAGAAAGTCACATTCACAGAGTTAACTAAGGGTTAATGAAAGTGAAAGTTGCTCAGTTCTGTCCAACTCTTTGGGACCCCATGGACTGTAGCCAGCCAGGCTCCTCTGTCCATGGAATTCTCCAGGCCGGAATATTGGAGAGGGTAGCCATTTGCTTCTCCAGGCGATCTTCCAATTCAGGGATCAAACCCAGGTCTCCCGCATTGCAGGCGGCTTCTTTGCCATCTAAGCCACCAGGGAAGCCCAAGAATATTGGAGTGGATAGTTTATCTCTTCTCCAGCAAATCTTCCTGGCCCAGGAATCAAATCAGGGTCTTCTGCATTGCAGAAGGATTCTTTACCAGCTGAGGTACCAGGGAAGCCCCAGCTAAAGATTAAGACTTCAATATTTTTTGTGAGACACAATTCAATCTATAACAACTCCGGGGAAAAGCAAAGATGACTGAAAAGGATGTTTCAGATAAAATATACAGGGGGAGGAACAGAGGATAATGTCTCAAAAAGTAGCCCAGTATCATCTGTGTGAAGGATTTGGCCTAAGACTAGTAGAACATAGGAGGTGAAATGCTAACTTGGGCCAAACTCTTTAAGATCTAAAATTGTTCAGAAATGGCTTCTGGATTCTAGCCTATTACCAACCAAGAAGTTCTTGAAAGATTTTGATAAGTAAAATAACGTGATGAAAATGTTGTTTAGGTGCATTAAACTCACAGGACTAGATAGGATGAAGAGTAGTGGGAAGAGCCCCAGAACCTGGAAAGATAAGCATCCCTCATAACACAGGTGTGAGTCAACAAAGGTAATGAAAATGAAAAAGAAATGAAAAATTCAAAAGCTTTGTGGAGTCAGAATTCAAACAACTCACTCCAACAGCTCTGAGGTTTGTTGTCTGAGAGACAAATAGAAAGCCAGTTTGGAGTTGTTTTCATCTTAAATTTGTGTTTGACTATGAGAAAGCAACCAACACTGTCAATTTCAGTTTTTCATACATTAAATATGACATGACTTTAAGATTTTTTAAAAGCCAACTTGAAGCTCAACAGATGATATCTGAAAAGAATATAGAGGTTTTTCCTCCCATACAATTCCCATGGAGATATTTTACTTCAAAAATTATATGTTTCAAATTATAATCTATAATCATACAATACAGTTTCCTAAAATAACTTCACTCAATAATTTAGAAAGTATATTCACCATGTTCAGAAAAATGCTATTAAACTAGCATAGTTACATTTAAGATCTAATGCTAAATTCCACACCAGTTTAATACAGAAACCATTTTGATGATACACACAAGCTGATATAATGTAACACTATTAGGACAAATCTACAAGGCTGTTTAGAACCCTGAGCTTCATTTTTTGCAGATGATCTTTAAACCTGTTTTATAAAGTGATAAAATATTGAGACCACTCCTACATCTTTGAACATAGTAAGAAATGTTCTTTGGGAAAGTTTTTTTAGTGGGAAAATCCCACGTTCATCAAAAGTCTTCAGATGATTACCATTCCAAGAACAAGCCAAAAGCATTGAAGTAATTTATCTTCTTTGAGTGTGTTTATTCTTTTCAGTGAAAGAACAAAAAAAAAATAAAGCATGCAATCTTTGTTATTTAATGAGAAGTATTCTTTAATATGAAAATATGAAAGTTCCTATTGTAAAGAAAATTTCTGTTCCCACTTAAACAAAGTGATATTTAACAAGGCAAACTATAAAAAAAAATAATTCCCCATACCACACAAACTATTGTTGCTATTGTTTAGTCTCTAAGTTGTGTCAGTTTTGCCACCCCGTGGACTGTAGCCCGCCAGGCTCCTCTGTTCATGGAGTTTCCCAGGCAAGATTCCTGGAGTGGGTTGCCCTTTCCTTCTCCAAGGGATCTTCCTGACCCAGGGATCAAACCTGTGTCTCCTGCACTGTAGATATACTTTTGGCTGCTGAGCCACAGGGGCCAAATTTCATTATGCTTATATTCTAACCCAGTGCTCTCCAAGAGAATCTTCTGCAACAATGATTAAAACGTTCTAAATGTGCTCTCTCTGATACAGTATACATCAGCTACGTGAGGCTTTTGAGCACTTGAAGCTCAGCTTGTATTTCATTTATTTTAATTAATTTCATTTACAAAGTCGCATGCAACTGGTGGCTACCGTGTTAGGCGACACAGTTCTAATTTACTGATAAGTGAAAATAAGTGCAGAGGGGACATCAGATCTATACTTGTAGCTCTTAAACACTGGTATATAACATAATGAAAATCACAGTTTATATCCATGAATCTTAACTGCTTGGGAACATCAGAGGAAACTAGAGAGATAGGATCTTGTTAATCTTTAGGATGGCAGGGGTCCCCCACTACTGATCTATTGGACCAAGTCTTTCAAAACTCTATTTTTAACAAGTACCAGAGGTTACTTTGAGGCACATTAAAGTCTGAGAAAATCTGATATATTTCTGCTTCTATTACAAAGTTGAGTCACTATTTCTCTAACAGGAAATATGAATTCATACTAACTACTGAGCTCTAATATTAAAACATATTGTTTTAATTTAAATAACATTGGCACCTCTTAACCAACATTTTTAACGAGTTCCATCTCTTTAGAAACAACTGGAGAATAAATTATTTCACATTCTAACATACCACGAAGTATTAACTAATTTCCCTGGACAAATGCTACACTTCATCAGACCTGCCTCTCTGTAAATCCTATAGTAAATGAATTATCTGTCTTGATTATTAACACAAATCTTATTTTAGGCAGAGCTTGAAACCCATGATCTAGTACTGGTTGCATAAACCTATGCAATGTCATTCTCTGATTCTCAAACTGGAATGAAAACTCCTACCTTCCAGGATTGGTATGTGGCCAAATATAAAGTGCCTAGCAGAGAGTCAGGCACATAGCTAATAAACGCTATGCATTCAAGTCCCTTTGTCTTCCCAATGAGTGTTTTCTATTTAATTTCCTGTTAATCCATTCATCTGTCAATATTGTTGAAACTTGCCCCAAACCACTTAAGCTCTATGTTCAGTTTTAAAGCTAGTCAGAACCTAAGAGCACACTTCCCTTGGGGAGGGAAAATGGAAGGACATGGGATTCCTCATTAGGCTAGGATATGCTTATGCTATACCTGGTCACTCTTAACCACCTCTCCCCTCCACTCCGCCTTTAAAACTGGGCTATTGTTTATCACTCTAACCTAAGTCTTTTTTGTTGTAATTGTGGTATAGTCACTAAGTCACATTCAACTCTTTTGTGACCCCGTGGATTGCAGCCCTAGGCTACCCTGTCCATATAATTTCCCAGGCAAGAATCCTAGAGTGAGTTGCCATTAGCTTCTCCAGGGGATCTTCTTGACCCAGGGATTAAACCAAAGTCTCCTGCATTACAAGTGCCACCAGAGAAGCCCTAAACCAAGTCTAGTCCCTGAAACCAAAACCTTGTTTCCCTCCTCATGACTTAATTTTCAGGCTTTGTGTTACACACAACCCTCACTCTTCCATTCCCTCCAGCAAAGAAAAGAAGTAAGCAATGAAGACTTCCCTTCATTTAGACAGGACTTGGTAGTACCTATCCTGTTTAGAAGCAGAAAAGCAATGATAACTCTCCATCTTTTATTTTCAAGTTGTGCCATATAGCTATAGGCATATGAATATGGCACACATATTTAAGATATTCTCACTTTAAAAGATTAATCTCTTGCATCAATATGAAAAATTCCTAAAACAAAGAAATCCTAAATCTAATAAAAGTATTCTGACATTAAGTAAAATTTCTCCAACTTTTAAGAGGTAAACCCATCACACACTTGCTAATAGTTTGGGGATTAGAATGCTGACTAAATTTTCCTATTGAACTTCACAAACAAGTGCCATTAACATGGATGGACTTGGTGTCATACTGGGTGAAGTGAGTACAGAGAGAAAGAAATATCATAATGATATTGCTTATATGCAGAACCATGCATATGCTTATATGCAGTCCATGGGGTCACAATGACTGAGCAACTGAACTGAATGATATACAGAACTTTTAAAATATGGTACAAATGAAGATATGTACAAAACAGAAACAGAATCACGTACTTTGAGAATAAACTTATGGTTACTAGTGGGGAAAAGGTAGGGGGAAGGGATAGTTAGGAGTTTGGGACCAACATGTACACACTGAATATTTAAAATGCATAACCAATAAGGACTTAGTGCATAGCAGAGAACTTTGCTTAATATTCTGTAACAACCTTATTGGGAAAAGAAATTGAAAAAGAATAAATACGTATATATGCATAACTGAATCATTTTGTTTTACACCTGAAGCTAATGTAACATTTTTAACCAACTGTTGTGGTTGTTGTTCAGAAGATCAGGCCTGTCCTACTCTTTGCAACCCCACGGACTGCAGCACACCAGGCTACCTTGTCCTTCACCATCTCCCGGGGCTTGCTCAAACTCATATCTATTGAGTCGGTGATGCCATCCAACCATCTCATCCTCTGTCGTCCCCTTCTCCTCCTGCCTTCAATCTTTCCCAGCATCAGGGTCTTTCAAATGAGTCAGCTCTTCACATCAGATGGCCAAAGTATCAGCTTCAACTTTAGCATTAGCCTTCCAATGAATATTCAGGATTGATTACTTTAGAATAGACTGCTTTGATCCCCTTGTAGTCCAAGGGATTTTCAAGAGTCTTCTCCAACACCATGGTTCAAAAGCATCAGCTCTTCAGTGCTCAAAATTCTTCACGGTCCAACATTCACATCCATAAATGACTACCAGAAAAACCATAGCTTTGACTATACAGACTTTTGTTCCAAAGTAATGTTTCTGCTTTTTAATATGCTGTCTCAGTTCAGTTCAGTCACTCAGTCACATTCAACACTTTTCAACCCCATGAAGTGCAGCATGCCAGGCTTGCCTGTTATCACCAACTCCCAGAGCTTACTCAAATTCATGTCCATCAAGTAAGTGATGCCATCCATCCATCTCATCCTCTGTCATCCCCTTGTCCTCTGCCTTCAGTCTTTCCTAGTATCAGGGTCTCTTCCAATGAATCGGTACTTTGCATCAGGCTCTCTACATCTGTCATAGCTTTTCTTCCAAGGAGCAAGCGTCTTTTAATTTTGTGGCTCCAATCACCATCTGCAGTGATTTTGGAGCTCAAGAAAATAAAGTCTCTCACTGTTTCTACTGTTTCCCCATCTATCTGCCATGAAATGATGGGACCAACTACCATATCTTCATTTTTTGAATGTTGAGTTTTAACCTAGCTTTTTCACTTTCCTCTTTCACTTTCATCAAGAGGCTCTCTAGTTCTTTTTCGCTTCCTGCCGTAAGCATGGTATCATCTGCATATCTGAGATTATTGATATTTCTCCCAGCAATCTTAATTCCAGCTTGTTCTTCATCCAGCCCAGCATTTCATATGATATACTCTGCATATAAGTTAAATAAGCAGGGTGATGATATATAGCCTTGTCATACTCCTTCCCAATTTTGAACCAGTCCATTGTTCCATGGGCTTCCTTGTAGCTACCTCGGTAAAGAGTCTGCCTGCAATGCAGGAGACCCAGGTTCAAGTCCTGGGTTGGGAAGATCCCCTGCAGAAGGAAACGGCAACCCACTCTAGTATTCTTGCCTGGAGAATCCCATGGACAGAAGAGCCTGGCAGGCTACAGTCTATGGGATCACAAGATTCGGACACAACTGAGCGACTAGCCACACACACATACATTGTTCCATGTCCGGTTCTAACTGCTGTTTCCTGACCTGCACACACACTTCTCAGGAGGCAGGTAAGCTGATCTGGTATTCCCATCTCTCTAAGAATTTTGCAGTTTCTTGTTATCCACACAGTCAAAGGCTTTAGTGTAGTCAATAAAGTAGAAGTGAATGTTTTCTGGAATTATCTTGCTTTTTCTATGATCCAATGGGGCTTCCCTGGTAGCTCAGATGGTAAAGCATCTGCCTGCAATGCAGGAGACCTGGGTTCTATCCCCAGGTCAGGAAGATCCCCTGGAGAAGGAAATGGCAACCCACTCCAGTACTCTTGCCTGGAAAATTCCATGGATGGATGAGTCTTGTAGGCTACAGTCCATGGACTGCAGTAGCCTTCCATGGACTGGGCAACTTCACTGGTTCACTGGTTCCATGAGCCAAAGGATGTTAGCAATTTGATCTCTGGTTCCTCTGCCTTTTCTAAATCCAACTTGAACATCTGGAAGTTCTCAATTCATGTACTGTTGAAGCCTAGCTTGGAGAATTTTGAGCACTACTTTGCTAGCCCGTGAGATGAGGGCAATGGTGTGGGAGTTTGAACATTCTTTGGCATTGCCTTTCTTTGGGATTGGAATGAAAATTGACCTTTTCCAGTCTTGTGGCCACTGCTGAGCTTTCCAAGTTTGGTGACATTTTGAGTGCAGCACTTTAACAGCATCATCTATTAGGATTTGAAATCAACTGTACTTGTTTAAAAAATAAAAAGTTTAAAAAGAAAGAAACTCTGAATGCAGGGAAATAAATATTTCATAATAATACAGCTGATTTTTAAAGTCCTTTTATAAAACTATCAAAAGCTCTTCTGAAAGTTTGACTTATCTCATTTAAGAGAGCATGTGATTTATTTAAGGAAAGGCCATTTTCATATGTCAGCTTCATAAGGACCTTGAAGAATAATAGCAAGATACTCTCCAAAGTCATAAAATAAAAAACATGATTCTTTATGATAACTTCAGAAATACAATTTTAAATAAAACATGGACTTTTAAAATGACAAGATAAACTCTCTGACCTCTTAAAAATACTTATGTTAAGGGAAAAAAACTGAAGAATCAAGTTTGGACAAACTTTAATTTTCTTTTTTCAGGAGTTGTTTGTAGGTCAACTCAGCAACAATGAGGTATGAGTATTTACATAATGTGAGATACGCTGCATCATTTTTTGTTTGACAAGTATCATTCACATGATATACCAGTAAACTTTAGATTATATTTCATTACTGTTATGGGCAAATAAAAATGAATCTTATAATAGTCATAATTATATGCCAGTCTATTATTTTATCATTTCTTTTTGGTTATTACTTTATTGAATTATAGTTATAATGTTGTGTTAGCTTTAGATGTACAGCAAAGTGATATCTTATTGAATATCCTTGACATTTGTATTTTAAAATATTACATAATGACAAAAGGGAGGCTCAGAATAGCTAAGTACCTTGTCTGAGGTCTAATTTTTGGTAAATTACTTGAGCCTCTCTGCCACCTCTCCATTAAGCTGAAATCAGCTGAATTTCAATAAAGCCAAGAAGCACATAAGTGAATCCCAAAATCTTACCTGAATCGAGAATTACACTATGAACTAAATAACTAATGTTATGCACACAAATGTACTTTTCTAAAAGATACGAAAGTAGTTGTAATTGATGACATGCAAAATTTCTTTAAAACACTACTGAGTTCCCTGCACCCTTCTCTCCCAACTGAAACGCTACTAAAATTATAAAATATAAGTATCTAAAATAGCAGAATAGTCGTCATTTAGTGTAAATTTTTAGCCAAAATTGAGATTTAGTTCACAATCTGATTATTAAAATACCATTTACACCTTCATAAATACATACCAACTATTTTCCTTTATTTGAAACATGAAAGGTGACAGTAAAGTTACTCAGTTGTGTCCAACTCTTTGCAACCACATGGACTGAAGCCTACCAGGCTTCTCTGTCCATGGGATTTTCCAGGCAAGAGTACTGGAGTGGGGTGCCATTTCCATCTCTAGGGGAATCTTCCTGACCCAGGGATCAAACCCGGGTCTCCCGCATTGCAGGCAGACCCTTCACCCTCTGAGCCACCAGCAGAAATATATATTGAGCCTCCCTTTTATTATCAAGCAGTAATATATGTTGCTTTGTTTAGAAGAATGCAATTATAATACATTTCAAATTCTTATCTGTGTTATAAAATTGAAAAATCATAAATAAGTCATGGTGGTAATTCAGCAGCTGACGTTTTGATTCTAAGAATTGCATATTAGCCTCTGTTTGTTTCTCCTTCATCGTCTAATACACTACTGGAAACCCATGACTACTTAATCACATTTGTTGATTTACTGATTAATTTATAAAACTAAAGTGACAAGTCATCCAAGGAATAAAATTATAAATATCATCATTAAAGAAGATCAGATATTAAAATCAGGTTCCAACATTTATAGAAAATGGAGAATGCCATAAAGCATACCGCACAAGTCAACAAATAGAAAGAATACCAAACTTAAAAGTCCTTCTGAAAGAAACTCTTTTAAATCACATATTGATCATCCTGCTAATTACTTGGCATACAATGTTAGAAACATGAAAGCTGAGTGTACTCTACTGTGCTTAGTCACTCGGTCATGTCTGATTCTTTGCAACCCCATGGACTGTAGCCGGCTAGGCTCCTCTGTCCATGGAATTCTCCAGGCAAGAATACCGGAGTGGGCTGTCAGGCACTCCCCTCCAGGGGATCTTTCCAACCCAGGGGTCGAACCTGGGTCTCCAGCATTGCAGATGGATTCTTAACTTTACCAACTGAGCCTCCAGGGGTGGACCATATTTTATCCTGATTCTAGATCAGGGTACTTGAAAATACCTAAAATCTATCAATTTGTTTGATTCTTCCTAGATAGTCCCAGTCAGTGCACTTGGGAAACACGGTATCATTTCAGAGGGCATACTCAGTGGTGTATGCGTCACACTAGAACAGCAGCCTCTTGTGATATGTCTAGAGGCTTCACATGTGGAGACTTGAAACCCTCATATTTTCTAGTTTGTCTTTCAAAAAACTCAATGTAAAACATATGAAAATGATTATTTTATATAAAAGTCACATAGAGAAATTCCATTTTCCATTGCACAAAAAAATTAAAAATAAACAACAAGTGAAGTACTTGGTGTTTGCAGACAGACTTAAATTACTATTATTAAACACTGCTAAAAATTCATTGAGTTATGAGTGAGACATGACTCAGACAAAAACAAGAAAAGAGTCTAAATATGCTTTTCATTGGAAATTTTTTAAATGTTACATGCAATCTTTTTTGGATACATAGGGGAAAAAGGATAATCTAAAAATGATATATATTTATATGAACCTTCATATTTTAGAGCACATTTTATTTCTCAAATAGAAGGTACCAAGATCAGCCAAAGACCATATAAAGATAATGGTAAAAAGAAGTAATAAAATTATATCCAAACTACAACAATAGGACATTTTTCCCTTTTTATACTCAGAATATGATAGCTAATGGTTAAATGAATAAAGTGAAGGTATCAATGATTCTGTGGAACTGGTGATCATATCTGCTTCACAGATTGAATCATTTAGGAGAAATTGTTAAACCCAGTGTCACACACACAGTATATACTCAGATAATGCTGGCTCCCTTCTGCCTTTCTTCTTTGGCACCAAATTATCAGAACAAAATGTTTTCTGGTTAATAATAATACCACACTGTATGATGATGTCAGTAGTTCTTTCATCATTAGGGTCTGATCTTCAAACTTCAAACTATATCCATCTCTCTAATCTGTAAAGTATATGATAGTGAGAATCCTTCATACCTTTAAAGAACTAAAAGCATAACTATTGATTGAATAGCATTCCCCCAAATTTGAAAACAACAGATTAAGAAATCCAAATGATTTATCCAGGCAATTTAATATTAAAAATCATCTACAACATAAAAAAACCATCATAATATACTTATCTTCAAGAGATCTCTAGTCTTTCCTATTCTCTTGTTTTCCTCTATTTCTTTGCATCAGTCTCTTAGGAAGTCTTTCTTATCTCCCTGCTATTTCTTGAACTCTGCATTCAGATGGGTATATCTTTCCTTTTCTCCTTTGTCTTTCATTTCTCTTCTTTTCTCAGCTTTTTATAAGGCCTTCTCAGACAATCATTTTGCCTTTTTGCATTTCTTTTTCTTGGGGATGGCTTTGATCACTGCCTCCTGTACAACATTACAAACCTCCATCAATAGTTCTTCAGGCACTCTCTATCAGGTCTCCTTGGAAGAAAAGCTATGACAAACCTAGACAGCGTACTAAAAAACAGAGACATTACTTTACCAACAAAGGTCCATATAGTCAATGCTATGGTTTTCTAATACTCATGTATGGATGTGAGAGTTGGAACATAAAGAAAGCTTAGTGCTGAAGAATTGATGCTTTTGAACTGTGGTGTTCAAGAAGACTCTTGAGAGTTACTCGGACTGAAAGGAGATCAAACTAGTCAATCCTAAAGGAAATCAATCCTGAATATTCACTGGAAGGACTCATGTTGAAGCTGAAAGTCCAACTTTGGCCACCTGATGCAAAGCTCTGACTCATTATAAAAGACCCTGACGCTGGGAAAGATTAAAGGTGTGAGGGGAAGGGGATGACAGAGGATGAGATGGTTGGATGGCATCACCGACTCAATGGACATGAGATTGAGCAAGCTCTGGGAGTTGGTGATGGACAGGGAGGCCTGGCGTGCTGCAGTCCATGGGGTCACAAAGAGTCAGACATGACTGAGCAACTGAACAATAACAAATATAACTGTGAAATAATTATTAAAATAAAAAACATTTTCACAGAAATGAGAAGCAAGTTGTCTTCCAGAAATATTGTAATTCACCTCACCCAGTCCACAAGCAATGGATGCTTTTACCACTTCAAGTTTACCCAGGGAAACTAAGAATGATAGGGCCAAGTGACTCGCCTATATATATATTCAGCTAGTAACTGAAGGAGAATTTGAATCTCAGCTATTTGATTGCAAAGCTCTTCTCACCATACATGACACCTCTGGGTGTTCACTGTTGGTACAGATTTGCAGAAAATATGTCACTATATTCTCAAGATTAGCAACAACAGAATAAAAAGGAAAAAGCAGTGCTCTGATTTATCCTTTGGAAAGTTGGATAAACCAATTCAACCTAAAGATTCTGATTTGGTAATTCTGAAGTCTGGCTCAGGCACTGAAGTTTAAGAATCACCAGCTCATTAACATTAAAAAACGACAGAGAACTCGTGATGCACAGAGAAAGCATTCCCAATGTGAGCAAATGGGTCAGCCCTAACAGCCTGAAATGGGAAGTTAAAGAGGTCAGGCCACCAGCACCAATTCCAATACCCCTCTAACCTAACATAAAATAAACTTTAAAAACCTATAGATCTAACGTACCAAAAGAACAGCTTCAGTGACAATACAACGGGATAAACAGGTAAAAATACAATACTTTGTACTGACATTTTGACTTCTTTAAATATCCAGAAGGTTAATAAAACCCATTCTTTTCACAAATGTTCACAGCAAGAGCTGTGGCCACCGGCCAGTCAGCCCGCACACAGCTAAGCATGGTCGACAGTGTCATTTTCAAAATTCCTTTTACTTCTTGTATCAACAAAGCCTAACTTTAAATATTCTCCAAGTAGTGTCAAAAGCATATCTTGGAAGGTCTACTAAACAAACAGGGCAGTTCCTATAACACTAGCACTTTGAAAACCAGGTCACACTACACAGGGTAATCATATCATGTCTTTCATGAACGTAAAGAAGGAATCAACATATTTACTTTCAAATAGCATAAAAATGTCCATTTTGAGGCTTTAACAATGTAATAACTATAATAATGATAGTATAACTTCAGAAATAAACAACATACATGGTTCTGATTAGGGCTATATTACCTAGAATTATAAGATCACTAACACATAAAGGAATTAGACAGAGTGGCATACTAAATTTTACTCAAGATTCAATAACTTTCACAGATTATTAAAATCATTCACTGCTTCAACTGTTAAGGAACAAATAGAAATTTTCTTCAGCTTCTTATTAATTCTCCCTGGTAGCGATTTTTTTTTTTTGTGAGAGTGGAGAAGTCTGTGACCAGCATGCTTTTCCTTCACTCTTCAAGTAACAGGTTCCATTCCTAGATCACAGTGGTGAGCACAGATCCCAGACTGGTGACACCAATTACTAGTCCAGGAATGTACCCATGACTAATGCTAGGACAACTGGAATCCTTCCCTGGGATTTTCCTACCTAGAGCTGGCAGGGGCGAGCGATTAGATTATGAGCTGCCAAACATCATGTTTGCTCTTGCAATGGACAAGATTCATCTGTAAAGCAGAAAAATCAAACAGCCACACAAGAGGAAGCAGAGGGGAGAAAATCAGAACACACCGGTACCATTTGGTTACTTGTTCCTTTTGATTCCACCAATGCATTTTCAGTAGCTTGAGGAGATAGGTCTACACATTTTCCTTTTGTTACCAAAAAGGTTTCTTTGGCTTGAAACCAAATCATTCTAGATTCACTACATTCCCTACATTAAATCAAGCTTTTCCTCCTCTGACTGTGTCAATATGGAGACCCTGCTATGAATTCTACTACCACTTCTCCTCTTCTCCAGTGCCTTCAGACTTTTATTCTCCTCTTCTTCCATGAAGCTTTGCCAAACCAGTACCCTCTCTATTATTAAAAAAAAAAAAAAAGGTATATCATCTTGTTATCTATAACAACATTCAAAGCATCTATTATTATTTAACTACTTTCACATATATGTTTTTTTCTCTAACTAAATTGTTAATGGCTTAAGGTGAAAGTCACACATTAAATTTACCAGTCACCTCAGGTTTTCATATGCTTTCAAGCTGTACCAATATTAGTATAACTGATGCCACCTTGGGCCTTTATGGTTTCTTCTGTCCTTCTACTGACTCTACTCAGGACTGTACTGTGCAGTGAGTCATTTCTCTGTTGTCAAGAGAATATATGTTAATACATATGTATGTGTTAGTCACTCGGTCGTGGCCAACTCTTTCTAGATCCTGTTTAATAATCATTAGGATCAGGTAGTCTCTATTTTCTCTTAGTCCCTAAACAATGATGAAAACTTTCCCTGAGTTATTTCAAGTGCCCACAAGGCTAGTTACCCATTCATAAATCTGTACTTAGGAAGTGAAAGTAGAAGTGTTAGTTGCTTCAGTCATACCCAACTCTTTGTGACTCCATGATCTGTATACCAGGTTCCTCTGTCAATGGACTTCTTCAGGCAAGAATACTGGAGTGAGTTGCCATTCCCTTCTCCAGGGGAATCTTCTAGACCCAGGGATCGAAGCTGGGTCTCTCCTACTGCAGGCAGATTCTTTACCATCTGAGATACTAGGGAAGCTCTAACTTAGGAAAGCACATCCTATTCCAAGCCACCTACCCCTATACCCTAGTTTAACTGTAAAATGATCCAGGGCCTCCTTGGTGCAGAGGGCAGCTGTGAGTGTTTCTGGATTGTTGTCTGCCCAATCCAGGTTCCCTACTGTGAGTAGTTAGCGTATAATAAACTGACTCATTGATTATATAGAGCTGCTTGCTTTGATTTCAGTCTCAATATGCCTTCTCAGCTCAGTGGGCGATTTTTGTTCCCTCCATCCTCCAACTCAAGCATACGTATAAAGTAATGGTAAAGGCAAATGAATGAGCTTGGACATACTTTTCTTATTTTTCTGTGGGAACTGAGGAGGTAGTACTAGTTTAAAAATTTGATTCACTCAAATAAAAAATATTACAGAAATACCAAGGATTTATCATTTAGAGTGTTTTCTGAATCCCTACAAAGCATTTATTCTAAATAACATCTAAGGTGGACAGGAGATACACTTAAATTTAGTTTCTTAAAAAATTTTATTTTCAAAGTGTCTAGTGTTTACATTTTTCTCATAAAATATATAATCAGCTTTGTATTACTTAAGTCTAAAAGAAACTTGTAAGGCTGAATAAATGTTATCTAAATGAAGCCATAAGTTTTCACCAAATCAAAAGCATTTTTCTTAAAACAATATATTCTTGCTGTTTAATTTCTAAGAAGCATGGACTCATTTAGAGAATTATTTTTAAAATATAAGTTATACATAAATTATTTCCTTTCAATCATGATAGGCATCCTATGTCATATTCATTTCATGGGCCAATGTGTCAATTTCTATTATTTCATCATTAAAATTCATAGTGCTAAACTCTTGAAATTAAATTACAAGACATTAAGTCAATGTGTTTGGATAATGAAAAACAAGAAACAAAGAAAAAGAATGAAAAATCAAAAGAAAGGGAAATTCCAATGTGATTCATAACTTTAGACTTACGAAATTTAAAAAAAAAAAAATTTTTTTTTCTTTCCTGATGGAATGTGTTTCTACTGAAAGCTGAAGCAAAAGTCATGGTAGCGGCTGTGGATTCTTTAGACAGATGGTGTCAACAGACCAGTCGATTAGTCAGCTTGGCAATGGAAGAAGGATAGATAGTTTTACAAAATGCCACCAAACTCAATTTATGAAAAATAATTCAGAGGCTTGAATCCGTACTCTGATACTTGATCCTGGTTACTGCACGGTTTGTAAAACAGGCTACTCTTGTCACCAGCAGCTTAGAGTTTCCTCGTTAGATTTTCATAAAAATGGGTCTCAGAAAACAAAGCCAAATCCCAGAAGGGACAGCTGGGTTTAACAGGTGAAGAGATCACATCTAATGGTTTTCCTCCCAAAGCCGCATTACTGCTGATTTTCTTTCTTACTTCTTACCAAATATTAACTAACAACATCTATTTCTATTTTTTTAAGATACATAATTTGAGAATTTATTTCTCACCTAAGAGAAAACAAATACTGTGCCCAAAATACAAAGTCCCTATTTACATATACAAATAAAATAATTTAATATTTTGCAGCTCAAGGTAAATTCTGTATTAGATTATATTTTGTCAAGTTTAAATTAGTGTTCAATAATTCTGTCCCAAGAGCCTAAGACTATCTCTACTAATGCCACCAAATTAAATCACAGCCCAAAAGTTCAATTTGATTAGTCATTTTCCTGGTGAGTTGGGGGGTCTTTCCCATATCAATTAGAATTTTCATTATCATGGGAAGGAAACCAGAATATGGGGCCCTGCAGAGAAAAGAACTGATCTGAGAATCAAGAAAGCTGCTTCTGTTTCTAAAAAGTAAGTTATCTAGGACAAGTCTCTTAGACTCAGTCCCCCTTTACTAAAGACATCGCAGTAAATTATAGTTAAAATAAGTCTCTTCCAGACTAGATCAGATAGTAAAAGAGTTAAATGAACATTTTTGGTTTCCTCTGAATGTGTCACATTTGAAAGCTTATCTCCCATTTTCATGACTTTGCCTACATACCAGGGGAATTTGATCAGGTTAATTAAAAACTTTTGTAACAATTTTATTTGTGGTTTCACAAAGATAAAACCATTATGTCTGGGAATTCCCCGGGAGTCCAGTGGTTAGAAACTCTGGCTTTCCACAGCAGGGGGCACAGATTCAATCCCGGGTGGGGAACTAAGACCCCACAAACCTTGTGGAGTGGTCACAAAAATCCAAAAATGACAATAACAACCAAAACCACCAGCGTGTCTTTTGTCTGCTTTAGGGATACTGCTGAAGCACAACAGATAAAGAGAACAAAGTTTGGACTTTGGAATACCAACTCTGCCCTTTAACTAGTTGTGTAAACTTGGACCACCAGTTTCTTAATCTCTCTTACCCTTAGTTTCCTGACTTAAAAAAAAAATGAAGAAAAAGTAACTATTGAGAGGACTCAATGAAACATAGTATGAAAAAGACTTAGCACAGTCTGACAGTAAAATAGGGCAGCAATAAACGTTTCTTTTAAAAGCAAAACTTATAGATCACCTATTTCTAGCCAGAAAAATGAGGCTCTAGGAAAAACAGAATTGTTGAATATGCGATTATATGAAACCGAAATTAATTTGTCAACCTCTTCCATAGCCCAGGGTGTTCGGTAACAGACATAAAAGGGAACGGAAAGTCCCAGTACTTAAGTGGTGAACCTAATTATGTTTCTATATTCACGTGCCATTTCAGACCATTACTCCCTAACATTCAGCTTTGATCCTGAAAACTCTACCTGCTTGAGAGCACATAAAGACCTTTACTCACGAAATATTTTAAATAAATTATATAAAAGCATACAGGTCTGCCTACTTTTATTCTTCTGGTTTGTTGTTTTTGTGTTTTTTTAATTCAAAGTTTAATCAGAGCTGGTTCTTCATACTAGGGGATGACATGAAATAAGTCCTAAATAGAAGACCAGACTCACCAGACTCACATGAGAACTTCCCCAGACCTAGAGGGGTGGGATGGTGGGGAGGAGTGAGAGGGAGGCCTCAAAGGGAGGGGATATATGTATACATAGAGCTAATTCAGGTTGTTGTACAGCAGAAACTAATACAACAATGTAAAGCAATTATACTCCAATAATAAAATTTAAAAAAAGTAAATTATAAGAGGCTAGTTTCCTAACAAAAGGAAAGTCCAGGATCTGAAACAAACAACAAAAAAAAGAATTGCTCCAGCAAGATGCAGGATCTGAAAATCAAGAGCTAAGGGTATTCCAAAAAGGACCTACTGTACAGCCTATGGAACTCTACTCAATGTTATGTAGCAGCCTGATTAGAAGGGGAGTTTGGGGAAGAAAGGATACATGTATACCCATGGCTGAGTCCCTTGCTCTTCACTTGAAACTACCACAATATTGTTGATAGCTATATTCTAATATGGATTCCCTGGAGGCTCAGACAGTAAAGAATTCCAATACCAAATAAAAAGTTTAAACAAAAGGAAAGAAAAGAAAAATAAAGAGCTAAGAGTACTGAGAAAAAACAGCAGTAGTTAAATAATGGGTCTCCATCCTAACCTAGGGCTTCCCTGCTGGCTCAGATGGTAAAGAATCAGCCCACAATGCGGGAGGCCTGGGTTCAATCCCCTGGTTGGAAAGATCCCCTGGAGGAGGGCATGGCAACCCACTCTAGTATCCTTGCCTGGAGAATCCCCAATGACAAAGGAGCCTAGCAGGCTACAGTCCATGGGGTGGCAAAGAATCGGACACAATGGAACAACTAAGCACACCATATCCTAAACCATGCAATTTGAACTGTGTTGCCCTGAACCTCAAAATGGAGACATAAGGACTCACCTGAAGATAGAAGAAAAGGAGGGAACAGAACCCCTCAATCACACAGTCTCATTAGAATTAGCACCCACAGCTGTCTGGTACCTGACCTAAGGCTGCTTCCACTCTTCCTAAGAGACCCTGTGCCTAGATGATCAGGAACCTAAAGACATAATCCTGACTGCCAGATCCCTCAGGATTCCAGTCTTCTTTCTACCTGGATTTTCATGCTGCCTACTTTTCCTTGACGCAGCTTACGGCACAGGACAGTATGATCTCTATCTTCCATGTTTCCCCGAAATTCCTCACCAGCTGTGACCAAACTTACGGTCACTCTGTCTTTCCTTTTAAAATCAGCATGTGCCCAATTTCAGTTTTACCAAATCCTATACTGGTTCTATATTTTCATCAACTAACTGATTCTATGCATTTTACTTAACATACAGCTGTAAGTTTCCGAAGCCTTCCTTCACTTAACATGACCAAGAAAGAATCCATTCACACAATGGAAGAGAAATAAAAATGAGCCAGAAATCAAAGTGCACAGGGTAATCCTCTGCCAAAGAGAACAAGAATACATAAATCTCCTCTAAAATTTTCTTTAAGACCACAATATATGTGAATTATAGCAAATCTAAGAAATAGCCCCATTACAGTTTAACAGTAAAACTCTGAACTTTGCCTAACACTAAATTCCCTCTTTCCCTTAAATTTCTTCAGGCAATTTCAAAACGGGATTCAACTAGAATTCTAAGACAAAGAAATTGGTATAAACTATTCCTTTCCTCTTCCAAAGTGACTATGGCTATTTAAGCTGAATATTCTCAATTATCTATAGGATACATTCCACAGCACTTATTAGCCCTGTCAGTTAAAAGGTTCCCCAACCTGAACTCAATCTACATTTGTAAACCCCAATTCCCATAATTTCCTTCCTATCTTAAAAAGTCAGATTACTCACTGACATGCAAACATGCTTTGTTCTTTATTCACATACTTCCCTCTTCCTAAAATCCCCCTTTTCCTTCCCATTGCCCTCCTCTTCACTCTTCTTCAAGATGTATCACTAAAGTACCTACTCCAGCATGAAATGATTTTTACTTACAGTTTTGAATCATTTCTTTGTCCTCTAGAATAATGAATTGCATGTATCATTTAACTATTCCTATTTTTTCCACTCAAACTACAATGTCAGCTCCTTGAAAAAAAGAACAGGAATTCTTATTTTTACTTATTTGAATCAGAGAATCTAGCAGAGGATCTCAACTCAAGCAGCCAATTAGTGGTTTAAAAAAATCTAAGATACACTGGAAAGAAATAAATGAAAGCATAAGAGAAACTAATCATGAGAAAATGAAAATCTTCCTGATACATTTAGAAATAATTATCACAAAATTGGCAACACACATCTGAAGGCTTAAGTCCTGATCAGCAACATATATATGCGAAACTTCTCAAATTAATAATTATGTTCACTTAGAACTTACTGAAAGTGTAGGCTAAGAATGTATTTAAGTCATATAGTTTTTTAATATTTTATAGTAAGTTATTTTAATCTATATAAATTAATAAAATTATAATAGGACCATCTAAACTAGGAGGAAATGCAACTTAAACATTACAAAAATACTGCACATAATTTGCACACATAAAAAATCCCACATTTATCTGTATTTAGGGAAACTGCAGCTATTTTTATTGTCCTTTTCTGTATAGGAGTCTCAATCTAGTTCTACAGATTCAAAAATTATCAATTATATTGACTAAATCTGGTATTTTTATTTTAGCTACTCATATCTATTTATTAAAAAACTATTTATTTAAAGATACAAAACCAATAAAAATATATGCTTCCATCTAGTGGCCAATTCAGTCAACCAAAATAGGGGCAAAGAAATGGATAAGTGAAATCCATATGAAACCCCCAATCTCATTTCAACCAAATAACCCTAGATCTGTCTCTTCTGGATCAAAGGTTCTAGATAAAGTATCTTCAGTTTTCACTTCTTCCAAATATGCTACCTTATATTTGTTTGAAATGGTCAGAAATAATAATGATAGTAATAATCAGTAATGCCAACAGCCACTTCAGGGGTCCTTATTGAAACCAGCTATCACCCACAACATTACGTATATTATACCATGGCTAAAAACAATTTTATAAAATAGATAATATTTATTATCATTTTGAAGGTAATGAAATTGAAACTCAAAGATAAGAAGTACCTTCCTAATGTTTTATACTAGTAAACTGCAAAGGGATTTTCACCCAGATCTAGTTCTGTTGAACTAGACTGTGCCCTTTCTATAATATTCTCCAGGATTCAAAGTAGGTCAAAGAGAAGCAAAGAGCCAATGACCCCCAAGTAGATTGGTTTTCCCTATCAATAATTAAAGTCTGACTGTACTTTAGCAGAAAGAGTTAACTTTAAAGTTCTGCAGATTGCAGTCTCAGCCACTTCCTTTCCAGCGAGGTCACATTCAGCTCAAATCTATTCTTCAACTATTTACAGGCCTCTTTATCAGCATTAGTACCCTTCAAGTTTTGACATCTCTCTTCAGGCCAGAAGTATTTATTTAATCAACAAGTACAGCTTGAGGAACATCAGGTTCTTATTCATGGTTAAGTAATTAAAAACGGAAAACACATCACCAAGTGCCTAATATATGCAAGCGTTAATTGGTTCAATTGGTGAATGTTTCCCCAGACTGCATTTGTTTCTTAAGGATGGGTGCTGTGTTCCTATCCACGCCTCATGGCTTTCAGGGTTTGCTAATTAGTGCTTTCCTAATCCCATTCAGAAAACTGGAGCAAGTTTTTGCCATTCCCCTTCCATAAATGGGTGGTCACTGAGATTAGGGTCAAGCCAGCTCAGCCTACAATAGCATCCTTAATCAGCCCATGCGAAATGAAAATGAGGCAAAAATCCTGGCTTTTATCTCACACTGTCTTTGGAGCTAATTAAAATGCACAGGCTCTTTCTCCCGGTTCAACCCTGCTGTTCTACACACTAATAAGCCAACAAAAGGTGCTGAAAGCAATGGGCTGAATAATTGTTGAAATTTACAGTTCCTTAAAGGCAACTGTTAAAAAGATTTCTCTCTCCTTAGCAATGTTGATCACATTCTGATAAAGTATCACTAAGTAAGATCTCCTCTTACTTTTATCCTAAGCATCACAGAGATTTGGGGGAGGATCAGGATCCTGTAAATTGATGACTGTTTTGTGGATGCCCTTTTACTTATGTGGCTTTCAACTCACTTTACTAACCAAAGAGTTAAAACAACACGTGTTCTTTGACTGAAATCTTCTCCCCCACCTCCCCACCCACTACCCTGGGCCTTTGCTGTTTTAAAAAGTGCTATGAGAGCCCTCTAGAATAATAAACAAAAAGGTGGGAGGGGAAAGGGGGATAAGACAGGATATAGGCAAAAAGAAAGAAAAGGCACACATACACACACACACACACACACACACACACACACACACGCGCGCGCGCGCACACACACATACATCCAAAAGATCTACTTAGGCTCATACCCTTCCCAACCATTTTACCCACCAAAAATAAATCCTTAAATTAATAATCAACCTTAATAAAACTAGCTTCTAAAATACAGTAAGCTTTTGATCTCACTGTTCCCCTGCCTCAGGGTATTCCTTTATATTTATTAAAATGTACCTTGAGCATGTTACAAGTAAAACAATAATTTCCTACACTTTAATACACGCACAAGCATATAATTTAAGGAAGCATTTGCCAAGGAGAAGTACATGATCCAAATATATATACCAAATTAAGTTCACGTTATAATTATGTTTAAAAATCAATACATTAAGAAAGAATTCAACATGTTCAAAGGGGCATATTAGCCCAAAACTGTAATTATAAGAAAGCAACCTGCCTCCCTAAGACTAAGCAGGATGTGAGACGTCTGGACATAGGGTGAGGATTTAATCACCACCTCCTGCCCCGCCACACACACACACCCAAAAAAACACGGGCACAAAGAACTTACATATTTTCATCTATGCTTGGCACAATGTCAAAATGCCATGCAATGTGAAAACTTCAAGAGGCACCAACTACTTTTTTGAAGCCACGCAAAAAACTCTGAAAGGATCCAAAAATTAATAAAGAATTCTTTTCCAATAAAGGAACATACTTATATTGAAAACTTGAATATCTTAAATACCTTCTCCCCAGCTCTTGCATGTATAATAAACTCTGTTTCTCTGAAGCCTGATATTTACTTAAAACAAACAAAACATTCAACAGTGACCACTAGTTTTCAGAGCATCTGGAACTGGCTGAAAGATATGCAGTAAAAACTTTCCTCCTTCGACAGAACTTAGTTTCTTGGGTTTTTTGCCCACTGCTGCCTAGTTATTAGTAATTCTACAAATCACCTCAAAACACTTCAATCCATGGGAATGTGTAAAGATTACACCCCTGGTAGATACAGCTTTGATATATAAAATGATCCATCAAGAGAGATAATATTAAATAAAAAGAAATAATAATTGAGAATAATTAGTGAGTTTAAAATATATATTACTTAAAAATGCTAAACCACTACTAACATCCAGGCTATCATTACCTTCTAAATCATCAAAGACAATAATGACACTTATATAAAATATAGTATATGTGTTAAATGTATTATTTAATCCTTTCATCAACCATATTAAATAGATATTGCTTTATCCACTAAAGAAAGGAGAAAGCTCACGAGCACAAAAAGTTTAAGGAATTCAAATTTCCCAAGCTCACATAGCTTGTAATTAGGCACTGAGTTTCTGCAGTTAATCATTATGCCATCCTATATAATTAAATAAATTATAGTATATTGCAGTCCATTTTATTGCACGCTACATAATGGAAGTGGCTTCACATTTAGAAAGAGTGAGAGACTATGTTAAGCACCTCACACAAATTATCTCATTTAAATCTCTCAACAATCATGAGGTAGGTCTTATTACCAGCTCCCTCTTAAGTGACATCATCTTTAAACAAGAAAGATATGTCCCACTTCTACTATACAAAACTCACTAAGCATTGCGATAAAAACATGCACGTCTAGATTAAATATTGAGCTTTCCTCTTTCAACTGTGGTGAAAACACATAACATAAAATTTACGCTCTTAATCATTTCTAAGGGTACACTGAAATAGTGCTAAGCATATTCACACTTTTCTGAAACAGATCTCCAGAACTTTTTCATCTGACAAAACTGAGACGCTACACTCATTAAAGAACAACCCCTTTCCCCCTGCTTACTTAGGCTGTCAATACAGAGCATTTTTGTATCATTATAAACACCTATAATCAAACACACTTCTATACATTAAAATGATAATAACTAAATTAAAATTGATTTTTTCTTTAAAAAGTCATATCTTAAAATTATGGCAACATCACAGATGCTGACTTGAAAATCTTTACATGAGAGTTAAGCATTTCTATTACAAATTCCAAGTGTGATATGCAATAGCTGTCTTATTGTGGTTTTTACATTTTTAGACAAGAAAAACAATGAGGGCACTTTAAAAGGTTTCAATATGCTAATCACAGTTATCAGAATTAAATAACTGATAGTTGGAAATTTGAAATGAAAAGGTAGAAGCTAAAGAACAAATTTACAGACCCCTTTCTTTCCACCTTATCCCCCATACATACATGCATAAACCAATTTCCTAAAGGGAAAAAAGAAATTATTTTGAATTAAATTACCACTTATACTATCTTCCCCCATTAGTTACTCAAATACAAACACAAAGAACCCTGGCAGACATTTATAGAATCCATTTTTCAATCCCATAGGTCAGGACATTTGATACCAATGCTAATCAAAAAAGCATTTTAATTCAAATTGCCACAAGAATCAAATTCTCAAACTTAATAAAAAGGTAAAATAGTCTATCAGAACTCATAATGTAGTCACTTTTGGGGCATCGAAAAAATATAGAAAAATTACAAAAGTTAAGCAGAAATACACAAATCTTGAACATAAAGGAACATACATATGAGGAAATGGGGAAAAGACGTGTGACCAATCTCTATTTGGGTATTTAAGTAATTGAGAAGCAGATACTATCTTGGGTTAAATTGGAGGCAGTTCAGGTAGGGCATATGGGTACAGTAACACAAGGAATTCTATTGAAAGCAGAAAGGCAAGCTTTAAAGGAGAAACATTAAGAGCAATTGGCTCGAAGCAGTTGTAACCTGGGTGGCAAACCTCAATAAGGGGAAATGCAGAAACAAGCATACAGTTAGCCTGCTATTTGTGCATGCTATCAATCTATAACTGAAAAAAATGTTAATAAAGAGAAATATAGAAATAAATTATCAAAGCTTTGTGCCTAACACTGTGTTAATATTTCACTTTACTCCTCCAATAAACTTATGAAAAGACTGAGATAATGATGTCAGTGATGATTTTACAGAGAGGGGAACTGAGACTGGAAGATACCAGGAATGTGAGTTGAGGCTCTGACTCTAGAGCCTGGGCTACTTACAGTATTCAGGGCTGATACATAAGATTAGGAAAATCAGAAGTGAGTGCTAACTTCACATTCCCCAAATCACAGCTGAGATGCTTCAGAAGGTAGATAAGGAAAAGAAAGGCCAGAGGGAGAAAGAAGTCAAGAAGTGGTTTCGATACACATCAAGTTCACAATGAATGATGTGAGAAGTATACTGACAAAAGATCATTAATTAATTATATGAGGAAAGTATTACCTGTAAATGAAATAAAAAAGGTATAAAACTCTTCTGGTGCCTTCCAGAATATCATTTGTTTTGTTTTGTTAATTGAGGTGTAATTGACATAGAGTGTAAGTTTAAGGTGTATAACATGTTGATTTGATTGACTCATGTATTGCAATTACGATTACTATTGCGGCATTAGCTAACACCTTCATCACGTCACATACGTATCTTTCCTGAGGTGAGGACAATTAAGATTTTGTGTCCTGGCAACTTTGAAGTCTACGCTACAGTATTGTTGACTCTAGTAACTATGCTGTACACTGATCTCCAGAAGTATTCATCTGCTAATTGCAAGGCTGTTTCCATAAACAATATCTCCCTGATTCCTCACCCTCAGCCCCTGATAATCACCATTCTAGTCTCTGTGTCTAAAGGTGGGCTCTTTTAGACATTTACTTATTTATATACATATTTAATTTTATTTATTTTGGGCTGTGCTGGGGCTCTGTTGCCGTACAGGGCTTTTTCTAGTTGTGGAGAGTGGCAGCTACTCTCTAGCTGCAGTGTGCGGGGCACTCATTGCTGTGGCTTCTCTTGTGCTCACGCTCTAGGGCACTCGGGCTTCAGGAGTTGCACTTCCCGGGCTCTAGAGCATGAGCACAGGCTCAATAGCTGTGGCACATGGACTTAGGCTCAGTGGCATGAGGGATCTTCCCAGATCAGGGATCACACCCATGTCTCCTGCATTGGCAGGCGGGTTCTTTACTACTGAGCCACTGCAGAAGCCCAGTTGGGCTTTTTTCAATTCCACACATATGTGAAAGCATATATATATTTGTCTTCCTCTGTCTAGGACTATCCTGTATCTTCTTACTCATCTTCAGCTCTCAGATATCCTGGTAGAGTGAACACAATGAAGGCATCTCTCTTCATTCCCTGCTCCAGAAGTAGTCTTCCCATTAGACTATGTTCTTAGTTGAGTGAAGATGAGAAAAAATGGGCCAATCATACCAGCTGTATAGCAGATTATACTATGCAGGTAACTACACCACTTTGAGGTCCAAAAAAAAACTGAAAGAAAGTGGTAGTACTGGAGAGAAGGCAATGTTTTAAAGGTGTAAAGACTGGATGGAGAAGAAAAATAATTTTGCCTAATACCAGGGGGTTCATAGTCTCAAAATGACATTCTGAGTGGTAACATCCTCTGCTATGAGGAGCTATCCTGGGTATTATAGGGTGTTAAGTAGCATTCTTGGCCTTGCCTCACTAGATGCCAGTATTCGCCCAGTGGTAACAATCAAAATTGCCAAAAATCCAGGCAACTAATTTTGATATATTTAAGGGTTTTTTGTTTGTTTTGCTTTGTTTGTTATTATTATGATAAATTAGTGTTTACATGGAGTAATCAAAAGGAGATCTACAGACAGCAACAAAGGAGGGATTTCAAAGGAAGCCTGGGAAATTTGCACTGCCAAGCATTTGTGGCAATTTTACCTACCCAAATACCAGCTCAACAGAGTTAAGATTCAAGCAAAATAAATGGTGAGAACCCCAACAAGGAAAAGAAGATTCAGCAGAAAGTCCAAGTCTGAACCATGAGGGGGTAACATGAAGTTAATCATCAAGTAAGACATCAGCAGAAAAGTTGTTGAAAGAAAAGAATAAAGCTTATGACATGCCATCTTCTCCAAAGCCAGGAGCTTAAAGAGGGTAGTCAGAGACAGAGTTCACATTCAAGTCCAAGAAAATGAGAACCCAGATCATGCTATGCCTTTCAGTCAAGAGGGAAAGGATGGCTATCTTAGCAAGAAGGCTCGAGAAACAGCATTTCAATTCACCAACTATCATTTGGTGTTCTGTTATGTGTGTCACTCACTCAGTCATGCCTGATTCTTTGCAACCCCATGGACTGTAGCCTGGCAGGCTCCTTTGTCTATGAGGTTCTTCAGGCAAGAATACTGGAGTGGGTTGCCATTCCCTTCTCCTGGGGATCTTCCCGACCCAGGGATGGAACCTGGGTCTCCTGCATTGCAGGCAAGTTCTTTACCATCTGAGCCACCAGGGAAGCCCTGGTGTTCTGGAGGAGTCCTTAATTACCACAGTGGAAAGAAAGAGTTAATGTATATTTAAATGTGCTTGGGTTGCCAGCAATTACTATCGGTATAGGTTATACTTCCATGGTAGCATTCAGTGAGAAAAGAAAGAATAAAACCTAGTCCTCCTGTGTTGTGGGTGCTAATCAGTCAACCATGCTGGCCAAATCCTGCCTATCAAATCTCTTTGTAATATATACTATTCACCCAGCCAGAAGTCTTCAGTGACAACTATTCATGTGTCCTGAGCTGATCAAACGCAGGCAACAGTGATGGTTCAGCACGACTTGCCTTTACTGAATGAACAGAAACTGTTCCCCAAACATCCGTCTGGTGCACAAACTCTACTGTTCTTTTAGGCTTTTAATGGGCTGTTCTCCAAATGGCACATCACAGAAAACATTTCATCTGAAGAACAGGTATAGAATGCAACTACTTGTTCAGCCACAACCCTGCCCTTTTGGGTTATGTGCAGTCGTAGTTCTGAATAACTGAGGATAAGGGGGGTTAGGGAAGCTTTTCCCTCAATTCTAAACACCCTTTAGTCTCCTTTGAATCAAAGCCGCTAATTATGCCAGGCAGGCTGTATGATGAGAAGTGGTTTTGTGATCCCAACTATTGTTCCGAAGGGCTGAGATCACCAGTGTATTTTCTTAGTTATATAGAATTTGAAGAGAAAAGTCTGAGTACTTATTATCTCTTTCTTTTCTTAAACAGTGCCTATTTACAAACTTTTCACTGGTGAGTAAAAACATTTACTGGCAATAAAACACAGCAGTGTTTCAGAATGTTAACCTCTTCCCCCAAAAACCTGACAAAGTACTCTGAGTATTTGGGGGGAAAAAACTGTTTTCTTTTCTGTTCCTTGCTGCAAACAAAGGATGAGGAGGGGGAAAGAAAAAAGGAAGAAAATCAGAAATAGTTAACATACATAGAGATGAATAGATAGATTTCCTAGACAGACATTTTTGTGGAGCTATCTAGACCACAAAAAAAAGCAAGTGTACCCTACCTTTATAAAACCTCAATAAAATAAAACAATGACAGATTCTTACTCTGTACAGAATTATATTGGCAATAAAATGTAGGTAAAAACACGAAAAAAACAACCTGGTAATAAATCCTGTGACCTCTGAGGTAGACTAACAAGTCTCTATTGTCTGGATGTTTGTTTTCTGAGAAGTAGGTGGGACATTTTGAAAACATCCTTGAGGCACGAGTCATGCTAATAAAGATGCTATATAATTTTAAGATAATCCACAACTGTATCCAAAGATATTAATAAATAATTGGTGAACAAGATAACAGTGAATTCACACTTTTTTTATATACACTCTGCATGTACTCTTATTTTATTTTTTTAATTAAGTTTTTATTTATTTTTTTTTATTTTTATTTTTTTTTAATTGTTTTTGCCATACATTGTCATGATATCACCATGGGTTTACATATGCTTCCCCTCCGGAACCCCCCTCCCTCTTCCCTCCCCCCCACTCCCCGGGAAATCTCGCTGCACCAGCCCCGAGCATCAATCCTGGGCTGGCGATTGATTAGACATATGAAAATTAACATGCTTCAATGCCCTTCTCCCATATCATCCCACCCTTACCCTCATCCACAACGTCCACGAGTCTATTCTATACATCTGCGTTCCTTTTGCTGTCTCGTATGTTGGGTTCTCGTTACCGTCTTTCTAAATTCCATATATATGCGTTAATATACTATATTGTTGTTTTTGCTTCTGGCTTACTTCACTCTGGATAATGG